>JBCNJP010000012.1:75190493-75209070 GCA_039602395.1 Deinandra increscens subsp. villosa | reverse complement strand
ATTACAATATGTAGAAGATTATAGTTTAGAGAGCTTACAAAGAGGATTTGGGTGCTGCCATAAAAAGAGGAGGAAGGAAGCGGCTAGCAGCGGCTCTCGGTGGCTCCAACGGCGGCTGGTGGTGGCGTGGATGGGCTATGACGGTGGAAGGAGGGTGGGGGCTGGGAGTCTTGGTCGAAAGAAATGGTAGGAAGGGAGATGGATGTTGGGTGGTGTGGTGAATTGGGGTGGTGGAGCTCACAATTTATGGCCAAATTCTTGGTTATTATCTTAAGGTTTATCACTTAGTCCCATAACCAAGTACTTTGCCAACTCATAAGATTTGATTGGCATCTTTATAGGTGTCTAAGTTTTAGACTCATGGGATTTAGGTAGTTATTAAAAAAAAAACATAAGTAATTTACTTAGCAACTTATGTAGGTTGTTTATATTTTTAAGATATGTCATGGCCTAATTTCTTCTCATAACATGTCATGGCCTAATTTCTTCTCATAACATGTCTCGTGAGATCTTCTAGTTATAGAGCCTTAGTTCTTGTAAAATATTATAAGGATGTTTGAGGTTTCTTTCTTTTTTTATTTTTAAAAGTGATGGGTTATGTAAAATAATAGTCCATGGACTTGGGTTGAGTTTGTTTTTATAAGGTTTTTTATTATGCAAGAGGTAGTGAAAATAGTTTGTTCGCATTGCGATTTAAGCTCGATCGGTGTTGTTATTTAACACGAAATAGTTTTAAAAATGATTTTGCTTTAAGGTTAGTCATGTTGAGAGAGTTATTTTCTTGACACCGACTTTTCAATAAAAATATAAAAAGTACATTTTTTTATATTTGTTTTTTTTTTTGTTACAAAAGTTTCATAAATATTTTATGATAACTCTTGTATGTTACGGGTATAGAGTTCCAATACAACGCGGGGGTTATTCATGTTAGACTTATCATACGAAATTTTGTAATTATCACTTAAATAGATCAAACAATGCACATACTTTAATATAATAAAAGTCAAAGTAAAGCGGGTTGACCTTGAAAATTTTGCGGGTTGTCACACCTATCACGCTCAATTATAGAATTACAAGACAAACTTCCTATTTATACCCGACTGGCCGAACCCTGGGTGAACTCCCAGTTCGCCCTGATCCGAACTGGTAGTTCGGATGCAGTTCGGATGGCAGCTTAAACTTTGTCTTGAACTTCTCATCGTCTTGTCTCGATACTTCATATGGCTCACATATTATGTATCAACAAAATTAAATTAATTAAATAAGTAATATAACTACCAGAGATTAGAAAACTTAAGATGGGATCAAAAATGAGAACACGTACCACCTAGACCGAGACTCCTAATTAATGCAATTGACTCCTCTCGGATGTGACAATTATGATGGCAACCAGGATCTTAAACACAACCTCTCTACTGGACACCAAATCACTCTCTGGGTGTGACGCAATAACGGTTCCTAAAAGTTGAATATGTGTACTGGTTGGTTAGTTCTCCTCTCAGTCCTTCCTAAAGACTACTCTAGTACTCGAATAATTGGTTTTCCTCTCGGTCCTTCAAATTTCAACCACCCTAAGAAAACCTAAAGTGAAAGGAGTTACCTTTAACTCACCAACAATATGACACGAATAACAAGCTAGCTAAAAACCCTAGGAAACCTCTCTCTCGAGAAAAATTTACCTAAGACCTTTAACCAACCCGACTATCCGATACACTTATCACCTCTCGGATTAAGTGAAGTAGAATACAAGAACGAAGAATTCAGTTATTGGTTAATCCTATGAATTACTAGATTCGCAAATCATAATAAATTGCAAACACACAGTCACACAATTCAAATACCTTACTCAAACCGAAAGACATTCACAAGTAAAGAAAGAACTACTATCAATTGTAAACCCAATTCAAGTATGCATGTCCATCAACATAATGAACTAATGATATGTTACTAGAATGTCATCAATAAAGAATTGTCACAAAATCAAAGAAACAAAAAACGTAAAGTAATTGTCATAGTGTCCTAGGAGGCAAAAATTGTTTAGCATAGGATCAACATAGAGTCTAGAAGAAAGATAAAGTTCATAGCTTTGACAAAATTCATGGTTTAAACTAACAATTACTAGAAAGTCGAGAATAAAAATAGAACCGGGCAATCAATTTGTGTCGTTCCAAGCTTGCCTATAAAAGGGGTAGCCATCTTCATTTGCAACCTGCTCAATTCTTCCCCCTCTCTTCCACTAGTTATACCTTCTTTTTGGTTTTTGAGCCATTTGTTTTAGTGTTCTTGAGTCTACTCGTCAAAGATTGTAAGAACTTCAACTTATGGTGATAATGATTTGTCTATGAATCTTTCATTATCTATTAAGCAAATCTTAAGACTAACACTTGTTAGCTTCAATCTTACAAGTGTTACTCAAATTCTTACACTCATTTGGGAATAAACGAAACTTTGGTGGGTTGGTAAACTGTTTTTGTAAACTTGCTTTAAGGTGAACTATGACTTTATAGAAACTCTTTTTATTGAAAGTTTATTACTGATTTTCTGAACCAAGCGTGCTCTACATATCACAGACCATTTGGGGAGTCGAAATCCCAAAGGCCAGACTTGTGACACCCGGTCTAGGGATGATGCATGATCCGAAAGGTGACTCGCGCCCCATGCTATATGATACGTTCGAGGTTCTTATGTCTATGTAAGCAAACTCGGCTGACCACGCAAGTGCGGGCTGAAAGTATTTAGTTGGGAATGGGCGTTGGTAATATTTTGTCAATTCACGGAAGCCGAGATAGTACGTATTTGTGAACTTGGCTCTGGTTAAGCCACACGTGCATGCGCGAGAGCAGTAATGGAAGAAACGAACCTTAGTCCCTTAAAAAGATAATTGTTATAATAAAATAATCCATCATGCAGGGTTGTTCCCCTGCTGGTTCATGACGGCATGTTGAGTACAGTAAGTCGGCCAATTTGAGGGACCCCGTAACTAAGTGGCATTAGCTTCACTATATTTGTTTGCCAACAACACAGTTTCCCGGGTGCCGTTCTCCTCGTAGACGATCGCCCGAGAGAGTAGTGATGCTTGATTTGAGGCTGAAAGGCGGTCTTGCTGCCTATGGGTAAATAATCTTATGGGAAGGGTATAATTTATGGGTTACCAACATCACCGCTGATAAGTCTCCCAAATGATATTATATGCGACCGAATTGACCAAGACAGACTTTTTAGCTTAGTTAGTTTATGTTTAGTTAAATTATTTTACATATTTTTGCTAACATCTTCACTTGAAGATTGACCAAGTTAGACGTCAGCAACAGTGAAGTATCAAGAGCCCTTCTTTTCCTTTGTGTCTTTGAACGATCCTAATTCAACTTACCACTACTATACTGCCAACGATGGGTGCACTTGTTCGTGAATGTGGTGAAATATTGGTAGTTTAAGTAAATCGAGTTTATAAATTTAAAAGCTTAACTACTAAAAAGGTGTCACAAATAATGAAACATTTAATGACTCACCTCAGACACGTCAAGCTTTTTGGCGCCGTGTTCGGGGACATAAAATGAGGATTTTGAGAAAAATTTGAGTTGACGGCCTAATCTCTCTCTCTCTCTCTCTCTCTCTCTATATATATATATATATATATATATATATATAAGAGAGAGAGAGAGAGAGAGAGAAAGAGAGTCGAGTTATCCTACATCTAGCAAAAACGCTACATCCACTGCGGATTAATCTGGGGCGTCCATCAAGATCATCCAACAGCCAAGATCTATGGTGTTTTCGCCTATGGTGTTTTCGGTGAGAAAAAAAAACACCATAGGCGAAAACACCATAGATCCTGGCTGTTGGATGATCTTGATGGACGCCTCAGATCAATCCGCAATGGATGTAGCGTTTTTGCTGGATGTATTTTACCCTAAACACTATATATATATATATATATATATATATATATATATATATATATATATATGTACCATAGTTTTTCTTCAAATTTATTTTCTTAAATATTTAGACTTTTTAACCACTTGGTGATTTTCTAAATTTTTAAGACTTTCATTTTCTTTTTATAGAATGTACATCAGCACTAGGTAGTGCCTAGATCACACACCACTTAGACTGATTTTCTTTTTTCTGTACTATCTTACTTTGGTTAGTACTGATTTTTGTTTATCATTCTGCTTTCAGGTAGTGTATGAAAATACAACCACAAGGTTTAATTGAACCACTCCCTGAACCAAAAAGATTTCTATACAGCAGACTCTGATCTCGTTTCAAAACTGTTGCTGAAGTCATCAAGAAACCTATCCCAATGGATCAAGAGCGGACCGTCATTGACTACTTAAGACCAAATGTAGTCAATTTTGGTGCAGCTATCACCCCTCCTGGTGTCGAGTCTAACAACTTCGAGATTCGACCCCAGTTGGTGCAGATGCTCCAAAATTCTGCTACCTTTCACGGTTTGCCCAATGAAGACCCTCATTCTCACATCACAAACTTCCTAGAAGTTTGTGAGATGTTCAAGTCCAACGGAGCCTCTGATGACGTTGTTAGACTTCTCATGTTTCCTTTCTCACTCAAGGATCGTGCGAACACATGGCTGAAAGCTTTGCCCAATGGCTCTATCACCACTTGGAAGAGCTCGTTCAGAAGTTTCTTTACAAGTACTTCCCTCCGGCCAAGACAACCAAGCTCCTGACAAAAATCAACTCATACTTTAAAGAAGACGGAGAATCGCTGTATGACACGTGGTAACGCTTTAAAGAACTCTTGAGAAAGTGCCCTCATCATGGTCAATCTGGCATCAAATCTCAATCTTCTACAATGGTTTGCACCCGCAAACTCGCCAGATTCTCGACTCCAACTCTGGTGGCATTTTGGGGAATGGAAGTCCTAAGGAAGACTTCTGAAAAATTGAAGACATTGCTCAAACCAGCTTTCAGTGGCACACTTCTCGTAGTGCCAAAGCAAAAGTTCCAGGTATGCACTCTCTAGATGAAGCCACGGCCCTCAAAGTTCAAATTGAGGCCTTGAGTTCCAAAATCAAGAAGCTAGAGACCTGCAAATTTGCAGAAATTGCTTCGCAGTGCGAAGGGTGTGGAGGCACACATAAAAACTGGAGTTGTATGGTGGATGGTAAGCCCGAGGATGTTAATTTCATACAAAACCAACCCCGCCAGCAATACAGCAATAATTCTGAGTGGAGGAACAGTCAGAACTCTGGGTGGAGAAGCAACGGGAATAGTCAGCAACCAGGTAATAACCAAAAGTTCTCGCTGCAGCTGCGACAAAACAACAACTACCAAGGCAGCAGTTCATCCGACGGACTTGCTCGCCTTGAAGAATCAATATTCAGGATGTTCAAAGATGCCGAGAGGAATATGGAGGAGAAGTTCAGAAGCAATGATGTTGAACTTCGAAACCAGCAAGCCTCTATCAAGACGCTCGAGAAGCAACTCGGTCAAATAGCAAAAATGGTAGGTGAAAGAGCGCCAGGTTCTCCCCCTATCAACACAGAAACCAACCCCAAAGCAATGGTGAATGCTATCACACTCCGTAGCCAAAAGGTTGGACCCGAGGAAGCTGCTCCGAGCTCAACAAAACTAGCCCCACCTTCTCAAAAACAAACTGAAGCACCTATCCCTGTAGCAGTGGAAGAAGTCATGAAGGATCCAAAGGTTCCTTATCTCAGCAGGCTAAGCACAGCGAAGAATGAGGAGCAATTTTGTAAGTTCACGAGCCTTCTGAAACACTTACATATTAACTTACCATTTTTTGAAGCCCTTTCTCAGATGCCGAAATACACAAAATACATGAATGACTTCCTGACCAACAAGCGCAAGATCGTGGAAATCAACTCTGTCAGCCTAGGGGAAGAATACTATGTCGTCCTTTCAAGCAAGATTCCCCGAAAGCAGCTAGATCCTGGCAGTTTCACACAACCTTGTGTAGTGGGAGACATTGAGGTTTCAAATGCACTTGTTGACTTCAGGTATTGCTGAGAACCTCCTAGTTCAAATAGGAGAGTTGTTTTACCCTGCCGACTTTGTTGTGCTGGATATGGAAGAAGACAAGGAGGTACCCTTTATCCTCGGAAGGTCATTCCTCGCAACAACTCAAGCAGTGGTGAACATGAGCAGCGGCACTCTAACGATCAAGTTCGGGGACCAGGAAGCAACTTTCGACGTAGGTAAGATGTTAGGTAGCACTTTACAGGTGGTGGACAACATCGAGTCTGGTCTAGAATTTGCATACTAACGAATGGAGGAAGCCTCTCCTCCACTATCATTCTTCTAGACCAAGACTGCGGTCTAGCCAGCAGACCCGTATACTAAACGTGGCACGCCATGGCGGCTTACTATGGAATTCTAAAGTAAAAGCAATAGAATATGACGGACTTCAAAGAACACATCTTCAGGAAGGTTCGAATTCCGCCTTTTCCTTTTCTTTTCACTTTTATTCTAGATATCTATCGTAGTTTAGATTAATTTAGATTCTATCTTTCAGTACTAGTAGTTTAGTTACTAGTACTAGAGATCAAGGTTCGCCTAGTGTAACTCTGGACTCAGACCAGCAGGAGACACTCCTGCTGAGACGCAGGCAGATTTATCGGATCTCAAGTACAAGTATTTTATAGTTTAATCTAGTCTCGTAGGTAGTGAATAAGGAAGACAACCAAGAAGGAGCGAGCAAGAGCCAGGAGTTTAGGTTAGGCGATGCAACCTCAGAAGCACTACGCGTTTCTGAACGATGCAGTCGATGACAATTTTCTTACCCTTAAACTATTTAAATCACATTATTGCTTTATTTGTGCAAACAATAAGCACATTAAGGACAAGGTGCAATTTAAGTTTGGGGACAGATAGTCAATCTTAGCTGGAAATACACAACACTGAACTTTTTCTTCGCCATTAAATATTTTTTCAAAAATAAGCCAAAATTTATCTTCTGAAAAACCAATAAAAGCTTGTTTATGGACGACAATCATCTGAATAAAAACTATGTTTTCCAAATAGAAAAGATTCAAACCATTTATGACGTTTGAGGTATACATTGAGGTATTTTTGGGTACAGCAAGCCGAACCCAAAGTTTACTTTTATAAAACTAGTACTTAAAACCCTTTTTCCCATATTTTTAAAAAGTGATTGAGCCTACCCCTGTAAATACCTTACATGCTCATCCTTGACAACAATAGTGAGAAACCAGGTGAGTCATTCAGGCCAGAACTTGGTAAGGGATACAGTCCAAGATGGACAAAGTCGGGAAATATTTTTTCATATGATTGAGGCCCCTAGGATGAACCCCTTTTCTCTCTTTCACCCAAAAATTTCTTTAACACCAAAAATATCCCCTAGTTAACCTCTTTGAGCCTAAACATTTCATTTCTTAAACCCGCAAATTTATTTGCATAAACCCCTTTCCCCTAGACAACCTTCTTTTTCCGCACCAAGCTTTGCGTACTGCAAATCTTTTGGAGCACTTTTACACCCCCTTTATTTTCGCAAAACAAAAGAATCCGAAGAAAGTTTTTCAAAAATAAGTGACCATTCTATCATCAAGATATGATAACATCTACCTGGACGATTGCTGCAGAAATATGTCCGATTCAAGAAGACGTCTATGCCGTTATTTGTCCAAAAAAATTTATTTTTTTTGTTTCTGGAAAATGAAAGATCAAAATCTTTTTAAAGTTACTATCCCTGGTCACAAAACCTCAAAGAGAAACTTTTTTGATAAAAAAATATAAGTTTTCCAACTTCTTAAACCCCTTTTCACCAAACTTCCAAACCATTAGCCCAAGCCTACCCTCAAAACCCATAATCCCTCATGATGACAACATGGATTTCGGTGAGATCTGTGGCGGATTGATCCCTTCACAAGCCTATGACCCTTGTTTGATTTCACCTTGGTATGAGTGATCCCTTAAAGTCTATACATATACTAAACCGAATGTCGAGTGGTCCCTTGTGAGGTGTACATAGTTGCATAAATCTAAACTTTGTAGTAAGCATAACTGTCACGCTTAATACTTCAATAAAAAAGAATAAACCAACCAAATTGAGTAACGGATCGAAGTACTTGGGGGACATGTTTTTAGTCAAGTGGTAGGTCCATAACATGTCAAAGTAAAAATCAGAAAGGCGAACGGCAACTATTTTCTAAGTTTGATTGAGGGAAAGCAAAAGTCTAAGTTTGGGGATGTTTGATGTACCTTAAATTATACATATTTTCTATACAAATATCCCCCGCGTATTGGATAAAATATGACTAACTATTGCAAAGAAACAATGTTTTTGTCTTCTTTGTAGTTTTTCAGGTTTTACTAAGCCAAAATCACAAAAGGAACGAAAAATACAAGAAAAACTGATCAACCAGCATAAAACCAGTGATTTTTAGTTTAGCACGCCCCGTGCCCCCTTCAGCAGGCCTCGTGCCCAATGCCAGCTTAGCCCCGAAAGCACCATGGAAGACACGCACGTGCCTCTGAATCATCTCTGAACCACACGGCCCGTGCCAAAAGAGCATGACATGTGCCTACAGAGACACGTCCCGTACTCCTGATGCTCGAAGATTTGAAGATCACCAGCCTGACTCAGCACACCCCGTACCACTAAAGATACACCCTGTGCCTACTATTTTGCACGGCCCGTGTCTAGTTTAGCACGGGTCGTGCCGTTCCAAGCTTGCTTATAAAAGGGGCAGCCATCTTCATTTGCAACCTGCTCAATTCTTCCCCCTCTCTTCCACTAGTTATACCATCTTTTCAGTTTTTGAGCCATTTGTTTTAGTGTTCTTGAGTCTACTCGTCAAACACTAAAAGAACTTTAACTTATGGTGATAATGAACTATTATTTGTCTATGAATCTTTCATTATCCATTAAGAAAGTCTTAATACTAACACTTGTTAGCCTCAATCTTACAAGTGTTAGTCAAATTCTTATACTCATTTAGGAATAAACGAATCTTTGGTGGGTTGGTAAACTATTTTTGTAAACTTGCTTTAAGGTGAACTAATGAATTTATAAAACTCTTTTTATATTGAAAGTTTATTACTGATTTTTTGAACCAAGCGTGCTCTACGTATCACAGACCATTTTGGGAGTCGATATCTCAAAGGCCGGACTTGTGCCACCCGGTCGGGGGACGATGCATGATCCGAAAGGTGACTCGCGCCCCATGCTACATGATACGTTCGAGGTCCTTATGTCTATGTAAGCAAACTCGGCTGACCACACAAGTGCGGGCTAAAATTATTTGGTTGGAAATGGGGGTTGGTAATATTTTGTCATTTCACGGAAGCCGAGATGGTGCGTGTTTGTGAACTTGGCTCTGGTTACGCCAGACGTGCATGTGCGAGAGGGATGGATGGAAGAAACGGACCTTAGTCCCTTAAAAAGATAATTTTTATAATAAAATAATCCGACACGCAGGGTTGTTCCCCTAGTGGTTCATGACGGCGTGTCGAGTACGATAAGTCGACCGATTTAAGGGACCTGTTAGAGCATATCCATATGCTACAATGTGTCTCATGTATTGTATCTAGATTAGAGCGAGTATGTGAGTTGTAGTGGCAATATCAATGGTGACGTACCATCTGATGTGCTATACCATTTGGTACGCACGTACCAAATGGTCCGCTAGTTGGTACGCATTGCAACTATAAATAGTTCGTGTTGAACTGTGAGTTGAACAATTCTGTCATTTCTACACCTTTTTGTGTGTTCTAGAGAGAGAAACCATAGCTTACTTCTTGTAATCTTCAAGTGATTAATGAGAACAAAGCTTATTTACTTCTCGAGTTCCTGATTGATCAAAGCATGTAGTAGTAAGATCGTATCTCGGTTTTACAAGTGGTATCAGAGAATTCCAGGTTGCTCTACTGCTGTGTTTTTTATTGAATTCGTTCAATTCTGAGTGTATCTGGTGCTAAACTTGATTTTTAAACCTTCCTAGAGTGTTTTCGCACCTTACTGTAGCAAATTTCAGCTCAAAACAGTCAAATTCTGAAAAATCAGTCGAAAATGACGTGGTATGTCGGATGAACATTCTGGTACGCCGTTTGATACGCAAGGAAATCTTCATCTGAAAATTGTTACGATGATTGGTACGATATCTGGTACGCTAGGCAATCTTCAAAGTTGGTACGTGGCGGTTACTTGGTGGTACGCTGACAGTTACACCTTACCAAAGTGGTACGCTGGTGAACCTGGTCCGTTTTCTGGTACGCTGAGTCTGTGGTACGCGGCTGGTCCGTTGAATATTTGTGATACGTTGATTAACTGGGCGGTATGCTGAGAAGGGATTTAGTCCGCTGAGAGTGATTTGGTACGCTGGCAGAAAAGTTGCGTTCACTAAAACTGACGTAACTTGAGAACCGTTAAGAGTTACGGAACCCAATACCAGTCAAAACGACCGTCTCGACGAGATCTAGACTTTTACCGGCCTAACGGGCAGTACCTTCCGTTTTGGTACCCAAAATCCGCTTGGAAGACCTTCGTTTTTTTAGTGTGAAGTTTTTGAAGTATCATTTTCGGTGAAAAATGTTTGATTTTCAAGCGTTTGCTGCTATGCAAAGTGCAATGCAAACCTTGCTCAACTTCGATAACGAAATTGGAACAAGCCAGAAAGTTCCCAAATTGTTGAAGCTGGAGGATTATCACAATTGGAAACAAAGATTTTCCAGCTTACATCAGCACAAATAATGTCGATTTATGGATTTCAATTCATAAATTTTACATGCATCCAAAGGAAGATGGAGATTTTAAAAAATTCACAATTTCGATGCAGTTGAAAGAAAACTCTATGAGCTTAAAGAAAAAGCTTTTAGTTATCTAACAATGGCTTTGTCCACTGAATTGTTGCATCAGTTAAGTACTTGCAAAAAGTCAAAATAGTTGTGGGATGCACTATCTGCAAGATGTGAAGGCAATGATCAATACAAGAAGAGTAGAAGAAAAGTGTTGTACAAAGAATTTGAAAATTTTCAACACTATGATAAAGAAAATATTCCTGCACTTGTATCCAGATTTTCACATCTAATTAGTGAAATGAAAGTGGTGAACATTGAAAAAGACCGATGAGGAACTGAAAGAGAAACTGATGGAAGCTTTACAAGCAAAGTGGGAGAATTATGTTCTACTACTTACTCATGATAAGGAATACTCAACATTGTCATTTCATGATTTAACCGGGAAGTTGCATGCTAGAGAAATGGAAATGTTGACATCCAACAAATCAACTGCTCAATTACAAAATCCGGAATTATATCATGGTCAAAATTCTGCAAGCATCAATGCAAAGTCTAAATCATCTAGTTTTGGTTCTTCAAATCCACCTCAAATAGCATTCGTTGCTGGTCATTGTTTAGGAAATTCTGCAAATTCATCAAGGGGGTGTAACATCACTATTCCAAATCATGCAAGTCAGACTTCATTTTCTGCAAAGACACCGGATGAACATTTGGCATTAATTTCTGCTTTATTATCTTCATATTATGGATTGCTGAATGGTGGTTTGACAACATCTAATTTGATTGAAGAAGATTTTGATCAAATCGATCCAGATAACCTTGAACAAATGGATATTAATTGGCAACTTGCAATGTTAGCTCAAAGAGTTAAAAGATTCAAAAAGAAGACTGGATTCCAAAGTTTAAATCCATATGGCAAGGTTGGCATAGATAAATCAAAGGCAAAATGCTTCAAATGTTCTAATTTTGGACATTTTGTTCATGAATGTTCAAAATCAAATGCTTCTTTATTAAATTCTCCAACAGCTTTAGTTTCTCAAGTTGATAAACAATATAATTGGGGGCGAACTTCTAATGATTCACATCCAATTGCTTTAACAGTTATTACTTCTGAGTCAAAATCACTAACATCAAATGAAGGTTATGATTGGGCTGCCAATTTTCCTGATGAGTCTGCACTTTTTGCTCCATCTGCGATGATTGCTCAAATTGTTCATAGGGATGATGAAGTAGAAGTAACTGATTCAGAATCCGAAATAAGTCGTTCTGGAAATAGTGGCTATGAATCGGTTTGTGAGTTTTGTTCTCAGAAAGACAAAGATTCAAGCATTGATAAAAGAAAATGAGTTACTGGTTATTGAACATATAAAGAAGATAGAAGAATTGGCGAATGCACAGAAGAAGTTGGAAGGTATAATTCTAGAACTGTCCTCTCAAAAAGCAAAGTTTTCAGATTTTCAGGCAGAGGTTATTGAAAAAGAATTGGAATTTCAAAGTCATGGAAAAGAGTTTGAATAGAAAATTACAACAGTATCTGAAGAAAATGTGGACTTAGTCAAGGAAGTTGAAAAATGGAAGACAGAGGCTTTCTGCAAATGATTTTAATAATTTGTCTGAAAAGTCCAAGATTAAACTTGACATGCTCAATAACTCTTCTGATGAACAAGGTGCAAAAATTGAAGCATATCAAATTGATATGGAAAAATTGTTAGATGAGAAGCGGGAATTGAAGACTGAACAAATTGGAGAATGCAAATTTGGATATTCAGAAACAAAATGAAGATAAGTTGCAGAAGGAATTGTGGGCTGGATTAGATGAGTTGAGGTTGCAAAAGTATGAAACTCATAAAGTGGCAAAGAAGTTAATTGTAACGGAAAAGTAATTGGCTGAAGCTCAACAGAAAATTTCTGATCTAAAAATTCAAGTGATAAATGCAAACCGTTTGCTGAACAATGTCACAAAATCTTTTACAAGTTTCTTGGCCAAAGATGGAAATTTTCAGAAACTGTTCAACAAAACAGTATCACCACCAGGAAGTCTCAAAGAAGGTGTTAATGATTTGAAGGAAAAGGAAGAAACTGGTGATTATTTTGAATTTGTTGTTAAGAAATCTGATGGGGGGAAAGTTGTGAAGTCACAGAAAGATCAGAAAGATGAAACGGTTGTGTTTGCTTCTACGTCTACTGAAGAAGAGAAATCAACAAGTTCAACTGAGAAGACTGCTATTGATAAAAGAATTTTCTATGAACAAAAGAATGTTAAAGCAGTGGAAGCTGAGTTTTCTCGTCTTGCAAAGTACGGACATAAATCATCTGGTTCTGAAGAAAAGGTTTTGGGTAAGCATGTTGGGTTGGGTTTCAAGACCAAGAATGTTAAAGTTGATGGTTCTCAAGGTTCAAAACAACAAAATTTGAAGCAGGTCAAGTTGAAACAAATCAAGAAAGATGTTTTACAAACTCAAGGGTTCGGAACAAATATTTATGATAAAGAATTCCCACTCCATTGTGTGGATGCTCAGAAAATTGCCAAAGTTTTTGTCAAGAATGTTGATCTGAAGAGCAAGAAGCCATAAGTTGCTACATATTCTTCTGGAGGATCAAATTCTGCTCCCAAAAGCCCGACATCAAAATGGGTAAATGATCATCGTTTTCAGGTATTCGATAACTTTTATGATCATTTGGAGATGCTATATGTTGTGAAGCTTTGCAGAGGCCAAAGAGAAAAAATGTAAACAATCGTTTGTGTTACAATTGCCGACAAAAAGGGCATATGGCACAAGATTGTCTTGTCACTACTGCTTCTAGTTCAACAAAGAGACATGTTCCTTATGTTGGTAAATCTGTCAAATACAGATTTATTGATGAATATGGCAGAGTATTTGATGAATTTCAACCGACATATTTTAAACATCAAAGAAGGTTTTTACCTAAATTTCAAAATGATTCATTTGTTGGTTGTTCGTCACAATCTATTGTGACGGGTTCATCAGATACTGATTTACCAAAACAACAAACTTGGAAACCTAAAGTGGTTTCAAAAGGAATTCAGGACACTGGTCGATCAGAAGCGATTCACTTCGGGTCATTTATAAACTGACGTGTTTGACCAGTGTGCAGGTACTTCTAGAAGACCTATCAGTGATTGAAAAGTTGCTGATGGAGGAGTATTCTGCTGATTTAAGTTAAATTACATGTGATATCAAATTTCAAAAACTGAACTTCTTCGAAAAAATCTAAATCGAAAAGGTATCCATGTCGAAAGGTCAATTTTCTTTCTTTTACATGTCGTATGTAGCTTTAGGTGTAGAAAATAGAAAAACCAAAAATAGTGTCTTTGTCTTTTTGTTAAAATAAAAATCCAAAAATAGAATTTTCATTTTAAGGGGAAGAAAAGGAGAAAAATACAAAAACATGGAAAATAGAAAAATACAAAAACATTGGAAAATGAGTAATTGTATCCAACATAGTTGGGAAATGATGGTACATTGGCTTACATGTCTGAATCATGGGTAAATTAGATGAAAAAGCCATAAGATCATTGTTTGATGTGCTTGGTAGGCTCAGCATTAAATCAGAAAGTATTCAGATGTGATATACATTAAATATTAATGCTTGACCAAGTGGACAACACCTTGAAGCATATATGAAGATAGTGAAGAAAAAATGTGTGAAAAATAAAAATGAGAAGTCACTGTGTAAACATGTGTTCATTTTTCAAAGATTTAAACTTGTTTGATTTTCTTTATTTTTTCAAACTATCGGACTTTCTCTGCGTGTCCACAAGACTGTAAGGATCAAATCAAACCCTCACGCGATATCAAAGTCTATAATCACCGTGCGGAATCCGGTGATTATAGGTGATTCAAGACAAATCGAAAATAATAAGAATAAGCAAATAAGAACAAGATTAAAACACAAACCACAAGACTAGAATACTTGAATAGCAACCTTACGATTGCAACAAAAGGATCGAAATTCTCTCTGAGAATTTCGTAAACACCAAAGAACAAACACCAAATCAGCAACCAGCAACCTATTCTAGACTGTTAGAGCATGTGCCTATGCTATGAGTGTCTCGTGTATTGTATCTATGTGAGCGAGTCTTAGAATGAATTGTAGTGACTATTTGGTTAGTGGCGTACCACATGGTCCGGCGGACCATGTGGTCCGGCGTATCAGTTTGATACGCTGGTCGTTTAGTCACTTACTATAAATAGGTGTGTGTTAGAATGTGCAAGTACTCAGTTGAAACACTTCTGTCATTCTACACCTTTCTGTGTGTGTTTCTAGAGAGAGAAACTAGAGAGTCTTCTTTGTATCTTCAAGTGATCAATAAGAATTCTCTTATTTACATCCGTTGTTACTATGATTGATTGATACACGCAGTAGTAAGATCGTATCTCGTTTCTACAAGTGGTGTCAGAGCATTTGGTTGCTCTATTGCTGTGTTTTTGATCAATTTTTCGGATTTTCAGAAGAGAAAGTTTCTGGAAAATATACAGGTTTGGGATTTCAAAAGAAACAGGTTGATGTGATTGTTTCAAAGGTTCAACAGCAACAGCATTTGAAGAAAGTTAATCTGCAGCAAGTAAAGAAAGAAGCTTTTAAAGCTGACAAAGTTCAACCCGAGAGGTTCTACAAACTCAAGGGTTCGGAACAAATATTTTCTGATAAAGAATTTCCGCTACATTGTGTAGATGCTCGGAAAGTTGCTGAAGTTTTTGTGACGAATGTTGATTCAAAGACCAAGAAGCAATATTCTTCTGGAGGATCCAATTCTACTCCAAAGAGCCCGACATCCAAATGGGTTCATGATCATCGATTTCAGGTATATGATAATTTTTATGATCATTTTGGAGATGAATATGTTTGTGAAGCTATGCAGGTTCCAAAACGAAGAAATGTACACAATCGCTTGTGTTACAATTGCCGACAAAAAGGGCATCTGGCACAAGATTGTCCGGTTTCTGCTGCTTCTAGTTCAAGGAAAGGAAAGGTTCCATTTGTTGGTAAAGCTGCCAAACAACGATTCATTGATGAAAATGGCAGAGTATTTGATGAATACCCACAACCTACATTTTTCAAAACTCAAGGAAGATTTATTCCACGTTTTCAAAATGTTCCATATGTAGGTTGTTCGTCACAATCAACTGTGACAGGTTCATCAGATATCGATTTACCAAAACAACAAATCTGGAAACCTAAAGTGGTTTCAAAAGGAAATCAAGATACTGGTCGACCAGAAGCAATTCGCTTCGGGTCATTTATAAACTGATGTGTTTTGACCAGTGTGCAGGTACTTCTAGAAGACCTATCGGTGATTGAAAAGTTGCTGATGGAGGAGTATTCTGCTGATTTACCTTAAATTACATGTGATATCAAATTTCAAAACTGAAATTTTTCTGAAAGCTAAACTTAAAAGGTATCCATGTCGAAAGGTCAATTTTCTTTCTTTTACATTTCGTATTTAGTTTAGGGGGAGAAACTTGAAATCCAAAAATAGCGTCTTTGTGTTTTTGTTGGTATTAAAATGAAAATCCAAAAATAGAGTTTTCATTTTAAGGGGGAGAAAAACAGAAAATACAAAAACATTGAAAAACATAGAAAAATTCAAAAACATTGAAAAATGAGAAATTGTATCCAACATGATTGGGAAATGATGGTACATTGGCTTACGTGTCTGACTCGTGGATAAATTAGATGAAAAAGCCATAAGATCATTGCTCGATGTGCTTGGTAGGCTCGGCATTAAATCAGAAAGTATTCAGATGTGATAAACACTAATTACTAATGCTTGACCAAGTGGACAACATCTTGATGCATGTCTCATGATATCAAGAAAAGATATGTGGAAAAGAAAATGAGAAGTCACTGTGTATACATGTGTTCATTTTGCAAAGATTTAAACTTGTTTGATTTTCTTTATTTTGTCAAACGATCGGACTTTCTCTGCGTGTCGAAAGACCGACCTGATTGTTGTTCGTTTGACGTTCTGCTTTATTTTCTTTGGTGTTTCGTATAACTCATCGGACTTTCTCTGCGTGTACGGAAGTACCGACCTGATTGTTGTTGGGTTATACAATTTCAACTTGTTTTATTTTCTTATTTTGTTAAATCTGAGGCCTTATCTGCGTATCGAAAGATCGACCTTAAGGTAGACGATTTAACGTTCTTATTTCTTTTTACATGGAACACAGTTGACTGAATCATGATTACAATCATTATGTGATTAAATCACAAATGAAATCACAAAGTGTGATATAAAAGCAAAAACATATCTGAGTATGTCTGATAGTGTGGGGTACACTGGTCAAAGCAAACTAAATCAATCAATAACATATCCAGATGTTATGAGTATGATTGTGCCTGAGTTTAAGACGGACAAATTATATCAGTAATCGACATGACTTGTGTGCTGAAGTAATTGAAATTGAAGTGTAGTTCAGCATGATATGATCAATATGATCCCAAGTTGTGATCTTTCTTGCAAAAGACAAAAATAGTGTCTGATTCAGTATTGCATTTATGTTTCATATCTGAAAAGTCCAAAAAGATTTTCGGTGTGTTTTGATGAAAAGTTTCAAAAAGCCAAAAAGATTTTATTTCTTATTTGTTTTCGACCGATCGACATGTGATACGAAATCGAAATTTTGAAAATCTATCTTGGATTCTCGAAGAGAAGTTTTGCGCCAAGATTAAATTAATTTTCAAAAGAAAAGGAAACCGCGTTTCTGTCTTCTGAGATTGCAGGTTTGTGTGTCAAGATTCAAGCATGGTGAGAGGGAGAGTATGGAGTATCTTTCACAAGTGGATCTTGAAGTGCAAAGATAATTAAAGTGTGATCCAGCCATGCAAGCTCTATTTCTGACAAAATTTCAAGTCAAAGATCGGATGCAGCAATGTTAAAGATTGAAGACTGAAGTTTAGTTAGAGAATAGATACATTACACGTTAAGGGGGAGTTTGTTAGAGCATGTGCCTATGCTATGAGTGTCTCGTGTATTGTATCTATGTGAGCGAGTCTTAGAATGAATTGTAGTGACTATTTGGTTAGTGGCGTACCACATGGTCCGGCGGACCATGTGGTCCGGCGTATCAGTTTGATACGCTGGTCGTTTAGTCACTTACTATAAATAGGTGTGTGTTAGAATGTGCAAGTACTCAGTTGAAACACTTCTGTCATTCTACACCTTTCTGTGTGTGTTTCTAGAGAGAGAAACTAGAGAGTCTTCTTTGTATCTTCAAGTGATCAATAAGAATTCTCTTATTTACATCCGTTGTTACTATGATTGATTGATACACGCAGTAGTAAGATCGTATCTCGTTTCTACACAGACAATAATAGGTTCCTTATATAGGGGAGGACATGCTTGGTCAACAAGCCATCCTCAAAACCATAATTAATCACTAATTCCCGTATTTAACTTTATTAGCCCACTAAACTCTATCTAAACTTCTTCTAAATGAGCCCAAACATGTCTAAATTGGCCCAATGACCCAATATAACCATAACCCAGCTAATTTTCACCTATTCTATCACATAGGCCTTCAAAATAGTCCGCCAATAGGTGATTTAATACACAAGCCACAAATTATTCCCTTACAATCTTCCCCTCGGCTTGTGATATTAAATGTCTTCTACTTTCAATCTTCAGACTTGGAGTCTTCTCCTTGGCTTGAGCATGGGTTGATGAAGATTCTTTATCTTGGAAAATCTTCATTGGGCGGCATGTGGGATGATTGATGGCTCTCTCTCTTTATCAGCATCAGCTTGAATGTCTTGACTTGCGTGTGACTTCAGAGGACAAATTTTGAAAATCTCTGTCTTGGCAT
>JBCNJP010000012.1:75063095-75189993 GCA_039602395.1 Deinandra increscens subsp. villosa | reverse complement strand
TGGCACGTGAATACTCTTATTTTTTATTTAACTTAATTTGGGGATTTCTAAAACAGTGAGTTTGTAAGGCACGTGGTTAGTGCCAGGATAATTATTTCCGCTGCGTGTATTTAAGACTCTGATTTATAACTTGTGTTTGAACTAACCCTGATTCGTTTAGTATTTGTAACTATGGTTGTGGATCCTGGTCTAGTCGCGCCCCTCGACGGTATAAACTCCGTTAGTGGTAAATTGGGGGTGTGACAGTTTGTGCCTTTTCTCAGACTTTGATTTCTTTTTCTTGGATGAAGTGACAAACTTCGAATAATCATGCAATTCATCCTTAGGATCAAGCGGAGCTGATGTAACTGCAGATAAATCCACCGGTTGAGGAACCATGTGAATATCATCTTTCTTAGAACTATTTTCACCCTGATCCTGTTTATATAAGAAATTTAACAATGTTGGTGACAAATTGCAATTCTTCACTTGCCGTTTTAACTCCAAAACTTCTAACTTCAAATCATTGATTTTCTGTTGAGCATCAAACACTTCCTGTTGTGATTTAATAAACTTTGCGTTAAGCTCATCATATTCATAAATCTGCACTTTACGAATGTCACATTCAGCAAATAATTCTTCAAGCACACTTTCTCTTTTCTTTTTGTAAATATCAATATCTTTTGTTAAAACTTCATTCTTATCACGATAAAGAACATTTTCATCTTGAAGCATAGAGATCTTATTTTGAAGTTTCTCAATTATCTTTGCCGATTCAATCACAAAAGAATTTGCCTTTTCATACTTCTGTTAAACAGCATAAGCCTTGTTGAACAATGCCTCAAAATCTGCAGCAACATCTTTAGCTTCAGCTTTTGCGCTTTCACATTCAACCAACAATGTATCATTTTCTTTCATCAAATTCTTGTTAATCTTAGTAAGTTTTGCACACATTGAACATACTAACAAACTTCCATTCTAAACTTCTTCTATGTCACTTTCATCCCCTTTGTCATATATAACACCAGAGCTTGTTTCAGAATCAGAATCAGAATCAGTGATATTACCATCACGTTGTTCAGTATTGAAAACACCAGCACAATCCTTTTTGTGTGACGATTTATCACTTCCTGATTCCAAACCACTCGATGCAGAATCATAGGATTTAGAATCAGTAGAATCTGAGTCATCCTTCATAGTCTGAATGATTGCATATATCTTACCTTTTTCTTGCAAATCATTCCATTTATCCTTAGCAGTACAACCCACTGTGAGTTCAAGAAACAACTCTTCTGAAAGACCAGACTTAATAATATCTCTGGCTTGGTGTTCAGTATTTATGTACTCTCGTTCAGATAAAGAAAGATGTCGATGAAGTTTGACATAGCCATCGACAAAAGTTGGCCATGCAAATTGCTTAGCAACTACTTTCCAGAATTCTTCAAAATGTTCGTTGATGTAAACCTCAAACTCAACTTTCCATTTATTATAATCTTCCCATTTTACCAAGATAGGTATCATAGAACTAGCTTGTGATGCACTCATTTTCGAACAATATATGAAAAATCAATTCAATATGCTTGAATCCACTATTTACCAAAACCGAAAACTAACACTCCAAAAACTTCAGACTCAAAAACGAAGGTCTTCCAAGCAGATTTTGGGGGTCAAACTAGAGGGTACTGGCCGTTAGGCGAGTAAAAGTATAGATCTCTCTGAGACGAACGTTTTGACTGGTATTAGCTCCCGTAACTCTTTACGGATCTCAAGTTACGTCATTTTTCGTAAACCACTCAAAATCTTAACACTGTTCACCGAACCTCCGCCAAACCTCATCCGAGCTACCTCCGAACTTTGTCCGAACTTGTCTACGCCGAACTCCCTCCGAACCTAACCTTCGGACGAACAAAAACCAAACAACTCCGAACAAGCTCCGAAAGACCACCGAACTCTCTCCGAACCTAGACCGATCTCTCACCGAACCTAGATAAAGACCGAACTTCGTCCGAACCTCGAGTTCGGAGCGGTTACTCCGAAGTTGTCCGAACCTCAAACGAGACAGATTTCACTCGACCTCATTTTCTCGATTTTCAACGTTTTTTACTGGAATTTTCGACAGGAATTCAAGCAAACTCGATAGAAACAACTCAGGAATGAATTTTGAATGAAAAGCACACTCGAAACAATCAAACGAACTAAAAAATTATTGACATTTTCGCAAATACGTGAATTTGAACTCAAAACTCCGAGAAATACTGATTTCCGACTAGTAGAGCAAACCAAATGCCCTGATACCACTTGAAAGTGCGTGAACGTGCGGATCTTCTAGTTAGTCGTAATGAAATCAATATAATACGAGATGAAACACAAAGAGTAAATACAAATGACGTGTATTAACCACAGAGCAATTACACAGAGACCACAGAGTGAATATGACACTGAAGCTTAGACTATCATCGTTACTGAATACAACACAAGAAACACATATTTATAGAGCTGAAATACGACCGGCCGAACTCTCGGAACGTTCGGCCACACGTTCGGCCATGTCCGAACTCCAGGTTCGGCCTGAGTTCGGACCTCAGCATCCTTGTGTGAACCCGTCTTGTATTCGATACTTCACATGACGATCAAGGACCATGTATCAACAATTTACTAGAGAAGCTAAGGGGAGAGAAGCTTCTAGTTCTTCTTCAGGTTCATCAAAAACTCTAGGTTTTAAGAAAAAAGGCTTGGGGTATGAAGTGATGGAAGCACCGGTTAAGTTAAGAAGCTAGAAAAAGCGAAGAAGATTTCAAATGTCAAAGTTCCAAAGAAATCACATCTTCTGAAGGACAAATCGTATTATTCTGGAGGATCATCATCTTCAAGGAGTCCATCTCCTAGGTATGATTCTTATGAGGATTTCTTTGATAACTTTGATTCTGAACATTCATCTGGTTTTCAGAATTCCATGAATTTTTCATGTCGTCAACCTGAACATCTTGCTGCTGATTGTCCGACGACTGCATATATCCACAACACTACTAAATATGTGGATAACAAAGGTCAATTTTTTTATGAACCATGGTGTCCAACGGTAAAATCAACTCGTATGCCGTCTTTGTCTAAATCGAGTGCGCCAGTTGATACTGATTCTGGTTCTGATAAAAAATTAAAATCTTTTTTACAGATATGGAAACCAAAAGTTGTTTCCAAGGCCAACAATGACTATGTGGAAGACACCGGGCGACCCGACGCTGTTGAATCGTGACGATCCCATACCGACTAATGTTTTATTTGGTGTCAACAGGTATTTCAGGAAGACCTATCGGTAATTGTATAATTGCTGGTGGTGAAATATCTATGTTAACTTAAATTGAATTCAAAATCCTTTTTGTTTTCAAAATGCTAAACTGCTAGTTTTCGTGTTGGTTGATCAATTTGTTTTTCACTCCGTCTCAGTTTGAGGTGGAGTTTGTTTTTGCAAAAAAATCCAAAAAAAAATTAATTAGTGTGTTGTTTTTCAAATGTTAAAAAAATTAAAAATCTATAAATAGAGTTGTCATTTTTAGGGGGAGAAATTTGAAAAGACAAAAACATTGAAAAATGCAAAAATCCAAAAACATTAAAAAATGAGATATTGTATCCAACATGATTGGGAAATGATGGTACATTGGCTTACATCGTCTGGCTCATGGATAAAATAGATGAAAAAGTCATACGACCATTTGATCGATGTGTACGGTAGGCTCAGCAAATCAGAAAGTATACGAATGTGATATACACTAAATCTCTTACTTGACCAAGTGGACAACATCTTGATGCATATCTCACGATATATCAAGAAAAAGATATGTGAAAAATAAAATGATCGGTTTCTCTCTGCGTATCGAAAGATCGACCTGATCGTTGTTCGTTTGACGTTCTACTTTATTTTCTTTGGTGTTTCGTATAACTCATCGGACTTTCTCTGCGTGTACGGAAGTACCGACCTAATTTTTGTTGGGTTATACAATTTTAACTTGTTTTTATTTTCTTATTTTTTATATTCCGAGGCCTAATCTGTGTATAGAAAGATCGACCTTAAGGTAGACGATTTAACGTTCTTATTTTTTGATGTGTTGCAAACACATCCCATTTCCGAGGTCTTTTATTTATGTATTTGAGTCAATTTGAGTCGGTTTTGTTTGGTTTTAGTTGTTTTTAGTAAAGTTTGAGGCTTTGGGGTCTTGTTTATGGTTTTTATGAGTTTTGTAGGAGTTTAATGAAATCCCGAGGCCACGAAAGAAGTTAAGAAGAGAACGAAGAAGAAGGGCTGAACAAGCTGTCCCAGGCGTATCGCCTTGGACCTGATGATTTGTAAGCGATACGCGCGGATAGAGGGAGTCAACGAGAGCCTTAAGTCGGTTTGACCGACTGTTTTGTCGCGGAGCAAAGTCTAGGCGTATCGCCTGGTAGTTTCTGGTTTGTAGGCGATACGCGTAGAAGTGTAAAACCCGCAAAAAGAGGTTTCGCGATATAAATTCGATCTTTAGGGTTTCAATTGAGGGATTCGACTTCCAGACGACAGAGGAGCGATCTTAGACGGTTTTCAGAGCTAAGGAAGGTTACGATTCAAGGGGAAAGGCTGAAGATCAAGCATTCGACTTCGGTTACGTGTCGGGTTTTTCGTCTAACCTTTTGTCTTGTGATTATTTGTTACGTCTAGGCATGATTTCTGTTAAAGATTCAGTTTTTATCTGTGTTCTTGATTGGATTATGTTTATAGGCTAGACATTTATACCGCCTAGACTCATTATGATGACTTTGATCTTTTGATGACTTTTATTCGGTTTTGACTTATTGATTGATGTTGCACTTTTATTAAATTCCAATGAATGCCATGTTTGAGGCATATGTGTGCTATGAGCAGATTGTTCGTTGATTGTTGATGCATGATTTACCCGCGAATGTCTTTCGGTTTAGGTAGATTATCTAAAGTAGTTGACTTTAGGGTTAATTGCTAAAGGTTGGTTTAGGATTTCCTCGACTATTGCATTGATAGTTAATTGATAATTTGCTTGTAATGTGCTGCCTCTTCTGAGACTCAAAAGGTAAAGAATTGTCGGGTAGTTGGGTTGGTTAAAGTTCTAGGGGTGCATTGTCTCAAAAGGAAGTGTCCTGGGGTTTTGATTAGCTTGGTATTCCGTGTTGGTCATGGTATTTGTTGGTAGCTCCTGCTAGGTCTAAGGTGCCTGAGATTAGGTTCAGAGGTCGTTAGGTTTAGCTGAGGTAGGACGTACTCAAAAGGTGAACTCCTGTTCGAGCGTTAGAAGTGTAGCTAGGAAGGACTTAAAAGGTGAACTAGCCGCCATCAGATTAGTCATAACCGATTGAAGTTGTCATTAGTGATTAGGATTCCGAGTCTAGGTGGTATCTCTCCCTTCTTCTGAAGGTTGTCCTTAGGTTTCCTGTTTCTCGTTTGTTGGTTGTTAGTTAGTAATTAAGTTAATCAAATCCTCAATTCAAAAACCCAAATTTCTCAGTATTTCCATTTCTTAGGTCTAGGTTAATTTCATCTATAGAGTGTCTCTAGGGTTCGATATTCCCGATCTTGCCTTAGCTTTACTATAATCCGACAGGTACACTTGCCTTAGGGTTCGGTTTAGTTTAGGTAGTTTCGGTAAAATTAGGTGTGTCTAGGTCTAGGTTTAGGTCTACGTTTAATAGTATTTTTAGAGTCGTTCCGAACACATCAAGTTTTTGGTGCCGTTGCCGGGGACACTTGGCAATAGAAAGTTTAACTTAGGTCGTCGTTAGGAAATTTTGAGTCTTTTAGGGTTTTTCCGTGTCTAGAGTCTTAGGTTTCCGTTTTTAGTCTAGATTTTTAGGTTCAAATTTTTCTAATTTTTATTTGAGTCTTCCCCCGTTTATGTCACACACTCGTTCACGAGGTCCACTGAGCTTTCACCACTTTCTGATCCCGACGCGGACATTCGTGAACGGTTCCGCCTTCTTCGCACGGAGCTTAAGGCGTTCATCATTTCCACCACTCATTCCAAACCATCAACTTCCACACAGATCGCACGCGACACCAAACCCATTCCATTTCCCGACCTTTCATCCATGGCGGCACGTCGCACCGTCCACGAGCAGGCCAGCGTCGGAGTTACAAACGCTAGGTTTGCCATTGCGCAACCAAACATTACCAACACCGCGAATTGGCAAATTCCGTCTCACGTCATCAATGCTCTTGCACACTCGATTCAATTCCATGGACGTGAGGACGAAGATGCTCCGATGCATATCTCGCGCTTTATACGGATTTGCAATACGTTCGGACTCATGGGAGTCGCGAACGATACCATTTATCTGCTCTTGTTTCCATTTTCCCTTACGTCTCGAGCCGCCGAGTGGCTTGAGACACTTCCGCCAAATTCGATCGCCACCTGGGACAATCTGACATCAAAATTCCTAAAGAAGTATCATCCTCCAGCCAAGGCTGCACGCACTCGGGAGGAAATCCACTCCTTTCGGATGGACCCCGATGAGCCTTATTCGGTTGCTTACGAACGATTCAACACTCTCCTGAGCAAATATCCGCAACACGGGTTGACGGACTGGGCGATCATAGAAAAGTTCTACAATGGACTTCCTTATTTCGTTCAGAAGGAGTTCAACATCTCGGCCGGAGGACATATGATGGAGAAGCTCACCGTTGACGAATGAAAATCACTTTTCGAGAGCTTTGCACTTGCTGAACAGCAGGCACCCGGAGGTCGGAGAGCCACCTTGGCCCCGACTAGATCACTTGCACCGTCTACATCTACCCGGAGTGTCAGTCACATTGGCTCAGAGACTATGCCGCCTAAGGAGTTAGAGAACATCTACAGGGCTTTAGAAGAAATCAAACTCCATATCAAAGCCAAATGTGAGCTGTGTAGAGGCACTCACGACACCCGAGACTGCCCGCTTGCTCCCGCTGAGCAAGTCGACTATGTTGGGAACCGAAACCAGTTCGGTAATTCTTTCCAGTCCGGGTGGAGGAGTGGCCAGAATTCAGGATGGCGAGAGGGAGGAAACCCACCTGGTTTTCCACCGAGGAATAACTATGGTGGAGGAGATGACGGGCCTGGTTTAAAGGAGATTAGGGAGCTTATAGCTAACCAGACCCAGATCCTGCAGCAGATTGTAGCGAGAGATGAGGGGACACATAAGAAGCTGGCAGAGCATGACACGTTACTGAGAAATCAGCAAGCTTCTTTCTTGGACTTACAGCGTTCGGTGGGCGACATCACAAAGCAACTGAAGGAGCTCAACTCCCGTGAGGGTCAGTTTTCTGGTGGTACTTACAAGAATCCCAATGCCAATGTTAACGCCATTACTACTAGGAGCGGGAGAGTTGTTCAGAGTCCATCACCGGCGGTAGTTGAGGAGGAGCCGGTTGATGAGGAGATAGAGTTGGAGACGCCTGACGGGAGGGTGCATGAGAGCGTGACGCCAGCAAGTACCGCACCGAACGTCGAGGCTGAAAGAGTGACAAAGCCACTGGATAGAGAGAAGCCGCAGAAGTGGGAGGAGGTGAGGGAGAAGAAGAGAGTTCGATTTGCGCCTCAACCGATTACAGCAGATGATTTGAAGCATGTGCCTTATCCTGAACGTTTAATCCAACAGAAGAATGCGCGTGAGTACAGTCAGTTTCTTGATATTCTTAGGCAACTTAGGATTACTTTACCTTTCACGGAAGTGTTGAGTCAAATGCGTAAGTATGCTAGATTTTTGAAAGATATGTTGAGTAGTAAGAAGAAACTCGAGAGTTTGTCCGATATTACACTTGATGCTCAATGCTCCGCAATAGTACAGAATAAATTGCCCGAGAAGCTTAATGACCCAGGGACCTTTACAATTCCTTGCTCTTTTGGTGATTCTTCTGTTACACGTGCCTTAGCCGATCTAGGTGCTTCTATCAATGTCATGCCTTTTTCTGTTTTTCAGCACCTAGGATTAGGCGATTTAGAGCCGACCAGGATGACAATTTCGTTAGCAGATAGGTCGGTGGTTAGGCCCAAAGGAATAGTGGAAAATGTACTTGTGCAAGTTGATAAATTTTTGTTCCCTATAGACTTTGTGGTAGTTGACAGTGCATATGATGCTAGTTGCCCTTTGATTTTAGGTAGGCCTTTCCTTAGGACCGCCCGGGCGTTAGTTGATGTTTTTGCGGGCACCATCACTTTGAGGGTTGATCATGAGAGTGTTGTGTTCAAGGTGGGTAGACGTGAGGATAGTGGCACCGAATCTGTGTGTTTGATAGGTACTTTGATGTCATTCATAGACCTAGTGGTGATAGGTAATCGGTTAGAGGATGAAGAGGATGGAGAGGTTGAGGAA
The DNA here is from genome assembly GCA_039602395.1 of Deinandra increscens subsp. villosa. NCBI lineage: Eukaryota > Viridiplantae > Streptophyta > Magnoliopsida > Asterales > Asteraceae > Deinandra > Deinandra increscens. Next base: position 75,181,665 of record JBCNJP010000012.1, on the reverse strand, counting down.
CATGAGTGTGAAGAAAACACCGGGGGGTAGTTGAAATAGTTGACAAAAATGAGATTTTTGACCCATTAGTGAAACCCGGTGAGGTAGTTGAGGTAGTGGTTGGAGAGGTTCTGATAGAGGATAAGTGTGGGGAAGATCCCGGGGGGTTAGAAATCGTGGTTGAACAATTTAGTGGTAGTGACCCGTTAGGAGAACCCGGGGATGAATTAGTGGTTGGCAAGAAGTTGGTAGTTGAAGAGGTAGGCAGAAAGGCCACACTTGGTGATTTAGGTGTTTTGCATGATGATATAGAGTCTAGGCCAAGTGTGGGGAGGTTGCATGTGGTTGTTAGTAAGAGTGACCCGTCTTTGAGTTTTTTAGAGAAGATTAGGTTTCTTCCGGGTAGATACAAACATTGGAAGGTTAAGAGGATGTTGGGGTTACTGAAGTTGGTGGCTTAATGGGTTAGGAAGCCGGTAGATAGTTGGCAGGATAGAAACCGGGTGAAATCCGGTAGTTTTGTGATTAAGGATGTGAAATCAAAGCCTCCGGATGGTTTGGGAGGTTGTTTTTCTGTTTTGTGCTGATCGATGAAGTGCCTGGGTTGTAAAGTTTGTACTTGTGTTTTTTTAATTTCTGCAATTTTTAGTTTTTCGTGCATTTTGCGTCTTTGTGGTTTTGTGTTTTAGTGTTTGCAGGTTATTCTGGAGATTCAAGATATGGACAATGCGAGTGTGTAGCCCATAAGTACAGGTCTTGACTGAAAATTTTGACCAAGGGACCTGGAGGAAGGGAAAAGAGATAGAAAAATTTTGAGGCAAAAAGCTCAAAATTCCCTGGAAATTGCGTTCCAGGCGTATCGCCTGGAGGTTGGTAGGTGATAGGCGATACGCCTGCAGGTTAAGAAGGGGCCGGTTTTTTGGAGTTCCAGGCGTATCGCCTGGGAGATGCACGGATGTAGGCGATACGCCTGGAGGAGGTATGTCAGAAATTTTTCAACATTTTAATTTTTATTATTTCTGTTTACCGAGTTTGTTCCGGTTCGTTTGCGGTCGATGTTCTGAGTCTCTGGAGTTCAAGGTGAGCACGTTTCAATTTACTTAATTTTTATTATTTTAGTATGTTTATTTTTTTTCTGCTTTATTTTTCTTCCATTTCACATTGAGGGCAATGTGTAATTCAAGTGTGGGGATGGGAGACTTGCGTCTTGAGTGTTTATTTTTGTTTTTAGTGTGTTTAATCGAGTCTTTGAAAAAAATTGGAAAAAATGTTCATAAATGTCCAAGATTCTGGCTGCAATTTAAATGGAAAATGATAGGTAAAATTGGGAAATGATTTTCTAATTTGTGCTTAAATGTTAAAATAATGAATAAATTGGGAAATGTGGTAAAGAATGGTATGAATGGAAAACATTATTAATTTTTGATGTGTCGGTAGGCCCAGCTGACCTAGGAGTAGCTTAAATAGCATGTGTGTTTTTTGTTGTATAAATATGCTAATCAGTCTGCTAGTGGGTTCCCATTTTAGGAGTGATAGGAATACTGAACCTGAGGATTAGGAGGAAAGAGACCGCTTTAGGCTAGATACTCCTATGTCCTTAGAATGTCCAATGAGCATAGTAGTTAATAATTTGGTTAATAAACTAGAGTGAAGGGACAAAATACTCATGTACGAACTAAGGATGGTATCCCGTGGTGAATGCCTCTGATGATGTTCTGGATCTCGCGGGCAAAATACTCACGTATGATTTTAGGGATAGTATCTCGAAAAGAATGCCTCTGATGATGTCCGCTGGTAATAATAGTTAAAATTGACCAACTATAAAAAAAATGAAAAAAAATGAAAATATAGAAAAAGGAAAAAATATGTTATAGTAGTGAATAAATGCTCAGAAATTTGCATTCTATCAATTCTTTATTCTTTGGACATCTTAGTATCTGGTTTAAGGGGGGTTGGAGAAAATAAAAAAAAATTAAATCATTATACCCTTTGCTTTGACTGAATATGATTCGGTATTAGGTTGAACTTGACCTTTCTTTAGTGGGATCCATAGGTAGACTGAACTTTTATCTGGTAATTTCATAAACACATGGGGGCGAAAGAAAAGGTTGGTGGTTGGGTTTAGTCGGATCGAAATATCGGCAATTGTAATTAGTGTGTTAGTACGTTTTGGAATGTGGAATTGTTTGGTGGATGTTAAATTTAAATGTTAAATGTTTAGAAGTCAATTTCCTGGTTGTGATTCCATTGCAGTATTTTTCGAGGACGAAAAAAGAGTCAGTGTGGGGATGTTTGATGTGTTGCAAACACATCCCATTTCCGAGGTCTTTTATTTATGTATTTGAGTCAATTTGAGTCGGATTTGTTTGGTTTTAGTTGTTTTTAGTAAAGTTTGAGGCTTTGGGGTCTTGTTTATGGTTTTTATGAGTTTTGTAGGAGTTTAATGAAATCCCGAAGCCACGAAATAAGTTAAGAAGAGAACGAAGAAGAAGGGCTGAACAAGCTGTCCCAGGCGTATCGCCTGGGACCTGATGATTTGTAAGCGATACGCGCGGATAGAGGGAGTCAACGAGAGCCTTAAGTCGGTTTGACCGACTGTTTTGTCGCGGAGCAAAGTCTAGGCGTATCGCCTGGTAGTTTCTGGTTTGTAGGCGATACGCGTAGAAGTGTAAAACCCGCAAAAAGAGGTTTCGCGATATAAATTCGATCTTTAGGGTTTCAATTGAGGGATTCGACTTCCAGACGACAGAGGAGCGATCTTAGACGGTTTTCAGAGCTAAGGAAGGTTACGATTCAAGGGGAAAGGCTGAAGATCAAGCATTCGACTTCGGTTACGTGTCGGGTTTTTCGTCTAACCTTTTGTCTTGTGATTATTTGTTACGTGGTCTAGGCATGATTTCTATTAAAGATTCAGTTTTTATCTGTGTTCTTGATTGGATTATGTTTATAGGCTAGACATTTATACCGCCTAGACTCATTATGATGACTTTGATCTTTTGATGACTTTTATTCGGTTTTGACTTATTGATTGATGTTGCACTTTTATTAAATTCCAATGAATGCCATGTTTGATGCATATGTGTGCTATGAGCAGATTGTTAGTTGATTGTTGATGCATGATTTACCCGCGAATGTCTTTCGGTTTAGGTAGATTATCTAAAGTAGTTGACTTTAGGGTTAATTGCTAAAGGTTGGCTTTAGGATTTCTTGCTAACTATTGCATTGATAGTTAATTGATAATTTGCTTGTAATGTGCTGCCTCTTCTGAGACTCAAAAGGTAAAGAATTGTCGGGTAGTTGGGTTGGTTAAAGTTCTAGGGGTGCATTGTCTCAAAAGGAAGTGTCCTGGGGTTTTGATTAGCTTGGTATTCCGTGTTGGTCATGGTAGTTGTTGGTAGCTCCTGCTAGGTCTAAGGTGCCCGAGATTAGGTTCAGAGGTCGTTAGGTTTAGCTGAGGTAGGACGTACTCAAAAGGTGAACTCCTGTTCGAGCGTTAGAAGTGTAGCTAGGAAGGACTTAAAAGGTGAACTAGCCGCCATCAGATTAGTCATAACCGATTGAAGTTGTCATTAGTGATTATGATTCCGAGTCTAGGTGGTATCTCTCCCTGCTTCTGAAGGTTGTCCTTAGGTTTCCTGTTTCTCGTTTGTTGGTTGTTAGTTAGTAATTAAGTTAATTAAATCCTCAATTCAAAAACCCAAATTTCTCAGTATTTCCATTTCTTAGGTCTAGGTTAATTTCGTCTATAGAGTGTTTCTAGGGTTCGATATTCCCGGTCTTGCCTTAGCTTTACTATAATCCGACAGGTACACTTGCCTTAGGGTTCGGTTTAGTTTAGGTAGTTCGGTAAAATTAGGTGTGTCTAGGTCTAGGTTTAGGTCTAGGTTTTAATAGTATTTTTAGAGTCGTTCTGAACATCATTTTTTTTGCATGGAACACAGTTGACTATATCATGTATGCAATCATTATGTGATAAATCACAATTGAAATCACAAAAGTGTGATAAGCAAAACATATCTGAGTATGTCTGATAGTGTGGGGTACACTGGTCAAAGCAAATCTAATCAATACATTAACATATCTAGATATTATGAGTATGATTCTGCCTGAGTTTAAAGTTGGACAAATTATATCTGCAATCGACATGGCTTATGTGCTATAATAATCGGAATTGAAGTGTAGTTCAGCATGTTATGTCCAATATGATCCCAAGTTGTGATCTTTCTCACAAAAGACAAAAATAGTGTCTGATTCTGTATTGCATTTACTTTTCATTACTAGAAAATACCAAAAAGATTTTAGGTGTGTTTTGATATAAAGTTTCTAAAAATCAAAAAGATTTTATTTCTTATTTCTTTTCGATTGATCAACACGGAATACGAAATCAAATTTCAAAATCAAAATATCTTGGAGTCTCGAAGAGACGTTTTGCGCCAAGATTATTTATGTTGGCAGGTTTCTACGTGGAAAGAAAACATCACAACTTCAAGTCTTCTAAAGATTGTTGATAAAGAGATTACACACGATACAATATCAAGTACTCAAGATTGAACTAATCGTCAAGTCGAGGGAGAGTTTGATTAAAGATACAAGATACAAGTTTTAATGAAGAAGTTGATACTACACATGCCGAGGGGGAGTTTGTTGATACATGGTTTCTGATCGTCATGTGAAGTATCGAATACAAGACAAAGACGTGCAAGATTGCTGATGTCCGAACCCTTGGCGAACCCCAAGTTCGGACACAGGAGAACCCTGTCCGAACCTGAGGTTCGACAGTCGTATGTTCGCCTAGTATATATAGTTTGTCTTGTGTTGTATTCAGGACGGCTTAAGCTCTTGGTCATATTTTCTATCTGTGTACTCTGTGGTTTCTATCTGGTCATAGTTTATCTTGTGTTGTATTCAGGACGACTTAAGCTCTTGGCCATATTTTCTATCTGTGTACTCTGTATTCAGGACGACTTAAAGGATTCTATGAACAATATCGGATGAAACTAGAGAGAAACGAACAAACTGCAAGGAACCAATTGGACGAGCAAGTTGTATTTTTCACCACCGACAACGACAAACGGAGCCTACTATATTTGGACAAGAGTCGCTCAACAAATTGGAATTTGAACAACAAGTTGAATCAACGAATGGAAAGTCTCATGGAAGTTGATTGAGCATTCTAAGAACCCCGTGAATCCGACTTGGTCATCTACAAGCCAACTTGAACACACCCCGCAAAGGAAGAATTCCATAGGTACGTTGTAAAGAAACCACTATGAGATAAGCTGCGATGGAGCTATGAGGAATGTGTACAATGTACATATATGGGAGGATGATTCACAAGCGTGAATAACAAGAAACCCTACAACCACGCGACAACGAGAAATAACATACGCCACTAAGTACGCCGATGACGAAACGCAACATATATACATATATATGTGACAAATGGGAAATGGAAATCCCATATCAAAACTATCAACCTCCTTCCCAAGGGAAAGAATTCACATCATGGAACGATCGTCATACATTGTCACATCCCAACCGATGACCGAATATGTCGGGGCGCGATGATTGTCCATATTCACACTACACTAGTTAAATGTTTCGATATTCTTAATCAACCCATTTCATAGCAATGGAATAATAGATACAATCCAAATACAAAACATCAATAGATAATAGATTAACTTGCTTAATTTAGGTCTCACTAAGTCCACATGCATCCTAAAGTGTTATCCATTAGATAATTAAATCAAACAGCAAAGCCTACAACATGTACAACATACGAGTCAACTGTAAGTAGTTAATGAGTAATCATAGTTTTATATACAGTTACAACGTAGGAACATGTGATTCAATGATGTATAATGAGAACAAGTATAGCACATGGGGGTCGATGTAACTCAAGCCCTAGACATTTAGGCTTTCAATCACCCGGTGCCAAAACCAGGCAGGCTAGGTGGGTTGCCAAACCAACGAATCCATTATTGTAACCCCTGATCAGATGAGTTAATGAGATACGTATATGAACATGAACATGAACATGATCCAAAAACAAAGAACAATAAACACAACCAAATCCATAGCAATGATCCATACAAGTTCACATACAAGAGCATATAGAACAAACACAGAAGTCGCATGTGGTTTAGAAATATATAGATCAAGAACATGAGTTTGATACGATATGTGTTGCACCCCAAAACATAAAAGTAAAAAGGGGCTATGTCCCTCACCTGATATGGAGACACAAAAGGAAGAATAGCACAAAAAGATGAGACAGATAAACCCGAAGACGACCTTGACGACTAACCAAGATGAAGGAATAAATAAGTAAACTTCACGAGACAATCGACACGACAACTCATTGGTGATTTAATTATAGTGATAACGTACGTTCAAGGTCATGAGATAGGTCATTCCTAAGACTAAACATGCGAGTCAAATAATTATTAATGAAACAATTTGTTTTAATGACGCCAGGAATATATATATTTAGCTTTCCATGGAATCACATAAGCCAAAAAATATTATCCAAAAATTAATTTAGCACTAATCTACATGTAAACAAGACATTAGTTTAAGATCTAAACACAAATCAATCATATATACATATATATATATATATATATATATATATATATTTACAAAAATTAATTATTTTAAACCTAAACCCTAATTTAACTATTTCTTATGCAATTCAATCAACCAAAATCCAACCTTTTTGCATGAAAAGCATCCATACTATTTTATTTATGTCTAATTATGCTTGAATAACCTAGATCTTTTATTCATAATCATCAAGATACCATCTTGTAGGATCAAAACCGGTTACAGAGTAAACCAAATGCAAGAATTTACTTAGGGATTAACCAGGCGAAAACATGTTAAGCCATATACTCTGTTTTAGTTAAAAAGATGGAAATAGAATGTAAAGCAAGTAAAACATAGATGTGAATAATACACAGCACTATATTGTTATTACTTGATAATTCGAGAAAGCGTACATCAATACTGTGAATTACATAGTATAAGTAAACTATATATAGTGCCTAAGAAATCAATGAGAGCCCTTGATTTCTCTAACGATCATCTGGATCGTCAAACTGAGATACATGAACTAGAAATATAATAAACTAGTCTAGAAGATAAAATAACGGGTTCTGATAGGCTGAGAGAATAGCAGATTGCGTCTCTGACAAAAAGTATTTCTGTTGGAACAAGTGGAGAAGTCAAGTTGTCCATAATACTCTCTTTACTGAGGTAACTTGAGTTATCTAGGACAGTTCCACTACCGAGGTAAAAAACTAGCTTCCGAGATAAAATTTCCACCCGAGGTAACTTAGGTTACTTCGGACAACTTATGCTTTCGAGATAACTTATTACCTCGGGTCTTTCAAGCTTTCCGAGAAAACTATATTAAGCCAAGAAAACATCATTCTTGGAGAAATAATTCCCTACAATCTCCCCCCAAGATGATGCTTCCAAAATATTCTATATAAAAACTTTAACAAACGATGAACGGTTTTAAAATCTTTAAAATTTTTGCAATATACATGATGTTGCAAAACCATCACCACTTACTTTTCTTCAGAATCACTGTCTTTGTTGTATGTGAACAATTTGTTAGAGATCATGATGTTAAGAATTGTTCTTTTGTCAGCATAATTCCATTCATCGGGATCAATCCTTCTATGTCTTATAAATGACCCATCAGCTCGATGAATGATAAAATGACCATCTTTAGGATCCATCTCAACTCTAGTAACATGACAGTTGGTTCTGATGGGAACAATAATTGATGTTTCCCTTGTTGAGTTATCAAAGAATATCCTAATTCTCAACATCAAGGACTATTCTTGAGCACATAATAGTTTGGAATCTCCAGTCAAGCTCCTCACATCACCAAACTCGAATTCTGATAAGTTGTTAAGAGCTTCATCAGCAGTGAATCTCATATCTTCATATGTGTTGGTGGTAAACAGGTAGATATTGGAATCTTCATCAAATTTCCTAGAGAGAATTCTTCTTCTCTCAGAGTGCAACTCTTCAAATTCCTTCTCATCAGTAGATGATTCAGAACTGGAAGACACAACTTGAGATCTTTTTCTTTTAGATATTCTCTTCCTTCTTCTAGAAATACATGTAGGGGCTTCAGCTGGTTTCTCAGGGATTTCAGGTTTTGTAGGTGGTTTTGGTGGTGAAGGAGGTGGTGAATTCTGTGGTGGAATTGGTGGTTGAGTTGTTTGTAGTGCAGGTTGAGAAGTAGTATTGGTGACAAGTTCAATGGGAGTGAAGTTATCAGCTCTGAAATTTTGGTGGAATTGGTTTAGAGAGTTTTGGCTTTTTGGTAGGTGGCCTTTTGGTTGGTGGTCTACTGGATCTGGGAGGGTTTCTTTTGATGGGAGTGATATAGGATTGGATAGTAGAAGGTTGAGCAGAAGGTATGCTACCAGAAGTGAGTCAATTGAACTCATAAGTGTGGGAGGAAGAGATTGTGTACCAGAAAATCCACCAGGAGGCCTAGGAGTCCCAGTTCTTTTGGAGATCCTTGCCTGTTCCTGTTTGATTTCATAATACATATTCCTCAGACTTGTCAAAGAGGTACGATTTATGCTCCTCTTATCTTCACCCTAAAACTCTATGAATATCTCTTGAAAGCTTTGGTCTCCTCTGGTATTGTTAGAGGAGCCATTATTAATTTCTAAGTCTCTTCTTCCTTCAAATTCTCATGATTTGTATTATCTTCTTCAAGTTTCTTGATCAGCTTAAGCTCACTATCTTCCTACACTATTATTGATATTAAATCAAATAATCCATTTGTGTAAGAGAGATAGAGATCTTCAGCAGTAGCCCATCCTCTAGAAATAATAACATCTCTCCATTGCTTCAAAAGTTCCCAATTGGCATCATTATTAGCAAGCCTGATCTTTTCCTTTTCTTTTTCAAGCTCTTTGCTAGCATCTTTGGCCAACTTTTGTTGCTTTTTATTCTTTGTTTGATCCATCTTCCTCTTCTTTTCTTTAATGAACCTTCTTTTTAGCTTCTTTGATAATATCAGGAACTACATCATTATCTTGATATAGGTCTATGTTTTCTTGTAGCTTAAAAGCCATAACCAACTCTTTATCCATTCTTTCATGTTCCATAACTTCATTCATTTAATCAATCAATACAGCATTTATCATATCAACGTCTTTAGTAGGAAGGGTGGTTTCTTGCCCATGAAAAAGTCTGACCACAGGTACAGTTGTAGCCTTGATCTTTTTAGCAGCAAACACTTTTGCCAGAATATGTACTCCTTCCTTACATCTTCTTTTCATTTCATTGACGTCTTTGAGTTGAGCATCATGACTTATCATTCTTTTATTGAACTCTCTATCCAGAGCTTTATCACATTCTCTCCTGCCATCAAGGTCTTCTCCATACCTATCAATTATAGGTATGAATACAGTTCCAGAACAATATACCTTGATTTCAGGAGTAACCACATTCTTGTATGCTGGCTTGAATTTCTTCTTAAATACTGCTTGAAGAACTTCATCAGGAGACATCTTTTCTTTCCCTTTCCCCAGGGTGGGATCTTCGTTAGGGTAAGTGATTACTCTGTGACTGACTCCAGCTCTTTTAAAGTTCTCAGGCAGTGGTCTAATAGTCACCTTTTCGGGTCTTGGTTTGTATTCGGCCTAGTAATTTGCCCAAATATTGTCAATTTTATCAACCATAGGAACAACGAGAACAACAGGGATAATATCTAAAGAATCCCTGGAAGGTGGGTAGTAAGGAACGAACACAATCAGATAACCATTATCATCTCTGTTTTGTAAGATTGGCTATGGAATTATGGGTAGGGATGGTGCAGATGTTAACCAGGAAAAGTTAATTCCCTGATGAATATTCCTAGCAGACAATATTGCAAGTGTTTCAGCTTCATTCCATATGCTTGCTTGAGTGAATTCGTATCTGATTGGCTCAATTTCTGAATTTGTTGCATCTGATGAGAGATACATTACTGTGGCAAGTTCTTCTCCCGGAGTAACTATGATACCCATGGTAACTTGTTTCTGATAATAACCAAGGCTCTTTCCAAGTTAGTTTGATCACTCGGAGTAACATTCACTTCCGAGATAATTTATTCACCAGGAGTAACATTCACTCCTGAGGTAACATCACTCGGTGGGACTTCAGCTTCATCTTCTGGGGTAACTTCAGTTTTACTTAACTTGGGTGAACTGATTCCTTTGTAATCTTTTAACACAGCCTCAATCTTCTCATCAACTATATCCGTATCCACTTTATAAAATTTTTCAATAACACTACGAAGATTCTGGATATTCTGGACATCTTTAACAACAGCAGTTTCATCAACAACATCAGCTTCTTCCTCTTCTTCTTCTTTCTTTTCACCTTCATCCATATCAGTTTCAACAACCTCAGTTTCTGTATCTAAATCAATCCCTTCTTCCTCTGCAATGGCCCTTATTTCAGGAATAATGAAATCATTTTCAATAATTCTCTGAATTTCTCTGACACTTGCAAGATGTGCACCCGCTGCAATCATAGTGAATAGAAAGAGTTCTTTCAAGTTATCCTGCTGAGGGGAAACTGCTAGAATTCCTTTCATTGAAACCCTCTTCCATGCTCCTTCTATGGTGAAAGGTTCCACTCCTACAGATTTGAATAATTTCAATCTAACCTCACAAGGAACCCTGTGTGTTCCAGTCATATTCAGTGAAGTTCTCTTCTTTATAGCTCCCTATTTTGATAGCATCATCTTTCTTCGCACCAAGTTCTTGTGGCGGGCTTGAGGCATTGAAGTGTGACCCTTCACTATCAGATTAATGAATTTTCTCAGAAATTGGTTGATTAGCCTGCATTTTGTTCAGTTCTTCTCCCTGATATAAAAGTAGGGATACTCGAGTTTGCAAAGTTTGATATAAAACCGTCAAATCATTACGTGAAAGCTTGCTCTCCACTGGTTTTGAACAAGCATCCTTGAGCATGGAAGAACCATCAAGCCTATCTTGATCATGTTCCTCACCCATGGTTTCTTGGCCCCTGGGATTCGTAAGTTCAACCTCTTTCACCGTAGGTTCCATTAAAGGTTCCTTTGAGTCAGATGTTGGCTTAGTTGCCGTAAATTAGGTCTTAGTTATGTTACCACTGACCACTGGTTCCAGTAGGGAAGTAAGTGTAGCGGCAACCCTTTTTACGCCAGTCATTTCAAAACTCTTATGACTGACCTCCTTATCAAAGTAGTGTTTAGGTGAGACTTCTTTAAAGCTCTTCAACACATCTCCTAAAAGTAAGGTGTTTGAAGATGGTGTATCATGAGAACTTAAGAAAATTACATCACCTTCACTTTGAGGTATTTGAAGGATTGGTTTCAGTGGAGCTGATCTAGTGGATGAGGGGTGTACATCCTTTTCTAGAGATTCATCTCCCTTGGGAGATTCATCTATGATGTGGCTATCCCATTTTGGTTTTTTCTTCCTAAGGACCTTGTCCTTGGAAGGTCTAGAATCTTGGGTGGTTGAAGGTTGCACAGGTAGAGTAGACCTTGCACCTTTTGAAATAGGTTTTTCTAGAATGATTGGTTGGGATGAACTTACATGAATTGTGTTTTTCTTTGATTGTCTCTTCCTGTTTTTGAGTGGGAGCCTTTTGGAAGAGGAAGGATATTCAGTTGTGGGCTCAACCTCTGCTGGTTCAGTAGGGTTGTCAACTGAAACAACATGCTCATGATTTGAAGCATAAGGGCATTTGCCACAGGTGCTTCCATTGTAGTCTTGGCATAGAAATGGGTTGGTTGGTATCCACTCTTGCATAACTCTTGCTTTTCTCATTACTTGAGAGGTAAGAAAATAGCTTTTCATTTGAAAAACTTAAGTTGTAAAGCTTTTCAGAAATTTTCAAGTTTGGTACTGAATAGTTTATAATATGCTGCAAAAATCTAGGGTACATGTGTTAAAAATGTTGTTTGTTTTGTGGAAGATTGACCACAAGGCCCTCAAGCACCATTTTAGAAAATTTAAAATTTTGACCTTGTACAAGCCATGAAGGGCTGATGCTTTACTAGTGGAGAGTTCACCAAAACTTTTCTTACACTACGTCAAAAAGTGGCTTTGGCCACGGTTTTTTTGATATCGCATAGCCACTGTTTTGTAAAAAACGTGGCCAAAGGTAAGAAATTCTCGTTTTAGCCACATATATTTTGTACCCGTGGCCAAATATATAGCCTTTGGACCCTTTTAGCCACGTATTTTTTTGTTTATGTGACAACAACAATCAGTTGCAGTGGCTTTAGCCACTGTTTTACAAAAACATGTGGCACTTATTTGTCACACTTAAAAAAGAGTGGCGAAATGCACCAAACGGCGACGGAATTTTTATGATTTTTTATTCGTGTGACCATAAAGGAATGTATGGTCACGCTAAAATAATGTTGTGTGACGAAAGAGTAGATTTTATTACTTAGTAAATTAAAACAAAACAAAACTATTAAGTATATATTATGTGTGGCTAAATGTGAGCAATGGCCACGCTTTTTACTTAGTTATGTGGCTAAAAGCTAGTACATATGGCCACTGTTATTAGGTTGTGTGACTAAATATTAGATGGCTAATGGTCACGGTAGGTTGTGAGTGACAAAAATCTATTACCTATGGCCACATATATTAACCGTGACTAAATGGTAGGTTGTGAGTGACAAAAATCTATTTTATGGTCACGGTATTGTCCCCATGAACCTGATTTCTTCCAGCCACTTCTTCACCATTTTCAGTTGATCAGAAGCAAGTGCATGTGAGAAAGCAGCAAGTATCCGTTATATGATGATTCTCAGACAATCTCTCTAGAGCACCATGTGAGAAGCAAGGAGGGATTTGTCTTCAGCCGCTTCTTTACCCTTTAAGTTAGTAGTTTTAAAGTTGTAATTTTATAGATCAATGTATTAATGGAATCATACCCCCTTTGGATTATGTGTATGTAATTGTGTTTGTTAAAGCAACCATGTGAGAAAGCAAAGAGGGATTTTTCTTCAGGCGCTTCTTTTCCCTTTTATGTAATGAATTGATTTTTAATTTAATATAATGTATTTTCATCCGTTTCTGTTCATCTTCTCTCAATCCGGATGAAATCTTCTCCCTAAGGTTATAGTCTTCTACATATATATATTAGGTTGTGTGACTAAATATTAGTGTATAAAGAATTGTATTCAACCAGAATGATTTTAATTCACTAGATAATGGGTTTAAATACATAGGAATATCCAATAGACTACGAACAGAAATAACAACTATAGTATATATAGTTCATCCTGAAGAACTCTAGTTTATCCGGTTCATCCTGAAGAACTGTAGTTCATCCTGTTCTATTGCTGAATAATTACTCTTGATCCTGAAGAACTCTAGTTCATCCGGTTCTATTCTTCTGGTTCTTCCCGAGGAATTATAGTTCATACGGTTCTGTTCTTGTTAGTTCATACGGTTTTGTTCTTGTTCCAGTTTATTGAACAATTAAAATCTAGCCAGTTTATAAATTCTGTTCATCCACTATTAGACAATCAAAAATTATAAATTGTAGCAAACAAGGCTTGAACCTGGGTCAGTCAAAAGAAAGGAACTCACTACAAGATTAAGAAGAACCATTGAGACAGAAGTGTTAATTGGTTATATTTTAACCAGAACTTATTTAATTACTCCCATCACATAAGAAATAATTGATAAACAAAATTTGCGTTGCTAAAAGTAATAAATAGACACGGTAAAAACAGGATTTGCGTGGTAAAGGTAATAAATATACACGGTTATCTTGGCCTGACCTTTCCACTTCTTCCCACCATAGCTGGTAGCGTGCCCTGTCTGCCTTTAAATTTCCACTTTTTCACCACCAAAATCTTCTGTACGAACGTATTTCCTGATCAACAAGAAAAAAACTTCGATCGATCAATGGCTGCCTTTGGTAAACAATGGAGGATTAGGGGTGTTAATGAACCAGCACCCTACTACGGCAAGACTCCCCGTAAGTGTATTTTCACTCAACAATGGTTGTACGTTTTTATTTTTAGGTTTTTATGTTTTTTAGTTACTTACTCTCTACTCTGCATTTGGGTTTTTTACAGGTGGTCGGAGGTTCACCCTAAAGGTCCATCACTGTGGCGATTTCCACCGGAATGCCACCGGCCAGGATGTGTGGAAGGGAAAGGTAGATTATGTCGACTATGTCAACATTCGCAAATTTGATTGTCATGATCTGGATCAAATGGTGCAATACCTAAACCACACATCGATTGGGTATTTCCTCATTTACTGGAGGATCCCACCTCTGTCCATCAAATACGGGCTTGAGTACGCTGATTTCATCACTCCCGAAGTTGTAAGGGATATGAAACTTCATCTCCAGGGACCAGAGGGGGAGAGAGAGATGGATGTGTTTTTAATCCGGAACAGGGATTCCACCTACAGAACGTCCGAGTTTGGACCGAGATTGCCGCCTGGTCAAAAGCTGTTTCCTGATGACAGCAGCAGCAGCAGCAGCTTCTTTAATGATGAAGACTATATGTCAGATGCTAGGTCTTAGCTAGTTAGATAGATTTTTGTATAGGATCTGATGAAAATCTTTGTCTAAAGATCAATATATATATATATATATATATATATATATATATATATATATATATATATATGAAAGTTTTTGTAAGCTCTTCCTCATGTTTTGTTTTGGTTAACACCATTAATTATATAGACAGATTTTATCTCAATCATTTAAGTTGATTTTATTCTAAATTTGATTGCTGCAAGTAGATTTTACAGTCAACTGATGTGATTTTATCCAATTTAGAAGTAAAATTTATCCTGTTTATAAATCATCTCATCCAACCATATCAAAATGCCAACATATACTAACATAACATATGAATATATACTTCATGTAAGATCACAATTATGAGTAAAATGGAGTCTGCTATGATTCATTGAAAATGTGTATGTATTTATAATAGAAGAAAACTGGTTAACCATCCTGAAGAACTTTAGAACTCTAGTTTATCCGGTTCATCCTTAAGAACTCTAGTTCATCTTCTCTCAATCCTCATGAACTCTTTTTCCTGAAGAATTGTAGTTCATCCGGTTTTCTCTTCTTCCAATTTACTTAAGAAGTAAAATTTATCCTGTTTATATATCATCTCATCCCACCATATCAAAATGCCAACATATACTACACTAACATAGCATATGAATATATCCTTCATGTAAGATCATAGTTATGAGTGAAATGGAGGTCTAAAGAGATATCAACAAATCTCTTTACATTCATCTCATTGGCTTGATCAGCTCTGATGACTAGGATCATGTACATCCATCTGATCAAGTCATCACCCTTCATTTCATCAACCCATGCATCAGTAAAACATTCCTTGCTTCTGAGCATCACACTGAACTGACATAGGAAAATTTTATTATCTTCATTTCTCTTCATCCGAATCATCCTATACTCATTACATAAGAGCTTTCTGTACATCTCAACTCTGTCTGAAAGACCTTTCTCTTCGGCTTTGGCAATTCTTTCTTCTATGTACAGATCAGATCTTCTCCTTGCTGCATTGATGAAGAACATTAGGTATACATTGTTGATGACATACTCATAAATACCTTCTTCTATGAGTAGTCGTTTCTGTTCTTCAAACTCTGCAATTTCCTTCTGTTCTTGGAACTTCTTTCGTATCTCAGCATTCTCCTTTTCATACTGATCCAACAAAGCCTTTGTAACAGGGTCCATGTCTTCTCTCTGACCTCCTGTGCTCAGATTATCATCATCCTCCATGTCAGTGAAACCAGAGATACTTCTCTCATCAAGAGAATCATCATCAGCAGGTTTTGGAGACTCATGAAGTGAAGTTGCAGCATTGGGACTGGCTTCCGAGATAACTTGCTTAGGAATTTCCTCAGCAGTGATTGGCTTTAAAACAGGAATGATGGGCAGAGATGGAGCACTAGGCTTTAAAAGAGGAATGGTGGGCAGAGATGGAGCACTCCTAAACCAAGTACAGTTAAGAGTATTCCTAATCATCATTTTTCTCATGAAAGATAGAGATTCAGGAGCTATATCCACATTTGTGGTTTGCAGATCACTCATCACGCTTGTGATAATCTGATTATCAGCAGTCACTTGCACCTGATGAAGTTGTTCAACCGGATCAACTAGTTCAACCTGATCAACATGGCCTTCTTCCTCCGGATGAAGTTCTTCAACCGGATCAACTAGTTCAACCTGATCAACAAGGCCTTCTTCCTCCGGATGAAGTTGTTCAACCGGATCAACTTGTTCAACCGGATCAACATGGCTTTCTTCCTCCGGATGAACTTGTTCCACCGGATCAACTTGTTCAACTTCATCAACATCTGGGGAAGACACCCTGTGCAAGATCCTATTTTGAATTAAATCTAGTTTTGCATGTGAATTTCATTTCAACGTATGCATGGTTGACAACCTTACCTATCAGTGTCTTTCACAGATTGTCCTGCCTTCAACCGTTCAATTTTTTCTCCTTGAGCTCTCACAATTGCACGGAGAGCTGACAATTCATTTTCAAGTTTTGTACATCGAACCGTCAATTCAGTATGTGTCATGCTGCTCTCAACTGATGTGTTGCCAGTATCTTTGAGCAAAGAAGAGCAAACAAGCCGACCTTGTTCATGCTCAGCACCTATGGTTTCTTGGCACCAGGGATTCCTGTTGTCAATCAAAGGTTCCTGAATAGGTTCCCTGACAGAAACAGTTGCCATGGATTGGGTCTTAATGATGTTGGCACTGTCCTCAGGGTCCAGTGGGACTTCATGAGTAGTGTCAGCCCTTTCCACCTGACTTGCTTCATCACTACTGCAAGTCACCTTATCACCAGAATGTTGGTTGGGTGATTGAACCAAGTCCAGCAGTATATTCCCTGCAATAAGGGTTGGGGAATCTACTTTACGTGGCCTAGGTGATATACCACCCTCATTCTGAGGTAGTCCTGTGGAGGGTCTAGGTAAAGGAGACCTAGTCCTCTTCCTTCTGGGTGATTGTGGAGTGCGTGTGGTATTTTTGGGTGTGCTTTTTGATGTGGACATCCTCTTCCTTTTGGTGGGAATGGTGGGAATTTGTATATCAGTGGAAGAGGATGGTCGGTCTGGTGTGGGCTCAACACTTGTTGGTGTAACAATGTTGTCACCAGGAGCAGTTTGCTCAGGAGCAATCCTGGCCTTAGGAATAGGGTGTGATGTGTCTTTACCAAGGAAAACATTTTTGTTCACTTGCATGTTAGAAAATGTTTTACTTGTAAAAGATTTTAGTTCAAGATGTTGATCAGAGATTTGCAGATTTGGAAATTCACAATTGAGAATGTGTTGGATGAATCTGGGGTACATGTAAAAGATCCTTTTAGGTTTTAGATTTTCCAGCATTCCATCAAATATCATTTTTGAAAAGTTAAAGTTGAGCCCATTTACCAATCCATGAAAAGCGGATGATTGAGGTTCAACAAATTCATCCCTAGCAGTTTTCTTGTGAGACAGGCAGTGGAGAATGGTATGAGCAAGATATCGCCAAACATAAGGTAGTTGTCCATTTTTGATGGTCCCACAAGTTAAGTCACCCCCATACCCAATTGCTTCGTACGTCTTCAAGTACAATTCAGACTTGTAATCAGGATCACCTCCTGCATCATTGAATTTCATGTGCTTCCGGATCATTTCTTCAGTCAAACTAATCTCATTCCCATTGACTCTAGAGTCAATTTTACCAACCCCGTTGCTATCAACAGATTTTTGAGCTGAGTCCCAAAATTCAGCAATTCTCTGCTTGCATATTACAGGATTCACAGTTAAAGCAAAATGAGTGTTGGATTTCTCGAGGAAATCGTTCATTTCATCAAATAGCTTTGACTTATCAGACTTCTCGAAGTACGCTACAACATTGTGTTCGGCGAAGAACAGTTGAGTAGCCTTTGATGCAGCCTTTCGATTCAATTTGGGTGCCATTTGGTAGAAATTAGAGAGTAAGGTTTAGGTTTAAATCGCCAATTAGAAACCTGGAGAGAAAATAGAGGGTAACTATTTTTCGAAAATGCAGTTTTACACTAACGGCAGTTCTTCTGGATCACAATGAACCCTAAGAATTGAAACAGGGGAAGTTATTGGAGTTTGCCCATTTAGTTGAAATTGGGATGGGGGAAATTTTTGATAATTTAATTTGGTTTAGAAACATATTATTAATTTATTTTAATTGAATCCACATCAATTAGGGTCGATTAAGACCGATGAGGACAAATGAAGATAAAGTAGGACCAATTAGGACCAACGAAGCCACGAGGCCCAATTAGGGTAAATTGAGGTCAATTTGGGTCAATGAGGATCAATTAGGGTCACTGATGAAGACCAGTTATAACTAATTAACGAGGATCGATTTTGCTCAATGTCGACGCCTTATGAGGACCAAATATGACCAATTAGGGTCTATTAGGCCGTTTGAGGGCCAAATTACGCTCAATGAGGACCAGTAGACTGAATTAAGGTCAACCATGGTCATTTATGACAAATGAGTACCAATGAGGGCCAGTGAACACTCAGTTAGGATGAATTAGGGCCAATGAAGGTCAATTATAGTCTATTCGGCTCGGTTAGGTTCAATGAAGATCACTTACGGTCAATTACGATCAATTAGGCTCATTTAGGACCAATTATAATCAATTGGGGTTAATTAGGCCTAATTGACTCAAATTTGTTGTACTACAAAGTAAATGGTAAACGATAAGTCTAGTAGGTCCTTATTGAGGTTAACTTACACTAATTGGTCCTTATTGGTCCATTTTGTACAAATTGCTCCTCATTAACCCGAATTGAGCCATATTGGTACTTATTCTGTCTAATTGGCCCTCATCGGTCCTAACTGGCCCTAATAAGTCATAATTCATCCTTATTGGTCCTAATCGAGCATATTCGACCATCATTGGTCCTAATTGGTCCTCATTGACCCTAATTGAACCTAATTGGTCTTAATCGACCATCACTAACCGTGATTTACCCTTATTGGTATCATTGGTCCTCATTTTAACTAATTGGCCCTAATTAGTCCTAATTGGTCATACTTGATTATCAATCCTCATTAGTCACTTCCTTCATGCTCCGTCCTTATCGGTCCTATGAGCATAATCGACCTTCTCATTGAACTGGTCCTAATTCGTATTCATTGACCATATTAATTGACCATAACTGGTCTTCACTAAAGTATCTTAAATGACGCTAATTGTCAGTATTTAGTCCTCATTGAGTCTAGTTGGTCCTAATTGCTCCTAATTGCTCCTCACCATCCTAATTGGACGTCGTTTAATATTTTTGGAAACAAAATTATTATACATGAGAAATTCACAACATGGCGGTCTTTTGGTATTTTTGTTCTGAATTGCATAGTAATTTATCATTTTCATTTTTGAGTTGTGCTTTAGTAATGTATCCGTTTTTTGTAGTTGCGTTATCACGGCCACAAGGCACGTGTTATTAAAATCTTGTTTATTATATCTAAAAGAAAATAATAAAGTTAATATGTATTAAAACATAATTTTGTTAATTAGGGCTTTTAACTCCGATCGTCATCCAGATCTGCTTAAAGGATCACAGTTATGAATTTCATCTTCAAGAAGAACCCGCTGGAAGAGCTATGTGGAGACATTTAATTAATTAATTATGTTTATGTTTAATTTTAGGTTTAATTATGTTTAATATACATATTGTTTATATTAATTTTGGGTTTTATTATCAGTTTGAACAATTCCCCCCCCCCCTCCCCCTCCCCCCCCCCCTTTTAATTAAAAATTTTCACCAAAAAATTTGAATTTCCCACCATTAGTTCAAACTACACCCAAAATTTCAAACTAAATTTACTTATTATCGATTCATCAGATACTTTTCCCTCTCACTTTATCAGAAAATTTCCAATTAAAAACCTCCAGCGAATAACTAGGTCTTCTTTCTCATCCATATCATTCACATCTTCCATGGAGCTTCAACAACGAATAGCTTCAACAAACAGCGCTAGCGATTCTTCAGAAGTGGGATGTGATTTGGGAGACCAATCAGTCCAGAAAACGGTAATTGTCAAGTTATTCCGTTTCATTAATTACAATTTGTTTTCATAAAATTGTTTCTTTTGTTTATTATTGATACACGTTTAACTTGGGATCCCTGTATTTGTGTACAGTTACAGTTACAGATAGATAAAGGTTCGTTTCATACAGAATTGATTAGGAAGGGGTATATATTGCAGATATCCTCTCCATTCATTTCAACCCATTCATTTTATGCTAAATTAGTTATTTACCTTCTTAAATGACTGGGGGAGCATGCTAAATTAGTTATTTTTATGCTAGGAATGTTGAGGTCAAGCATATGCACATGTTTGTAGATTCATGTTACTGGTGAACCTCATTTCTTCTTTATGTACACTGCTAGAAATGGTGAACTGTTTGTTTAATTATATCCACTGAAGACATGATGTGTTCTGCTCTTCCATTTGGATGTCTTTAATTTGTGTATAACATATCAAATAATTAGTCAATAGGGTCTTTATGTGATGTATTAATAACTAAGAACTAATTTACGTTACTCTGGTCATTACTAGCTAGGAAATGATCCTAGAGGACATATATAGGAATGTTTCCAACATTTTTTGTAGGTTCATGTTAAAGGGGTACAAAATAAAGAAATTGTAGTTTAAATCCCCTGTAGAAGAATAGAAGAATGTTGATGTCATGCATCTGCTACTTTGCTAGAAATGGTGAACTGTTTGTTTATATCCACTGAAGACATGATGTGTTCCACTCTTCCCTTTAGATGTCTTTAATTTGTGTATAACATATCAAATAATTAATCAATAGGGTCTTTATGTGATATATTAATAATTAAGAACTAAGAGATAATGAATCAATAGGGTCTGCATGCTTTCCTATTTATGTATTTTGTTAAAAAGCATCTAACTACATTCTGTTAATTGTACAAAATTCAAGGATCGATCCAACAACACTGATGGTCAATTGGAAAAACTTGAGTTCGAACTTAAAGAGGAGAGACTTCTTAGGGATGAAAAAAAATGAACAAATTAAGGCCCTCTTCTTGAAGATTCAAGAATCGGAGAAAAAACTTGATCTACTTATAGCTCATCTATCTGCATTGGACCACCGTTACCACACAAACTTAATGCTCCGGCATCTACAGAGGTGAATTCTTTACATCACAACTTAATCATACTATTTTCAAGTACCTTATAATAACATACACTCTTGTTCATGAAGAACACAATCCGGATGAACTCTTGTTCCTGAAGAACAAAAATAGATGCAAGTTCCTGGTACATAAGAATATATACTTCATGTAAGAACAAAGTTATGAGTTAAATGGGGCACTGCTATGATTCATTGAAAATGTATGTTAATATGAAAAAATAGAGTATATACATAATCTGTATGAATAAAACTGGAACAACTTATGTTAGATTAAAAAAACAGAATAAATACTTTCATGATAGGTCTGCGTCATTATTCTGCTCTAACTTTTTACCAATTCAAAAACATTGTTCTAGGAAAATTCTAAGGAGATTTTTGTTGGATCTAGCCACAGCACTAATCATGCTGACATACACACAACGGTTAGTATTTGTCAAACTCATTATAGGTTTGATTGCTCATTTACATAAAGTAATTAATTGAACTGTAGGGCGTGAAATCGGTGGTCGATCAACCTCGTCTGAAGCGGTTGAAAAGAAAAAGGTAAATATTTGCCAGTCAAGTTTCATTCCGTTCTATAGTTTCACAGTAATCTGTTTGGTAATGTCATGTAGTCCCATTTTAAATGTTATTTGGTACCTCAAACACTTGGGCCAGCTAGGGATTGTTGGAACAAATGGTGAGATGTGTAGCAAACAAAGTTCAACTGACTTTGAAGTTGATCTGGAACTTAATGTGATCTTCATC
Source organism: Deinandra increscens subsp. villosa (assembly GCA_039602395.1). NCBI lineage: Eukaryota > Viridiplantae > Streptophyta > Magnoliopsida > Asterales > Asteraceae > Deinandra > Deinandra increscens. The sequence continues at coordinate 75,159,689 of JBCNJP010000012.1, read as the reverse complement.
CGGATGTTTTAAGTTCATCTGGATATCTAATGTTCATCTGGAAATCAATTGAACTGTAGGACCTGATGACCCATACTACTTGCAATAAAATGGCACTCCTCAGTCCATATCTATCATGGTGGTAAGTATTTCAAAATTGCTATATATATTATGATCAATTTCCATAACCTAATTATCAATTATATGTTTTGGTAAAGGAAGGAATACAATAAAAAAATGGTCCTAATTAAGCTCAAATCTGGACAGTTGAAGATGAAGACCACGTACGCGGTAGTGTTGTTGACTTGTAATTGAATTAGATTGAGAATAATGCTTGTATGCAGTGTAATTTTCTTTAATTTTTTATTTGTATTTCATTTGTATTGACTTGTGATTAAATTTTATTTGATTCGTAATTAATATTTTGTAATAGCTTTTAAATTGGCCACGCGTATAGCAAGGACCCATCTGATTTCAACAACCTTTTGGTTACTTTTTCTTCTTCCCAAATATATGTGGCTAAAACACAAATATACGTGACCATATAATACCAAAGGCCACATTTTTTATATTTTAATGTGGCCGTTGCCATCCTTTGGCCACCCGTATTGAGACAAAATGTATGATTTCAACTACCCTTTGGCCACTTTCTTTTTCCAAATATATGTGGCTAAAACACAAATATACGTGACCATATAATACCAAAGGTCACGCTTTTTATATCTTAACGTGGCCGTTGCCACCATTTGGCCACGCGTATTGGGACAAAATATCTGATTTCAACTACCCTTTAGCCACTTTTTTTTCCAAATATATGTGGCTAAAACACAAATATACGTGACCATATAATACCAAAGGCCACGCTTTTTATATTTTAATGTGGCCGTTGCCACCCTTTAGCCATGCGCATTGGGACAAAATTTATGATTTCAGCAACCCATTTGGCCACGTTATTTCATATCATATGTGGCTAAAACACAAATATACGTGACCATATAATACCAAAGGCCACGCTATTCATATTTTAACGTGGCGGTTGCCACCCTTTGGCCACGCGTATTGGGACAAAAATTATAATTTCAGCAACCCATTTGGCCATGTTTTTTTATAACATGTGTGGCTAAAACACAAATATACGTGACCAGATAATACCAAAGGCCACGCTTTTGATATTTTAACGTGGCCATTGCCACCCTTTGGCCACTCGTACTGTGACAAAATGTATGATTTCAGCAACCCTTTGGCCACGTATTTTTATAATGTATGTGGCTAAAACACAAATATACGTGACCGTAAAATACCAAAGGCCACGTTAAAAAAACACATGTGGCCGTTGGGACCCTTTCGCCACGCTTTTCTGAAGAATTGTTTGATTACAACAACAAATATTGGTACCCTTTAGCCACGCTTATAGGTGGCTTCAGCCACTGATATTGTAACGTGGCCGTAGGGTACATATGGTCACGGCACCTATGGTTTCGGTTGGAATGGAAAAAAAAACGTGACCAAACACCTTTTGTCACGGTTTTTTTCCGTGGCCAAAGGTGAATTTTGACGTAGTGTTAGTTGAGAGACAGACACGAATAATATGTGCCAAGTATCTCCACTTGAAAGGTAGTTAAGATTTCTTCAACTTCTTCTCATCACCTACGTATCCAACTGCCCTTAATGTGATAAGATATTCATATGAATTTGCTTCCCTGAAGCCATTAGCATTATTGAATTTAAGGTGAGTTCTTATCACCTCATGGTGACCTTCTTGTTTTGAACGGTTGAGTGCATAATAAAATCTCTCGGCATCTTTAGTTCTGGAGGCATTTTCCCAGAACTCATTGATTACGGCTTCACAAATTTTGGGATTAACCGTTAGGGCAAAGTGAATATGTGAAGCTTGTAGAAAATCTATTATCACGTGAAAAATGGTGTTCTTCTCTGTTTTGGTGAGAAGAGCCACCGTGTTATGATCGGCATTAAACAGTGAATTAGCTTCAGATGAAGATTGGCCTTTTTTTTCTTTCGGTGCCATTTGAGTTTGATTGGTTGTAATGAGTAATTAATCGGAGAATAGTGATGGTGGAATGGAGAAAAAGGTTGAAATTTGCGGTTTATGAGAGAATTCTGGAGTAAATGGGAGTAAATGTTTGTTAGATCGTGGGTTCGTGGGTTTAGGGCAAAAACTGTTAAGCTTTTAATTAAGAATTTGGGAGGGGTGGTTTCTGTAAAAGTGTAAATGGGGTCTGGTAAAAGTAAAAATGTGAAATGACGTGGAATTGTCTCCTTGGACGAACCCTTGTCCATCGACAACTTGGCGTTGATATTAAACATAGGAGAGAAACCCATCGGTTAAGTCTTCATTAAAAATTACCTCGGAAGAGATATATACTGAAATCTTAAGTAAGTTCTATCTCGGGTGAGATTATCTCGGAAGAGGTCTTCACAAGAGATACCATTTTAATAACCCGGGTGAGGTTATCTCGGGTGAAATATCTTCATCAGCAATAAATAAAGTTATTGCAGGTCAAGTTATCTCGGATGAGATTACTTCTTCTAGAATAAGAGAATTATTACGGATGAAGTTATCTCGAGTGAGATTACCTTGGAAACACTTTTAACAAAATTAATGTGGCTGAAAGACTTTTTGAAGGAATTACCCGAGATAACTTATCTCGGTTGATTTTTTAAAAGGTTCTTCTGGATGAACTTATCTCAGAAGAAGAAAAAATATCTTTTTCTTTTTGTATCAAGAGATGGAACCAAAATCATTTTAAAGTTTGATAAGATATACTTTAAACAAAATTCATCATTCCTATGGTTGTCATGAGGTAGAAAAACCTTGCCTCATCAAATGATTTTGAGAATAAATCAGCTAATTGAATTTTTGTTGGGTCATGATGAAGTTTGATTAACTTCGTTTCAACATAATTATGAATATAGTGATACCTGATATCAATGTGCTTGGTCTTTGAATGCTTGGTAGGATTGTTGGTGATGCTGATGGCACTTGTGTTTCCATCATGCATTGGCGTCTCCATGAAATCGATGCCATAATCCATCATCTGATTCGGAATCCACAAGACTTGACCACAGCATGCTGAAGCTGTAATATACTCTGCTTCTGCTGTAGAAGTTGAGACACATGTTTGCTTCTTGCATTGCCAGGATACAAGTCTGTCACCAAGAAATTGACAACCACCAAATGTTGATTTCTTATCAAGATTGCATCTTCCATAGTCACTATCTGTGAAAGCCTTCAAATTGAAGTCTTTGTTTTTAGGATACCCAACCCAAGTTTTGGTTGTCCCTTGAGGTACCTAAAAATTCTTTTCACAGCATTTGAGTGGGATTCCTTTGGTCCAGCCTGATATCTAGCCCATAAGCAAACACTAAACATAATATCAGTTTTACTAGATGTTAGATACATTACAGATCCAATCATAGCTCTATATGTGTGCTCATCAACAGGTTCACCATTCAAATCAAATCTTAATTTGTGTGATGTTGATATAGGAGTTTTAGCAGTAGAGGATCATAGCATGTGAAACCTCTTTAGCATATCGTAAATGTACTTTGATTGATTTAGAAAAATTTCTTCTTTTGATTGCTTTACTTGAAGTCCTAGAAAGAAGGTGAGTTCACCCATAGAACTCATCTCAAACTTTGCTTGCATCAGGCTTCAAACTCCTAAAGAGCATCATTAGTTGAACCAAATATTATATCATCCACTTAAATTTGTATCATTAGAAGATCCTTACCAACATTCTTTATGAAGAGTTTTATGTTAATTGCTCCTCTTGTGTATCCATGATCAAGGTGATAACAAGAGAGGGTGTCATACCAGGTCCTTGGTGTATGTTCAAGACCATAAAGAGCTTTTACAAGTTTACACAACTTGTTTTCATGATGTGGATCATCAAACTGAGGTGGTTGATAAACATACATTTCTTCATTCAGCATTTCATAAAGAAAATCACTTTTGACATCCATTTTATACACATGAAAGTTTTTGAAAGCATTATAAGCCAAAAAGATTCTTATTGCTTCCAACCTTGCAACAGGTGTAAAGACTTCATCATAATCAATTCCTTCTTCTTGAGAAAAACCTTGAACTACTAACCTTTCCTTGTTTTTCACCCAATGCCTCTTCCATCCTTCTTATTCCTAAATACCCATTTTTTTTCCAGTAAGTGGTGGTGCATCTTCTTGTAAGTCTACCAGTTCCCATACCTTTTGCTTTTTGATCTAAAGTAGCTATCTTTCATGGCTTCAATCCAGTTGTTCTCTCTCAGTGCTTCAGTTACCTTCTTTGGTTGTATCTGAGACAAGAAGCATGCATATAGGACAGAAATTTGCATTTGCAAATTTGCTTTTTGTAAGCACGGGTGCTTCCACTTGTCCAAAGGATGAGTTTTCATTACTTGGGAATTTTATGATGGTGGGCGTTCATGGTTGAAGTTAGGCTTTGGTGTAGAATTAACTATAATCTCTAACTCTGGTATTGGTGATTAAGGTGGGGCTTCTTGAGATGGTGATGCAACAGGTTCAAAGATGGTTTCAAATGACTCGGTTTCATCAACGGGAGTAGGTAAACTTAGTTTCTCAGGTGAATTTTCACTGAGATTTTGAGTCATCACTACAGTGGAAGTTACGACCAAATTTGTGGAGTCATCTTGATTACCTTGATCACTCTGATTACTTAAGATTCCACAGCCATCAGCTCCATCTTTATACATTATGAGAGTGTTTTCTTTAGTTGGTCCATTAGATTCAGTTGCATCTTGAGGAATTGGTGTTCCATCAGGGTTGAACTGAATGACTATTCCTGGAGTCAAGTTAAATAAAATCTCTTTGTTAGAATGAAAGGCTTTGTGCTCACTGATGAATAGAATGGAGGATCAACACCTTTGAACCTACCAAAGTCAGCAGTAACTTGAGGTACATGTACCTGCACATTATCACTAGAAGGCTACTCAACAGTTATGTTGAAAGCATTGGTTAGTGAGTCAATATTAAATAACCATGGGGGATCAGTTCTAAACTTGTTCTTTGATTTTTCATTAAAGAAAACATTGATAGTTTCTTCAACACTTTTAGAACTAGTGTTGTATACTCTTTATGCTTTAGACACACCAGAATATCCAACAAATTAGCCAGCATCTGTTTTTTAGAAAATTTGATAACTACTCATTGGTTATTAATATTGTTACAGGACTGTTTTGGTCAAAAATCACAAACATGATTAAGTGAGTCAAACTTCATAAGTGAGGTAGTGTGCTTTAAGATGAGAACAACAATATATCAAATTATAATTATCGGCATAAGGATGTAATGGGGGAAAATCCAGAATCCTTCGAGTTTCCTCTAGGAATCTTGGCAAAAAACCTTAGGAACCGGACTGAAGAGCCTGCTGCCTAGCAGTTTTATTAATACGGAAATGAAGATTACAACTGTTGTGGAGGTATGATCGACCAAGCTAAGTGTTACAATGATTGTATGCTATCAGAGCTGGTGTGAGAGTGAGATGTGTTTACCCCTAAATCGAACATAACCTCTATTATATATCGATTACATTGATAAAAAAACTCTCAGAGATTCCCGGGATCTTATTCTCTAACTAACTTGACCATTAAACAACTATGAGTCCACTTGGTCCACACCATTCAACAGCTAAAGGATTCTTCAGGAAGTAGATGGCCGTTCAACGTTACCTGCAATCAATTAAACACGGGGCAAAAATAGAGGATAGCGAATATTAGTAAATCAGGATACTTGAGCTGGCAGGATTCCCAAGTTATTTCCGGATTCCTAAAAAGTCTGAGCTTCCCAGCGAGCATCCTCAAGATCAACCCCAACAATTGCCCCTGAATTTCGACAGTTGGCGATAAGATCTACAGTTGGCGGAATTCGAATATCCCGTTTCACGACATCTTCACGGTAAATTCAGTTGAGATATGACATTTTTTACGGCCCCCCATGCGAAGTGACTGCCATCATTACTCCTTTTAAATACAAACAAATTACACCCATTTGCTTTCATCTTCTTCCAAAAACCCTTAGGGATTCCTCTGCTTGTTCAGGTTAGTTTCCTCTCTTCCTCTTTCTAGTTTCTTCCCTGTTTTCAGCCATGGCCAAGAAAACCATCCGCTCGTCTTCTTCATCAATTGCTTCGGCGGTCAATGACTTCCATGACCAGGGATCTATCATTCCCTACAAAGAGGAAGCTTGTTCCTTTAATGATGATGACATTAAAGCTCTGAGCAACTCTGGTTTGTCACCCCCCCCCCCCCTTCCGCTATTTTTTGTAAATTTGACCCCAGAATCAAAGCCGATTGCATGTCCACTACTTGGGTATGTTTTCTTTTCTACCCTTTCTCTCTCGGAATGTCATACCCCTTCCCCAACATTGTGAATGAGTTCTTTAAGATCACTGGCCTCAGCTATTCTCAGACCATGCCGATGTTCTAGAGAATCCTAATTTCCCTGGACAGTTTGAACCATTCCAGAAATCTGGACATGGGGATTCCTGAAGTCTGTTCTACCTACCAGCTGAGAACCCATGGAAGCAACCGCTTCGTCCTCCAAGCCCGCTCTTCCAAATCCTAATTGATACCACGTTCTTCTCACAATGACCACGACTAGAAAAAGAAATTATTCTTCGTCAATCGTGACTCCATTCTCGGGGGGTGCTAAATTGCCATTGAAATGGGTTGAAAAGGGTAGGATGCCGTATTTTAGTTTGATTAGGATTCTAAATTTTGCTGATATTGATTGCTTTTCCTTGTCTTTACAGCTCCCAAATTTGAGAAGCTTATTTCTGTGGGAGAAGATTCCATTGAGAAGCTTACACAATTCCTGGAGATTCCGGTCGCCGACAGAATCGTCGCCATTGAAGCAGCAGCCAGCGGGCAGAGTTTCTCAGCCGACCACATCACCGATATGTCTGGTAAGCCTTTAGGATTCCATACTTTATGCTTTATTTGAGATTCCCAAACCTAACTTGTTCTTTATCGCAGTTCCCAAGTCTAGCTCCTCATTCTCCCTCAACGATCTCGATACCATGCTCAAGGTCAAGAAAGAACAATCAGAGCCCCTCGCTGTTTCCAAACCTCTTGCCAGCCAGCCCAAGTCTTCTGCCTCCAAGAAGAGGAAGGGTACTGATGCCATCGTGTACCTGGACAACTTCGAAGGATTGGTTCCCTCCGATGTGAGCACAAAATTGCTCTCGATGCAGACGATGATGAACCTGGTAAGAAGCTCAACAAATATATGTTAGTTTTATACATGTTGCAGCTGCTGCCTAGGATTCCCATTTTCATGTGCAGGGCATTGAGAAGCTCAGCACCTATGCTATGGAGATGGAGCAGAAGCTCGAGGAGAAGATCCAAGCCCAAGCTGAAATCACCAAAGGAAAGACCCGGTATTATGAGCACAAGCTCACTGAACAGTGCCTGCCCTTTGAAGTCAAGAAAGCTTCGGATGCCAAAATTGGCAAACTCTTAGCTGCACGGAGCGTCCTGGAAAGCCGAATCAGAAAGGCAGGCGAAGCTGAAGAGGCTGGTTTTAAGGTTCCTGGCTGAAATGGTGAGGCTTGGAGATCGATTCTAGAATCCCTTGGAGGAGGCGATGGTGATGTGGTAGAGACTGGGAAGGATGGGAACAAAGGCTGCTCCTCGAAGGTGGTTCCAGAATCTCCGGAGGCAATGACAGGGGTGCTCATGGTGAAGCTTGGGGAGGGTGAGAAGCTCGGAGGGGAAGGAAAGGTGACAGATGAAGATAAAGCAACGGTCTGAGCCCAGTTTTTTTATGTTTTTAAGTCTGAATGGTGGTGGTTGTAGAAACAATTAAACTTTTTTTATGGTTTCCTTTTTCAAACAAGCAACAAACAAACAATGGTGGGGAGCCGGGTGGACTTTGACTTGTTATGGTGTACTTTGATTTCAAATTTGGCTTGTAAAAACTATTTTGTCTATTAGAACTTACAAAAACCCTTTAAGTGTAATTTTAACTTCTCGAAACGATTTAGAACACTTAGAAGTTGTACAAAACATAAATTGGGAAAAACGTTAGGTCACTGATTAGAGTTTAATAGCATATAGTCTAAAAAATTTAGATACCTGACCATTAGGTTTTACCTTAGGCAACTTCCAAGTCCATTCTTTTAACATTCTAACCGGCGTCCCATTCGGGATCCTTAGAAGAATTTCCTCTTGTATAGTGGCAAATCACCAAGGCATATCACCTTTAGGGTTCCTAAACTCAAAATAAGTTAGGAAATATAATCAAAGTGGGGATAAACCTGAGGTACTTGGGACAAAGCCAATTCGGGGGACAAGCCCGGATTCTTGGGACTAAGCCAACGTAAGTGACATGTAAATGTCAAAACCTTAGATAACACGTCAGTGTTATAAACTTTGAGGATCCACCCGGTAGCCTATAGTGACAAGATTATCAGCCACCCTTTAAGATGGACTGGTCCAGCCAGCTTGAGCATACCGGTGGATAACGTACGCTTCTAACGAGGGTCGTACACTACTGGCGATTACTCAAACGTAGGAGAGGAGACAACCTCTCAAACCTTAGAAGGTATATAGGATACCTTAAACGCAGGAGAGGTGGCCAGCCTCTAACTAGGGATATATCCAAAGTAACTCATCAGGGTTCTTAGCATCTGCAAAACACTCAACGCTTGCTGAGGGGTGGGTGTTAGCCTTGCTAAGACCTCTCCGATGTTTAAGTTAGTAATGCGAGACAAAAATAATGAGGACAAATTGAAATTGGAGTAGTAGACATACGTGTTTATGTTGAGGTAGAGAAGATCCTTGGGAATCCCAATAGGATTCTCACATGAAATAAGCCTTAAGATGAATAGCATTCCAAGCCCTTGGCAAAGGTTCTCCTTCCATGTTCACCAAATGATATGCCCCATTTCCATCTTCAGAATCTATTAAATATGGGCCTTCCAACTTAGGTGCCAATTTCCCATCGGTGGCATTCGTTGTGTTTTGGAATGCTTTCCTAAGCACCATGTCTCCTACTTGGAATCTTCTAAGTCTCGTATTTTTGTTGTAGGATTTGGCCACTCTTTGATGGTAGGATGCCATCCGGATTCTGATTGTTGGTTTCAGGATCCTAGAAACTGATTCTTGATGTAGGTATTACCATCTCTGTAGAGATCACAACCTCGGTTCCAATTACTAAGGAGAATGGAGTTTGACCTGTTGTGTTTTTAGGTGTTATTCTATCAGCCCAGAGTACGAATGGCAGCTCCTTAGCCATCTGCCTTTCTTGGAGCCCAATTTTTTCTTAAGGTTGTTGATGATGATTTTGTTGCTGGATTCCGCTTGACCATTGGCCTGAGGGTGAACTGATGTCGAAGTGATCATCTTGATTCCCCAACTAGCACAAAAGTTGGTACTTCTCTTTCCAATAAACTGGGAGCCATTATCACAAGTAATTTCTGCCGGAATCCGATGATGTTCCTCTTGATGAAGCATATCACCTCCCTGTCCCTTGAAAAAGCATATACGGATCATTTCTATGGCAGATAATATCAAGACGGAAGTTTTGTCATATGTCGTGTTGAATGATTACATAAACCGAATGAGTATACAAACGATTAAGCTCCGGGGGAGGTTGGACAAAACCTCCCCTCTCAACACTTGAACTGGACAGACTCTGGACAGAAACTATTTATACTCGTGTAATCTGCCCGAACCTGGAGACCTCCGAACTCTGTCCGAACTCCCTCCAAACTTGGAGTTCGTCTAAGGTTCAGACAACTCCGAACCTGGAGTTCGTCTAGGGTTCGGACCCCAGTTAATGTCTCTGAAAAATCAGTATGTTTGAAATAATCAGGTTCAATCCACTTGGTTCAATTCAAACAGTAACGGCCACACAAGGTTCATGTATCAACATCCCTAACTTGAACATTGACTTCTGGTTCAATCCACTTGGAGAAATAATCTGTCATTGCAAGCATAAACACCTTTCCTCCAGGAGCCTTGAGCAGCTTTCCCACAATATCCATGCCCCACTTCATAAATGGCAAAGGAAATACTATAGAGGGCAGATGCTTAGCACGTTGATGCAGAAGGCCAATAATAACAAATATGAGAATCTTGGAGAATAATGCTCTGCCCCTAGTGTGATTTCCATAATCTTCTCCATGAATGTCATAAAGCACTTCAATAGCTTCTGACTTTTCTAAACATCTCAAATAGACCTCTGCAATAGATTTTCTATATAATAAGTTATTTAGGATGAGATAGGGTACTACCTTGGCACAAAAAGCCCTGGGATTTTCTCCCTTAGGAATCTCCCCATTTTGTAGATATTTTTTGATCGGGTGCGCCCAAGATTCCTGAACATTTTTGGGATCCTCAACATACATGTCTCTGTTGATGTCAACCGTATGAGTTTCCTGTTCAGCTAATGCAGGAGTCAGGATGTTTGTTATTGGGATCCTGAAATTTTCCGGTATCCTGAGCGACAAAGCTAGATTTGCTAAGGCATTAGCTTTTGAATTCTCTTCTCTTGGTACCTGTGTTATATTAAAATTTTTGAAGCACAAAGCCAATTTTTTAACAATATCCAAAAAAATTAATTAGATTTTATCCTCTCACTACATAAGAGAAATTAAATTGGTTAGTCAGTAAAAGAGAACCAATAAATACTTGAATACATCAGATTCCCATATCCTTGGCGAGTTGTAATCCAGCAATCAAAGCGTCATATTCAGCTTCGTTGTTGGTAGCTTGAAACTCACAGGATATGGATAGTGGTATTATGTCCCCCTGTGGCGATTTTAGCAGGATTCCTAGCCCTGAACTCTAACATTTGAGGATCTGTTTGTATAGAGAATCCAATTATCATCGAGTTTCTTAAGCTTTTGAACTTCTTTGTCGGCTTCCGGCTCAATATCACTGCTGAAATCCGCCACAAAGTCAGCCAAACCCTGAGATTTGATTGTTGTCCTTGGCTCATATCTTTTATATAATATGGCACTCAATTTGACTACCCACTTAGCCATTGTACCTGACATTTCCGGCTTCCTGAGAACTGCCTTAATGGGATAGTTAGATTTCACAAAAATAGCATGAGTTTCAAAATAGTGTCTTAGTTTTGTGGAAGGCATAATTAGAGCTAAGATTATTTTCCCAAGATAGGAATAACTGGATTCTGCGTCTAGTAGTGTTTTACTTACATAATACACCGGATGATGTTGGCCTTCATGATCCTTGACTAATAAAGCGCTAACTGAGCTTCCGAATACTGCAAGGTATAGAGATAACGGCTCCCCATTCTCTGGCTTTATAAGAAGTGGAGCTGTTGACAAGTATTCTTTTAGGGATTTCAGGGCTTCTTCATGCTTTTCATTCCACTCGGACCTTTTGTTTTTCCTCAAAATATCATAAAATCTTTACTTTTCTTTGAGGATCTTAAAATGAACCTGTTAAGTGCCGCTATCCTCCCTGTTAATCTCTGTACTTCTTTAACATTTGATGGAGATTTTAGATTCAAGATTGTCTTGATCTGCTCTAGGCTTGCTTCAATCCATCTTTCAGTAAGCATATATCCTAGGAATTTCCCTACTCGCACCTGAAAGTGGCACTTGGAGGGGTTCAATTTCATGTTATACTGATAGAGAATATTGAAGGCAGTCTGGAGATCCCTAACATGATCTTTGGCTTTTTTGGATTTCACCACCATGTCATCGATATAGACTTCCATTGTGTCCCCCGGGTGCTCCATAAACATCATGTTGACTAATCTCTGATACGTGGCACCTGCATTTCTCAAACCAAATGGCATAGCAGTATAACAATATATAGGTGAGCATCTCATGGCCAGCTGTTGCGTCCACCATTGCATTGATGTGAGGGAATGGGAAAGGATCTTTGGGACAAGCTTTGTTCAAATCTGTGTAATCTACACAGACTCTCCATTTCCCATTCTTCTTCTGTACTACAACCACGTTGGCTAGCCATTTGGGATACTTGACCTTTCTGGTCATCTTTGTTTTGAGAAGCTTGTTAACTTCCTCCTGGATGATTGCATTCTTCTCGGGAGCGAACTTTCTTCTCTTTTGCTGGATGGGCCTGAAAGAATGATCTAAACCAAATTTATGAGTAATAATATGTTTAGGGATACCTGTCATATCCTCATGTTTCTAAGCAAAAGTTTAGGTTCTGGATTTTAGAAGTTGAATGAGCTCTTTTTCGGTATCCGCTGGGATGCTGGTCCCTATCAGCACCATGACTTCAGGATTCTCAGGGTCCAATTGCATTTTTTTCACATCAGGCTCCCTGTCTTGATTGAAGTTGAGTATCCACTGGGATGCTAGTCCCTGTTCGTCATGTGCTTGTTTCTGTAATTGCTATGCTTTCGTCAATTTTGTTGGATTCTTCATTGAAGTTGAGTAGCAATTCTTGGCTTCCTCTTGGTCACTCTCTATCCTTACAACCCCCCATGGTATAGGAAGCTTGATGCATTGATGATAAGTAAAGGGGACTGATTTTATTTCATCAATCCAAGGCTTGCCAAGAATAATGTTGCAACACGAGAGAGTATCTATAACACAAAAATTTTTCATGCAATTTACTCCCTCTTTATATACTGGTAACCTGATATCCCCCACAGTGCTCTTGGTTTCACCAAGGAAACCTACTAACACTGAGCATCTTGCAACAATTTCACTTGGATGCCCATTTTCATGAGCACGTTAATTCGGATGATGTTTACCGAGCTCCCATTATCTATCAGAATCCTGCGAAAAAAATGGTTAGCAACATATAAAGTTACCACAAGGCTGTCGTGATGGGGATCCTGGACGTTGCTTCGGTCACTTTCGTAGAAGAAAATAACTTTGTCTTGATTTAAAGTGGTTGTTCAGATAAGTGTGTCACCCTGTTCAGACTTGGATTCCTTGGCATGCTTCTTGGCTAATGAATAGGAGGTGCCACAGATATCCGAGCCTCCTAAAATAAAATTAATAATCCTGGCATCCAAAGGTGGAGAAGCTGCTCTTTGAGGAGGCATGTCGGCTTCCTGGGTCTTGCTTTTCTTTCTGCCCAGCGGTTCTTTAAGGTGCCCCTTGCTGAGCAGGTAGTTGATCTCTTTTTGGAGTGGTTGCACTCGTCAGTCAGGTAGCCGAAATCCTCGTGGTAGGCACACCACTTGGTCTTGTCTTTCGAGGATCCCTATTTATCATTTTTTTTCTGGGCCATCTTGCTTTTTCTCCGATATCCTGCATTGCACACATCAAGTCACCAATATCAACAGAAAAGCAATATTCAGATACCTTAGGGTACTCCTCCTCGTCATCATCTTGGTCCATAGCATTGATCCTTTGATTATGTGGTTTGGAATATGGTCGGGTTTTGTACTGCTTCCCAGGGGATTCTAACTTCTTGCCACTAGGATCATATTTGGGAATATCGAGCCTTTGGTGAATCTTCTTGTCGTCATCCAAACGGATAAACCTTAGAGCTCTGCTGCGTACTTCATCAAGATTCCTGCAAGGAGTCATTATCAAATCATCATAAAAACGGGACTCCTTACAGAGTCCCATTTTAAAGGCTTCAACGGCTACCGCCATATCTAAATGAGGAATCTCCAAGGATTCTCGTCCAAATATGGCAACATAGTGCCTAAGCGGCTCATCCGACTTCTGAACCACTCGATATAAGTCACCTATAAGCTTCTCAAAGGTTCAGCTGCAAGAAAACTTATTGTTAAACAGGTTAACTAAGTGACAAAATGATGTAATAGTGTTAGGAGGGATGCTCAGTAGCCATTTGATGGCTGGTCTGTTGGATTTAGATGTCCAGACCCGACTAAATCAAGTACCCGACCCGGTTAAGACCCGTAAGAGTTACACCGGAGGCAACGGGTATTAAAGACCGCTTACCTATATAACCGGCAAATTCACAGAAAGATTAATTATGTGTTTATTAAATAGTTTAATTGATACATAATTAATTGCTTAAATCAATATTGATCATAAAGATTAATTAAGCGACAAAAACGTTAGATATCGTTACTAACGTCATGGACGAGAATAGACAGATTATTAGTTTGACTAATACTCGGCAAGCGACAAACATTTAAAGGTTTAAATGTTAATTTCAGAAATTAAATGGTTCGATTAAGGATTAGGTAAAATCGAGGGGCTAAAAGGAAATTAAATCAGTTATAAATATAACTGATTAAGGGAGGCGAAACCCTAATCCAATTAGTGAAAATTTCGGCCTCCCCTCCACCCTCTCGCGACTCCGACGCCGACGGCCACCCCGCCGCCGCCGCCTCCTCGTTCTCCGACGACTTGTTGGCAAGAACCCTAATCCTAGATCACCGTCGCCGCCCTGTCGTTTCACCGCTGCCGACTGCCGCTCACAAAGCCGCCGCCGTCCGCGATCCTCCATCGCCGCCGCCGCAGCCACCGGGTCGCCGCCGCCCGCCGCGATCAAACCGCCGCAGCAGCAGTCCGCCGAAGCCGAGCCGCCGCCGCCTGCAGCCCGACCGCAGCCCACCGCCGCTCACCGCCGCGGCCTACGTCGCACCTCGCCGCCGCCTTGTCAGCCGCCGGCCCTCCTTGCCGTCGCCGGTTCCACCGCCGACAACCCTAGTCGCGAACCGTGTCTCACGCGTGTTCCGCCATCGTCCGCGAAACCCTAATTCGCGCCTGATCCGACATACGAGATTTTCTCGGTGCTTGATTCACCGCGTAGTAAATCCGTGTCCGCGAGGAAAGTCAGATTCGTGAGACGAATCACTTCTGTGAAACCCTAGCGTCACCCGTTGACTTCCGGTGTCTCAAGCGTTTGTTTGAATCACCGCTCAGGTATATCTAAACTCATTATAGTTTAGATTCAATTGTTTGATTATATTAATTGTCGCGTTTTGATTAAAACGCGTTTTTGGTGTTTGCGCGTTTGGTGATTGTCGAATCCTGTTGTTTTAGGTTTACGCTAATTATCTTGTTTTCGCGTTAGTAAATTAAAACGTTTTCCGCTGCCTATTAAATTAATTGTTAATTTAATTATCCAAATTTAATTTACTATTTATTCGGTAATCGTTTAATAATTATTTATTGTAAATAATTATTTCTAAAATAAAAAAATAAAAAAAAATTGCTACTACCGAGACCCGAATGCCACTGTCGAAACCCAACAGTGGTATCAGAGCCTTGATCACCACACGCAAACCCAGGCCGGTCTATTTTAAACCGGCATACTTTCGCGAACTCGGGTTCTGAACTCGAAAGTCGCGAAATTGACTGAATCGCCCTTTGTACATATTTAGTCGACATGGTTCCACTAAACATAATCCGATTCAATACAATTGGTTGAATTATCTTTCGTACATATTCGGCCCGACCACATTTGTTTTGTCATGAATGCGTTATGGTTTGGCCCATTAGGCCCATGTAGTTTTGTTTTGGTTTGGCCCACTTTTACTGGGTTCAAAGTTGTAATTAGTTAAAATAAAATAGTTTTATTTTAAATTTGTTATCGCTCACATTCGCCTGGACGAACGAGACGAGCTTGATACAAGACCCATTTGGTATTATCCCTTTATGGGATTTTCGAAAATGGCTAGTAGTCAAAACAAGACCGACGTTTTCTGGATGACTCGCAGGACCTTGTTAAAGCCAGTGGGAGCAACTAAGTCAATCAGGGAGTTTTCTATTCACGTGGTTGATTTACCTTTATGTCCCTTGCCCTATTTGATGTTGTCATAGGCTCTGACAATATCGAACGCCTTGCATGGCCGAATATGTACATGTGTGTTTGCTTGTTTTTCGTTGCTTGTCTTAATTAGATTAACACGCCAACTTAAGACCCAAACTTAGTTTTGTCAATATGAAACTAATTTTTCAACCGATTAAATAAAAGTCCTAATTTTATTACGACTTCATAAAATTTTATTAACCAATTTAATTCGACATTAAATTCGGATTTTTCGATAAAGTAATCGAACTTCAAAAGGAAATTGGTTATCGTCTCGCGACACGTAGATCATTAATACTTAGGTTATTCAATTGATCGTCTCGAGTGAGATAGGATTCATAAAATCTGTCGTCACATTTAATACTAAAATATGACCTAATTATCCTATCTGGTAAGCCTAAAACCGGTAGTCTATGCCATCCTAAGTCGCGTCTAACTTGGAACATATTTACCGATGCATCCGTGTTTGAGTATTTCAACACCGCACGTGGTGTTTAGGGTATCTTCCAAGGTGAGCGTATTGGAGTATTTCAACACCGTACGCTCACACTGACTGCTTAGGACAACTACTATTTTCTTTACATGCACCTTTGGTATTGGAGTATTTCAACACCGTACCTCTGGTCGGCTTGTAGACAAAATGGGCATAGATGGGGCTAAACGTATTTCGTTGATCCGTTCGCGAAAGCCCCATAACGGGAGTTGTGATAGTAGACTCACAAGTGACAATCGTTGTCCGTTCGGCTACTTAGGAATTTTGAAAGCACTTTACGCTGTCTGGCGAAATTGTCTAACTAACTGAATTCCCAATTCCTATTCAAGATTAGCTTGCCATCCTTGAATACGAATCAAACATCGAAACACTAAAACATTTGCCTGTTGTTTCAGATGGCTAACCGCGCGAACCAAGAGATTTTCCATCTCAAGTCTCTCCTTGAGAAGGAGAAACTTAATGGCGCCAACTTCCTTGATTGGGAAAGGAATCTGAGAATCGTCCTGAAAATGGCTAACATGGAGACCGTGTTAGATGCTGAGGTTCCTGAGGAACCTGAAGCTGACACGCAAGCGGCGCGAAACGCCCATAACACATTGCGTACAAATGCCAAAAATGTCGCATGTCTTATGCTAGCCACCATGGAATCTGAGATTCAGAAAAACATGGTTGACAGGACGGCTTTTCAGATGATCGGTGATCTGAGAGGCATGTTTGAAACTCAGGCCCGACAGGAACGCTATGACACCGTTGTGACACTTATTAGTTGTCGCATGGCCGAAGGCGCTCCTGTCAGCCCTCATATCCTGAAGATGAAGAGTTACATCGACCGTTTAGCAAAGCTGAATTACGTCATACCCGCCGAAATGGCGACTGACCTAATTCTTCACTCACTGTCCAGTGCCTTCACTCCTTTCCGGGTGAACTTTAACATGCATAGCATGGTAAAGTCAGTGACTGAACTTCACGGTATGCTTAAAACCGCTGAAGTTAATTTTGTTAACGGTAAGGCACCCGATGTACTCACAATCCGATCAGGAGGCGTCAAGAAGCCTGAGGTAAAGAAGGGCAGACGTGGTAACAAGAAGCGAGGCAAGGCAGTTGCAACCAGAGGGTCTGGAATCTCGCAGAAAAGCAAGCCTAAGGCCACCAAAGCACCACCGGCTGAACAGCGCGAGTGCTTTGAGTGCCACAAGATGGGGCACTGGAAAAGAAACTGCCCTGAGTATCTTGCCAAGGTGAAAAGTGGAAAAGCCCAGCCGGGTAATTCCTCAGGTATACACATGAGTTTATGTTGTATGATGCTTCACTTATTCCTACAAAATATATGTTTGACATACTTTACATTTTGTAGGTGCATGAAGCTTAAAAGGAAGCAAGCCAAGACGACGCTAAACTACCCTGCGATTGTCGCACCCAAATAAAGTTCGCGTCCTGAGTTTTGATTTAAAAAAATTCTTGGTGATTTTAAAACAACTGATTTTGTTTGGTTTTCCCTGGCTGTTATCCAGGATGAACAAATTGCTTTCTTTGGATTTTGATTATGACATGTTTTGACAATGACTGATTTTCGAAACATTCGAGTTTAGTTTTAATCTACTTTGAATTTGATTCAACCTTTTGTTAGATTAAATTCAAAATCCCATAACAACATATATTCCAACCTGGTGCACTTGATTTGATGAAGACTGGCTCAAATGCGATGTGATAATTTTTGGTTATCACATCCCATTAAAGCTATTTTGTCTTAAGCGTATATCGTAATAGTTACGTGACAACGCAAGACGCAATTGTGGTTCTTAAAGTCCTGTGATTTTAAACCACCCAGCGTCGATAATATTAAATCAAGTCGAACCGATTAAAGATCGCCACTTCGATCTACAATCGTATGAACATGTCAATCCTCTGCTTCAAGTAGACGTCTGATCATATAAGTTCGAATCACCAGCTAAACAACTGCAAGAGTAATCACCTGATGATTACAACATTGTAGTATGGTCACACCAATTCTGGTGCACATTACCATTAAATGTATATACCTAGACACATCTTGGAAGTCTTAGACTACAATAGTTGTACTCACATGTGTTTTAAATCCGACGAACACTAAGTGTCATATACGTCGATCCAACATTTTCAGTATGAAACTGTAACACACAAGACTAATGGCTTGCCCTTGACTTCATGTAACCATGACACCCCTTTCAAACAACACTTGCATAACTAACTTCCAATCCCAAGACCGGTATCTTGCGAAAATGGAATTTAGTAATTACATGTCCAAAGCTAGATCTTTAAATATCTAAAGAAGAGTGACTTAGATAAGTCACTGGAATATGTAAAACAACTCTCGCATTTAAAACGAGACGAGCCGGATAAATAATGTTTCGCCAACTATGGATTGTTGTTAAGCGGAACATATTGACATTCCAATTAGAGTTGGCATATTTAACCTTACCTGAATAAGGGAACATCCTCTAGTATCGGACCCCAGGGTCCGATAGAATATATCATCATCTCGAATATCACGAGAAACTTTCAAACAATCAAAGACGAACGCATCTCTATGCTATCAAACTCTGAAAAGACTTTGACAATCGTTTTTGAACTTATGAATAAGTCATAACATCTGGATATTAAGCATTCGAATTCCGTACCTCAAACTACGGAGTCGAGCTTTTTCCGTTCTTGAGAACGGAAATTGATTATCGCATTTCTGCGTAAAATCAGTATCCACACGGTTTAAAAGAAAGATGAAGATAGGAATGTCAATCTGCCTCAAGCAAGTGGGAGCAGCGCCATAGATCCTTATTGGAATAACGATCAAGTGCCGATCCAAAGATCATTTAAATTTACTGGGTTGAAACTTTAAATGGCACCTCAATCGATTACAAGTTTCAAGATAATGTTAAGTATTGATCGTGATATGACTGAGCAACCACACGCGATCGATCTCTTGAAACAGTTCAAATCATACTAAATATGATGTAGACATGAATCCAATACTTGAATATTGCATGGAATGTTGTCGTAAGATGTTACGCCATAGATGGAAAATCACATCATCACTGCTGAACACTGATGAGGGAATATATGTTCATCAGCTGAGTACGAATTATATTCGTTGAACATAAATAGCCAACTTAATTGAATCTGAACTAAGAATGCTATAAAACATTCAAAGGGTTAATTCGACTCTATAAATAGTCGATTAACATGCTCACGTGATAACACAGTCATACGTGTGCTTACCAAGGGCACTCCATTATCACAAGTTCGATTCACTTAAGAAGATTCTCTGTTCAAGATAAACGCTGAATCTCAAGAAACAACAGATATTGGCAATTCTAAATCGAAATACGAGCATTTGATAGCGAATCCACAATTTCCGCGATCGGGCTAGATCAGCGAAATTAGTCTACCACTTAGTACACGAATTCTGCATCACTTCGATATTCGATTCTAGTGTTGGATGTCGAACACTGTCGTTTGCACCATATCATTCGGCCTCCTCTAAGTTGTTAGACGAGAGTCTGAATTCTGCGTAACGCGTTCGAATTTTATACGTTTTATCATCCATGAATATTTCGTTAATATTCTAAAAGTCCGTAGTCGATCAGACATTGCGGGAGCAACGCCTGAAGCAAGACTATTCTGACTCTGGACTCAAGGTGTTGACATCCAGACTCACAAGGCCTCGTTGGAGAATGACGTCGGGACGTAACTCGTATCAGAATGTCTTCATGGATCTTAGCATAAGACAAATCTGATTAATGGTATACTCAACGGTATCCTTAGACCTGAGACACATGAGCGACCTCCCGTTTGCCAAAGAACATTCTTTGATTGTAGCTTAACGCTGTCGCGTAACTGCCAGCCATAACGGTTACTTTTGGGAATGGATCTGAAGCTTAGTGGGAGCTGTATGTAGTCAACATGGGATTCTGTACTCTTGCATTTTTCAATGCAACAGGTCGACATCATGGGCCCTCTCGTTAGTTCCAAGTGTAAAGTGTAAGGCCTTACCCAAACTTACTGTGTGTTTGATTGGACCACTTCGAACAGTAAAACGAGGAATACAATAATCGAACACAAAGAGAATGAAAAGATCCATGTCTCTGGTTCGATTGATGTCACATACAGAAAGGATCTGATGACTTTACAAATACCATAAGTCTAAACTATATCACAAGTTTAATGATATGCCTTGGTTGTTTTGACTTGAAGTGTCATGACTGGTTGGGACAGCCACGTGTAGCTAGAGCACCTCTGGCTGTAACTTGATTGATAGTCGCGACCAGTCCAAGTGGGAGACTGTTGGATTTAGATGTCCAGACCCGACTAAATCAAGTACCCGACCCGGTTAAGACCCGTAAGAGTTACACCGGAGGCAACGGGTATTAAAGACCGCTTACCTATATAACCGGCAAATTCACAGAAAGATTAATTATGTGTTTATTAAATAGTTTAATTGATACATAATTAATTGCTTAAATCAATATTGATCATAAAGATTAATTAAGCGACAAAAACGTTAGATATCGTTACTAACGTCATGGACGAGAATAGACAGATTATTAGTTTGACTAATACTCGGCAAGCGACAAACATTTAAAGGTTTAAATGTTAATTTCAGAAATTAAATGGTTCGATTAAGGATTAGGTAAAATCGAGGGGCCTAAAGGAAATTAAATCAGTTATAAATATAACTGATTAAGGGAGGCGAAACCCTAATCCAATTAGTGAAAATTTCGGCCTCCCCTCCACCCTCTCGCGACTCCGACGCCGACAGCCACCCCGCCGCCGCCGCCTCCTCGTTCTCCGACGACTTGTTGGCAAGAACCCTAATCCTAGATCACCGTCGCCGCCCTGTCGTTTCACCGCTGCCGACTGCCGCTCACAAAGCCGCCGCCGTCCGCGATCCTCCATCGCCGCCGCCGCAGCCACCGGGTCGCCGCCGCCCGCCGCGATCAAACCGCCGCAGCAGCAGTCCGCCGAAGCCGAGCCGCCGCCGCCTGCAGCCCGACCGCAGCCCACCGCCGCTCACCGCCGCGGCCTACGTCGCACCTCGCCGCCGCCTTGTCAGCCGCCGGCCCTCCTCGCCGTCGCCGGTTCCACCGCCGACAACCCTAGTCGCGAACCGTGTCTCACGCGTGTTCCGCCGTCGTCCGCGAAACCCTAATTCGCGCCTGATCCGACATACGAGATTTTCTCGGTGTTTGATTCACCGCGTAGTAAATCCGTGTCCGCGAGGAAAGTCAGATTCGTGAGACGAATCACTTCTGTGAAACCCTAGCGTCACCCGTTGACTTCCGGTGTCTCAAGCGTTTGTTTGAATCACCGCTCAGGTATATCTAAACTCATTATAGTTTAGATTCAATTGTTTGATTATATTAATTGTCGCGTTTTGATTAAAACGCGTTTTTGGTGTTTGCGCGTTTGGTGATTGTCGAATCCTGTTGTTTTAGGTTTACGCTAATTATCTGGTTTTCGCGTTAGTAAATTAAAACGTTTTCCGCTGCCTATTAAATTAATTGTTAATTTAATTATCCAAATTTAATTTACTATTTATTCGGTAATCGTTTAATAATTATTTATTGTAAATAATTATTTCTAAAATAAAAAAATAAAAAAAAATTGCTACTACCGAGACCCGAATGCCACTGTCGAAACCCAACATGGTCCTGTCAGGGTTGAACCGAAGCCTTTGCATAAACAAGCTTCCTTGATATCTGTTGGAATCGGTTTGATCTCCATGCTCTCCCTGTAATGTGCCACGTGTTCTTCAGGATCTGTGGTTCCATCATCCAGCTTCATTCTTGACGTCTAAAAGCATTTTGGAATTTCTACGGTGGATATTGGCCAAGTGGACCTCGAGATCCTATGGCTCTCCAAGGGGACTTCAGGAATACGTTTTATGATCCCCGGAATGCTTGATACCATTTCTTTCAGCTTCTGAAGCTCCCTAGTGATACTCGGGTGAATACATGCATCCTAAGAGACACCTTGGTTAGAAACCAAAGGTATCGAGTTAGACACATTACCTAGGGCAGGATTCTGAATCGGGATCCTAGGACCATATCCATAGCCCATTGGGATGCTTGTCTCTGTAGTTTCCGCCGTCTACATGGGAATGAAATCTCCATCATGTACTTCTGAGGAGCTATCCCTGAAGGTTCCTGCGAAAACAGAAAGGTTAGAGTGTTGATGTTCCTGGGAATTCTGGCCTAGATTTCCTGCATGGAACAGATATCAATGGGAGGGTGGAGCTAAGAATCCCAATGATAACAGAGTCCAAGGGTCTTTAGAGCGTGGCTGCAAGGATTCTGGTGGAACGGCTCCTGAGAACCCAGCAGTAAACTCCGCGTATCCAGTAGTTTGGGAAGTCATCGTAGGGGTTGTAGTAAAGCTTGTGTTTGCTGGCGCTGCTAATTTGTGATGGTAGCGGATCGAATCTGAGGATCCTGAGGCATTAAAATCGAGATTCCTAGGAAATAAGAGACTCTGCTCCTCCACAGGTTTCTTAGATTACTTCAGTTTCTCAGTTTCCTTCATCACCGTGTGATTAGTCTTTTCATGCTGATCCATCTGACTTTTTACCTGTTTGATCAAAGCAAACAAATCAGTGTTAGTAATAATAGGATCAACTGATTGAACCTGGGATTCTGTGAACACGGGATAATCTGTTCTCCTCGGTTGCTCATCCACTTTATTCTAATGATCATTGGTCTTCTTCTGGCTCCCTGGAGCAGGAGGAAGAGGAAGGACGAAGGATGAGACAGAGGCTGAAGCGGATTTTGGTTGGATTGACATTTTTTTGGTGGAGATCAAATGAAGTAAAAGAAATATAGAAATCTTTGTAGAATGAAGCACCACTTTCCCCACGGTGGACGCCAAACTGTTTCGGTCAAAAATCACAAAGATGATTAAGTGAACCAAACTTTGTATGTGAGGTAGTGTGCTTTAAGATGATAACAACAATATATCATATTATTATTATCGGCACAAGGATGTAACGAATGAAAATCCAGAATCCTTTGAGTTTCCTCTAGGAATCCTGGCAAAAAACCTTAGGATCCGGCCTGAAGAGCCTGCTGCCTAGCAGTTTTATTAATACGAAAATGAAGATTACAACTGTTGTGAGGTATGATTGACCAAGCTAAGTGTTACAATGATCGTATGATATCAGATTTGATGTGAGAGTGAGTTGTGTATATCCCTAAATCGATCATAACCTCTATTCTATATCGATTACATTAATAACAAAGTCTCCGAGATTCCCGGGATCTTATTCTCTAACTAACTTGACCGTTAAACCACTATGAGTCCACTTGATCCACGTCGTTCAATAGCTAGAGCGATTCTTCAGGATGTAGTTGGTCATTCAACTTACCTGCAATTAATTAAACATTAGGCAAAAAAAGAGGTTAGCGAATATTAGTAAATCAGGATACCTGAGCAGGCAGGATTCCCAAGTTATGTCCGGATTGCTAAAAAGTCTGAGCTTCCCAGTGAGCATCCTAAAGATCAACCTCCAACAAGGACAAACAAATGATTTTAGAATACAGATATTCGGTTTTCTTTTTCTCCAAATTTCATAAGGTGTCTTGTTTTGACCTTTCACAATCAAAATCATGTTTTGCACATAGCATGCAGTATTTACTACTTCTGCCGAAAAGGTTACGGGCAATTTGAAAATCTTGCAGCCTCAATTAATGTTGTGTTTCTCCCTCAGCAACACCATTTTGTTGATGGTTTCTTGTTGCATTGAATTTTCTAATAATCCCCTTATCTTCACAAAATGATTTTAACACAATCTTTTCAAACTCAGTACCATTGTCACTTCTGATTGTTTTGACCTTTAACTTAGATTGATTTTCAAGCTGAAATATTAAAGCTTTTAAAATTTTAGGAGTTTCATCCTTGGTTGCAAGAAAGAAAACCCAAGTATACCTTGAAAAAATCATTTGTTATAACAATACAATAAGACTTTTTCCCTAAACTCTTCACCCTTGTAGGACTAGATAAGTCCATATGTAACATTTCTAAGGGCATAGAAATAGAGTTTTCAAGTTTGGTCTTATGAGAAGATTTATGTTTCTTACCCTTTAGAAAAGAAACATATTGCTCAACACATGTAAATATTTTGTTAGTTAAACCTTTAACCAAACCATATTTTACCAGTTTGTTCATTATTTTCACACCAGGTTAGCCTCATACTCATTGAACATAACATTTAATTTCTTGCCACACATTTGTGAGACACTAAGAAGATTAAAGTTAAGTACCTCAATAAAATTTACCTTATCAAAGATAAGCTTCCCATTAGTTACCATTCCCTGACTAGAAATGTGACCTTCAGTGCTTCCAAAAACAACTGGTCCTCCATTAACTCTTTTTGTATTTTTTAGTAAGTTTTTATTTCCTGGCATATGGCAAGAACATCCGCTATCTACAACCCAGATGCTACTCTAATACTTATTGGATGTTTCCTACATATGTAAGACAGATGGGTTATTTTCTGAGGGAGACCCAAGCCTGTGTGGTCTTGGGTCTGCCCATAGCATCATTGTACGTATACTCCCTGAGTGCAAGTGTTTGTGTCACGTCTTTAGGTTTTGATGATTCGGCCTTTGAATGATCATGATTTGAAATGTTTTGACTCACTTTTAGAATAAAGAAAGAAGAGTCTTGGTTGACTGAAAGCTAATGAGTTTTTGCTTTTCAGCTGCGTTTCTTTGCCTATTTTTTTTTGTTTTCTAGCCTTAGGAGATTCAAAAGGTATCATTTCAGGTTGATCATAAAATTTAGAATGATTTTTTGAAATAATAGTTGTTTTTGGCTATTGTAAACAATTTCTTCTTGGTCAAAATATACGCCGGGATGAAAATTTCTTCATTTAGGTGAAAAATTTCTTCCGGAGTACATATGTTCATCCGAGGTAATATTTACCTTGGGAGCCCTTTTTCTTTCTTAAAGATCTTTTCGAGAGTAATTTTTCCCCTCCGAGGTAATATTTACCTCGGGATAGTAACTTTGGCCGCCTGAGATAAATTTTACCTTGGGAGCCCATTTTTTTCCTCTAGGAGCAAACATACTCCTAAAATTCTGATTTTATATGAGGTCTTGAGGAAACATTGTATCCTAAGTCCTCATAATTATTGTTTTGGTCAAAAACTGCCTAAGCAATTAGTTGATCAAACTTTGTATGTGAGGTAGCGTGTTTGATGTAAATAAGGATGAAAATGTAAGTTTGGAGATTGACACGAGGATGTAACGAGGGAAAATCCAAGTATCCTTGAGTATCCTCAAGGAGCCTGGCAAAAAACCTCGGGGGCCGGTTCAAAGTACCTGCCGCCTAAAACTTTTATATAATGAAAGTTCTGATTACAAAGTAAATGAGCTCGAATTCTAAGTGTTGCAGAGAATTGTAATCGAAAAGATTGTGTGTGTGTGTAAGCCTAGAGCTCTGTTTAAATACGAAATACATAGCAACTAATTTTCCTAAAAAATAGCAACTAAGTCCACGTTCGCCAACTAGCCGTTTGAATCCCAACTGACCCACGATTCTATTGATAGACCGAGTCTTTAGGACACGTGATGAATGACCAAGTCAACCTGCGAGTAACAAACAATAGAGAAGCAACCGTTAGTAAGTAAATATTATTCAGGATCCTTACCATGAAGTGCCTACGAGCTGATGCGAGCTGCTCATCGTCTCCTGAATTCTAGTACCAACAATTGCCCCCAAATTTTTGGCAGTTGGTGCATGCGAGACAGCTGTCGAAAATTTGAATTTCTGGCTTATCGCTAAGTAACTATGATTTGATGGGGAGTAATTAGCCCCAACTTCCCAAGCGAAGTTCCCGTCAGATTATCCCTTTATAACCTTCTCACCACTTTAATTCTTCACCACATCTTCTTCTCGGCGAAACCCTAGAGCTCCTCGCATCTTTTCCAGGTTAGTTTCTCATTCCGCCCTTCTCGTTTTCTCTGAGCATGGGAAAAAATCCTGCACCGTCATCGGCCACGGCCTCCGACCAAGTGGCCGACGAGTTTACTGACCAAGGTCTCCTCCCGGCGACGGCGGAGGAAACTTGCAATTTTGACGATCGCAAGATCGCATTGTTGAAACGATCCTGCTGTTTCCCCGCTGGAGCTGAAATTCGTCCCTTCGACCCTTCTTTGAAAGCCGACCACATCTCCGACGAATGGGTTTGTTTTCTGAACTACCCTTTTCTTCTTGGCATGACATTTCCGTTTCCGACACTGGTGAATGAGTTCTTTTCCGTCACCGGTCTTGCTTACTCCCAAGTCATGCCAATGGTGTGGCGTATTCTGTTCTCTCTCGAAAGTTTGAACCAGTCCCATAATCTGAATATCGGAGTTGCTGAAATTTGTAAAGTTTACCGGTTGGCCACTCACGGCAACAGTAGATTTGTTTTGAAAATTCGAACTGGAGAAGCTCAGATGATCCCTAGGACTTCTCATAACGACCACGACTGGAAGCGTCAATTTTTCTTTGTGAAACGAAGTAGCCTTGCTGGTTGTGAGAACCTTCCTACCCAGTGGGTCATTAAGGGTAGGAAGAGTTTTAGTAACATTCTAACCCCGTATACTCTTCCATTGCATGTAACTGATATGATTGTGTTTCTGTCTTTGCAGCGCCCAAGTTTGAAGCTTTGATAAAACCAACCCGTGAATCCTCCAAGAAGCTTAAGGATCTTTTCAGCATCCCAGCAGCAGAAAGAAGCTGCCAGCCCGAGGACGTTTCAAGTGCCAGAAGCATTTCTCAGCAATCTCTCAGCCCTTCAAGAACCATGTCAACAGGTACTTTCATTTAATTGTTCCCTTTCCGTCTTTGAATGGTGTTTTATTTCTTCTGAAATTGATCCTTCACTGTCTATGATGAAGCTCCAGGTTCGGCCTCCAACTTCTCCTTCAAGGACCTTAAGCTGCTCATTGCCAAAAAGGAGAAAACTGAGGAGACCAGCAGCAAGGCTCCTACTGACACCTCAGCCCCCAAGTTCCGAGCTCCGAGCACTCGTTCCAAGACTTCTTCTGCAAAGAAGCGCAAGGCTCCTGACTCCACTATCAATGTGGACAGCTTCGATGATCTCCCTCCCGTTGCAGCTGCTAACAAGCTGCTCTCACTGCAGGCTGTAGTGAACATTGTAAGTCGTAGTTTAATAATAGGGAAATATGTAAAAATGAAAGTTATAACACTTCCCTTTTTGATTCTGATGTGCAGGGCATTGACAAGCTGAGCCACGAGGTGATTGACCTCGAAGGCAAAGTGGAAGCCCTGGAGCAGAAGCTCGAAGCAGCTGAGCAGAAGCTTGAAGCCTCTGAGCTCAAACTTGATCAGGCCACGCTCCGTCTTGAGAAGCTGAACAAGGCCGCAGCCAGCAATGCTCGCCACTATGAGAAGCAGCTCAAAGAGAAAGATGCTGCGGCTGCTGAAGCTCTGAAGCAGGCCGAACTGAACGCTCAATCTTCAGCCGCCATCAGCGTGCTGGAGTGCATGATTGAGATGGCAACTGCTGCACAGGCTGATGGCTTCACTCCAGAGAGCTGGCCGGTGAAGGACTGGGAGGTGAGCCTTAAGAAGCTGCTGGCTGAGAGGGGAGATGCTCCTGAAAAGGCTGAGAAGGAGGCTGAGCCGGAGGTCGAGAAGGAAGCTGAGAAGGAAAAGGGCAAGGGCAAGGAGGTTGAGCAGGCGGAGGCTGCTGGTGATAAGCTGGGCGATGAAGACGATGCAACGGTCTGAGCCCGCTTTTTTAGTTTGTTTGGTTCATGGTCAGGTTCAGGTTCAGTAAACAATGTTTGTGGTGAAGCTTTTGTAAACAATGGTAGTTTAACTTTTTTTTTTTTTTTTTTTGGGGACTTGGATGGAGGGACCTTGAGTTTCAAGGCGAAGTCCAAGCTCCTTTAGACAATATAGTTGGCCACAGGTGGAGGGATCTTGGGTTCCAAGACGAAGCCTGGGGTCAACTTCTCTAATTTCCTGCATAAATATGACTTAGTAGTATTTTGATCATCATGGTGTGCCGTGTATGCTTTTAATTATTTTGAAAAATGTTTGAATGAGGATCCTACAGGATGCTCAGCATAGTTTAGTTGAAAAACTCAAAAGTTTATTAAAATTTTGCCAATGTTAACAAACCATGATGCCATTTAACACTTAGTAATAAAAATACGTATCAAACGCAGTATCAATATAACCTGTTTGAGAATACTCCAACCGTAGAGGTAGTCAGGATCTCTAAGGATCCTTAGGAATCCTTAAGATAGACTTGATGAAATTCCGATTTTAAGGCATAAAATACCTTAAAAACCTTGAGCACTTGTGAATAAGTTAAACTGGGGTCAAGCCCAATCTTGTATTCTCGCAGTGTAAAACGTTTTATAAATCTTGGGTCTAAGCCAACTGGGGTCAAGCCCAAAACTTGAGAGACACGAATATGTCTAAAGCTTTAGTTAATGTGAAAACATTAAAAACCTTTGCTAATCTGAGGACAAGCTCAAAAATACTTGGGACTAAGCCAACTGGGGTCAAGCCCAAAACTTGAGAGACATGAATATGTCTAAACCTTTGTTGACATGAAAATGCCAAAAACCTTAGAATCTTTGAGATGACACGTCTGCCATCCATTTTGAAGTGCACTCTATGGCCAACAGTGATGAAATTATCAGCCACCCTTAGATGGACTGGTCGCACCACCTTGAACCACAGGTCACCATCATGCGCTCCTGGCGAGGGTCTTGCGCTCCTGGCGATTCCCATTAGTGAACGAGAAGGTGAAAACCTCCTAAACCTTTTGACAGCATTCAGAATGCTTTAGACTTAGAAGAGGTGATCAGCCTCTAGCTTATGGCAGGACGCTCGGAGCACCTACAAAATACTCCAAGGCTCGGTGAGGGGTGGGTGTTAGTTTGGCTAACACCCCTCCGATGCTTAAGTCAGTAATTACTTCACAAAAATAATAATATGAAATTAAAATAATGGTTAAAGTCATACCTGAGGTCTTTGAAGTTTAGACAAGGATTCCTTGATATGCTCAAAGGATCTAGAAAGCACTTACATAAAATATAACTTCAAGTGAATTGCATTCCAAGCTCTTGGGAGCAGCTCACCTTCCATGGTAGCTAACCTGTATGCTCCTTTTCCAGCTTCTGAATCCACCAGGTAGGGTCCTTCCCATTTAGGCGCGAGTTTCCCATGTGCCGGATTGGTTGTATTTTGAAAAGCTTTCCTGAGTACCAGATCTCCTACTTGAAATCTTCTGATCCTGAGATTCCTGTTATAAGATTTGGCTATCTTTTGCTGGTATGCTGCCATCCTAAATTTTGCGAGGTCTCTGATTTCTTCAATTGTTTCAAGATCTTCAAGGAGCTCTTGCTTGTTTGCTTCAAAATCCCGGCAGCTTGTTCTCGCAGTTGGCATCACCATCTCAGTAGGAATTACAGCTTCGGATCCAAACACTAAGGAAAATGGTGTTCGACCAGTAGCATTCTTGGAGGTCGTTCTGTCAGCCCATAATACGAAAGGTAGCTCTTCAGCCCATTTTCCTTTCTTGTCTCCTAGCTTCTTCTTGAGGTTATTGATGATAATCTTATTGCTCGATTCTGCTTGGCCGTTAGCCTGTGGATGTATGGGAGTTGAAGTTACCATCTTGATGCCCCATGCCTCACAAAAACTTGTTGTCCTTTTGCCAATAAACTGAGATCCATTGTCGCACACTATTTCTGATGGAATTCCAAATCTTGTCAAGATATTCCTTTTGATAAAGGAAATTACTTCCTTTTCTCTAACTTGAACAAAAGCTTCGGCTTCAATCCACTTAGAGAAGTAGTCTGTCATAGCCAGCATGAAGACTTTTCCTCCAGGTGCTACAGGCAGCTTACCAACTATGTCCATTCCCCATTTCATGAACGGCCATGGAGATGATATTGAATGGAGCGGCTCAGCAGGCTGATGGAGGATGTTGCCGTGCCGCTGACATGCGTCACATTTCTGAACAAAGGCCATAGCATCCTTCTTCATGGTGGGCCAGTAGTATCCTGTTCTTAATACTTTTGAATATAGTGATCTGCCCCCAGTGTGATTGCCACAATCACCTTCATGAATATCCTGAAGTACCGCACGTGCTTCAGGCTGCTCGAGGCATCTCAAGTATGGTCCTGCAAGAGATTTCTTGTATAAGATACCATTTATTATTGAATATGGAATTACCTTTGTTCGGAAGAGTCTAGAGTTCTCGTTTTTGGGGATTTCTCCTTCTTGAATAAATCTCCTGATAGGATAGGTCCAGGATTCTTGAGGATCCTGAGAGTCTGTGATTTCTTGATCTTTATCTGTTGTAACATCATTAACTTCTTGTTCTTCAATTGCCGGTGTCAGGATGTGAGTTATGGGAATCTTGACACCTTCTGGGATCCTTAAAGATGATGCTAAGTTTGCCAAAGCATCAGCTTCTGCGTTTTCTTCTCTAGGTACCTGTGATATGCTGCAATATTCAAAGGATAATGCTAATTGTTTTACAAGGTCTAGATATTTGGTTAGCCTTTCGCCTTTCACTGCATAGGATCCATTAAACTGGTTAGTTAATAACAAGGAATCAATAAAAACTTGAATGTGTTGGATACCCATATCTTTAGCGAGTTGTAATCCTGCAATTAAAGCTTCGTATTCGGCTTCATTATTAGTAGCCTTGAATTCACAGTGGATAGATAGAGGGATAATGTCCCCCTGTGGCGATTTCAGTAGCGCACCCAATCCTGTACCTCTAACATTAGATGCTCCATCTGTATACAAGACCCAGCTGCCTGAAGCTTCTTCGAGCTGCTTGACTTCTAGTTCAACTTCTGGCAGTATGTCGCTGCTGAAATCAGCCACAAAGTCTGCTAAGGCCTGTGACTTGATCGCTGTTCTTGGTTCATATATGATGTCATAGGCACTTAATTTAACTGCCCATTTCGCCATTCTTCCAGACATCTCTGGCTTTCTTAAGACACACTTAATAGGATAGTTAGTTTTTACATAAATAACATGAGTTTCAAAATAATGCCTTAACTTTTGAGAAGCCATGACAAGAGCTAAGATTAATTTTTCTAAATAAGAATACCTGGTTTCAGCATCTAGCAATGTTTTGCTTACATAGTATACTGGATGCTGCTGCCCCTCATGATCCTTCACAAGCACAGCACTCACTGAGCTGCCTGAAACTGCTAGATAGAGAGACAGTGGCTCGCCTTTAACAGGTTGCATCAGGAGCGGAGCGGATGACAGATATTCTTTCAAGGAGCTCAGAGCTGCTTCATGCTTCTCACCCCATTCGAACTTTTTGTTCTTCTTCAATATGTCATAGAATTCTTTGCTCTTTTCGGAAGATCTTGATATGAATCTGTTAAGTGCTGCTACTCTTCCAGTCAGTCTTTGAACTTCTTTAACATTTGTTGGAGACTTCAAGTTTATAATAGCTTGTATCTGCTCGGGGCTGGCTTCAATTCCCCTTTCAGTAACCATAAAGCCTAAAAACTTGCCGGCTCTTACTCCGAAATGGCACTTGGAAGGATTCAATTTCATGTTGAATTGGTCTAGGATATCAAAAGCAGCTTCAAGATCTCTAGGGTGGTCCTTCGCTTTTTTCGATTTCACCACCATATCATCGATGTATACTTCCATGGTGTCCCCCAGCTTGTCTTTAAACATCATGTTGACTAGCCTTTGGTATGTAGCACCTGCATTTCGTAAACCAAAAGGCATTGCAATATAACAATAAATACCTGTGGGAGTCATGAAGGCCGTGTCTTCCTGATCTGATGGTTCCATTTGAATTTGTTGAAAGCCCGAAGATGCATCCATAAAGGTCAACATCTCGTGCCCGGCAGTCGCGTCCACCATAGAATCAATATGTGGTAGAGGGAATGGGTCTTTTGGACAGGCCTTGTTTAGGTCTGTGTAGTCTACACATACCCTCCACTTACCATTCTTCTTTTGGACTACCACCACATTAGCCAACCAGCGAGGATACTTAACTTCTCTGATCATTCTTGATTTGAGCAGCCTGTCAACTTCCTCTTGGATTATGACGTTTCTCTCAGGAGCGAACTTCCTTCTCTTCTGATGTATTGGCCTGAAAGATTCATCTATACCAAGTTTATGAGTAATAATATCTTTAGATATACCTGTCATGTCTTCATGTTTCCATGCAAATGTTGTGACTCTGGACTTTAAGAGGCTCACGAGCTGCTCCTCAGTATCCTCAGGAATATTTGTTCCTACCAGCACTTTGATTTCAGGATCTTCAGGATTGAGTTGAACTTCTTTGGTCTCCAATTCCTTTGTCATCTGAACTCTTCGTGCTGGTTTCTTTAATTGCTATGCTGGCTTTGACTTGATAGTGTTCTTCATAGCAGAAGTGTAGCAGTCTTTGGCTTCTTGTTGATCACTTAGTATTCTTACAACTCCCCAAGGTGTGGGAAGCTTCACACATTGATGATAGGTAGATGGAACTGCTTTCATGTCATGGATCCATGGCCTTCCCAAGATTACATTGCAACAAGGCAGGGAATCAATAACGCAGAATTTCTGCATGGAATTGACTCCTTCTACGTAAACAGGAAGTCTGATGTCTCCAACCGTATGCTTGGTTTCTCCGCTAAATCCTACTAATACTGAGGATCTTGGAATTATCTCTTCTTCGGGAATGCTCATCTTCTTAAGCACGTCCAATTGAATAATGTTGACTGAGCTGCCATTGTCTATCAGGATCCTGCGAACATAATGGTTAGCAATACATAATGTAATTACCAGACTGTCATGATGAGGATCCTGGATGTCCTGCTTATCAGTTTCGTCAAAAGAAATGACTTTGTCTTCAGTCAATATTGCATTCTTCTTTGGTCGACTGCCTTGATCCATTTTAGCCTCCTTGGCATGTCTTTTTGCTGATGAGAAAGAGGCCCCACATATGTCAGATCCTCCGGAGATGAAGTTGATCACTTTAGCATCTGCTGGTGGTGATTGCGCTCTTTTGGGCAGCTCAGCAGCTTCTTGAGTTTTGCTCTTCTTTCTGCCGAACAATTCCTTGAGATGCCCCTTGCTGAGCAGGTAACTGATCTCTTTCCGAAGGGCTATGCAATCATCTGTTAAGTGCCCAAAGTCTTCGTGGTAGGCACACCATTTAGACTTATCTTTCCATGATCCTTGTTTATCCGATTTTCTTGGCCACCTGGCTTTATCACCTAGATCCTGCAAGGCACATAACAAACCACTTGTGTCAACCGAAAAGCAATAATCAGATACCTTTGGGAAGTTCTCTTCGTCGTCTTCCTCTTCCACTTCGTTGACCCTTGGATTATCATTACGATAATAGGGTTTGTTTCTTTGTTGTTTCCCGGGAGAGTTTGTCCTTCTGCCCGACGTTTCTTCACCTCTTTTTTGGATCTTCTTATCGTCTTCCAACCTGATGAACCTCAGTGCCCTTGTTCTGACCTCATCAAGGTTCCTGCAAGGAGTCATAACCAAATCATCATAAAATCGGGAATCCCCTCTAATCCCCATTTTGAAGGCTTCTACAGCAGCAGCCATATCCAAGTTAGGGATATCTAGAGCTTCTCGACCAAATCTGGCCACGTAATCCCTTAGGGATTCACTGGGCTTCTGAACTATCCTGTACAAATCACCAGTGAGCTTCTCAAAGCTCCTGCTGCAAGAAAACTGGTTATTAAACAAGTTAACCAAGTGGGGAAAAGAAGTAATAGTGTTAGGAGGGATACTGAGTAGCCATTTCAAGGCTGGTCCTGTCAGTGTTGAACCAAATCCCTTGCATAAGCAAGCTTCTTTGATGTTTGCAGGAATGGGGTTGATCTCCATTCGCTCCCTGTATTGTGCCACGTGCTCCTCAGGATCTGTGGTTCCATCGTAGAGTTTCATGTTGGGGGTCTGAAATCTTTTCGGTATCTCTACGTCACAGATGGGCCATGCAAATCTGGATATCCTGTGGCTGCCCGCTGGCACTTCAGGAATTGGACGAATAACACCAGGAACACTTGAGATCATGTCTTTCAATCTCTGAAGTTCCCTGGCGATGACGGGGTCAATACCTGCATCCTGCACAATTCCTTGGTTAGGGTTAGTATAATAATTATCAAAGTTGTTACCAGCCCTGGAAGTTTGTAGAGGGATTTGAGGTCCATATCCAGTATCTCTAACGACGGTTGGCTCAGTCGTAGTCTCCACTTGCATGGGGATGAAGTCTCCCTCATGCATCTCCTGAGATGAACCTGGGAATGTGCCTGTAGAGACAGTAGGGTTAGAAAATAAGGATCCTTGAGGATCCTGAGCTGCTCGGAAGCGGCTCCGATATGGTTGGAATGGCTGAGATGAGGATCCCTGTGGCATCTGTGGAGTAGGCATTGCTGATTGCTGACTCCAAGGCTCATGTAGGTTTGTTGCCGCGAATTGTTGTGGTCGAGATGCGGATTGATGCATTGAGACTGCTGGCACCCGATGGTTTAAAAACCCGGCTGGTTGCTGACTTGAGCATCTCGGCGGCTGCTGACTTCCATATTCGCTGTAGTAAGATTCTGGGGGTTGCTCAGAGTAGAATCCAGAGTATTCCAGATCCATCATCCTGGAAGTCTTCTGATGCTGAGTGCCTGAGGATCCTGCAGTGGTAACTGTTGCAATACCTGACTTTTGAACAGTAGAGGGATTTATTTTCTGTTTCGGCTGCTCCGATATTTCCGGAGAGTTAAACCCGAATGATTTTGGGATCAAAGGGCTGATTTCCTCTACTGGTTTCTTAGATTTCTTCAATTCCATGATCTCCTTCATCATTCTCTCGTTGGTTTTGGTTTGTTCATCCGCATGGGCCTTCATTTGCCTGATCAAAACATAGAGATCATTATTAGAAATAGTAGAGTCAGTGGACGTACCTTGAGATCCAGTAAAAGTGGGGTATTCCACTCCTTTAGCATTAGTATCAGCCACTTTCTTCATCATTGGGGGAAGACCAGCATTGACGGTCGGTTTAGTGGATGAAACAGATTTCGAAGTAATCTTTTGTTGGCTCGACATTTTCAAGAATTGGTTATGGGAAGAAGATCAAGGCTTTTAGCTGAATTCAAACACCGTTTGCCCCACGGTGGGCGCCAAATTGTTTTGGTCAAAAACTGCCTAAGCAATTAGTTGATCAAACTTTGTATGTGAGGTAGCGTGTTTGATGTAAATAAGGATGAAAATGTAAGTTTGGAGATTGACACGAGGATGTAACGAGGGAAAATCCAAGTATCCTTGAGTATCCTCAAGGAGCCTGGCAAAAAACCTCGGGGGCCGGTTCAAAGTACCTGCCGCCTAAAACTTTTATATAATGAAAGTTCTGATTACAAAGTAAATGAGCTCGAATTCTAAGTGTTGCAGAGAATTGTAATCGAAAAGATTGTGTGTGTGTGTAAGCCTAGAGCTCTGTTTAAATACGAAATACATAGCAACTAATTTTCCTAAAAAATAGCAACTAAGTCCACGTTCGCCAACTAGCCGTTTGAATCCCAACTGACCCACGATTCTATTGATAGACCGAGTCTTTAGGACACGTGATGAATGACCAAGTCAACCTGCGAGTAACAAACAATAGAGAAGCAACCGTTAGTAAGTAAATATTATTCAGGATCCTTACCATGAAGTGCCTACGAGCTGATGCGAGCTGCTCATCGTCTCCTGAATTCTAGTACCAACAATTATCATTTTCAAAGTAAATTGGTCTTTGTTTGCCAATAGATCCTGATTAATTGTTTGAACTCCCGGAGTAAAGTTTTCCCGGGTGTTCAACATTTCTTCCGGAGTAAGATTGATCTGGATAAATTGACTCTTTGAAGTTGTTTTTCTTGTTTACAAGATGATTATCACCATCGACCCGTGGTTTCATTGAATTTTCTAATTTGTTCACTGTTTAACTTTTGACAGTTTGACTAATTTTAAAAAATGGATTATAGTGACAATCAATTGCAACATGACCAATTTTTTCATAAATGATGCATTCCTTAAACACCTTAGCTTCGGGAATTTCATCATGCTCTTTAGAAAAAAAAGAGTGATGGTGTTTTCTTGTTTTTTCTTGTTTTTCTTGAAAAAAAATTGTGAGTAAACTAATTCAGTCTTTTTAGCAGATTTTAATTTCTTGAGATCTTTGACAATTTTATCAAAAGTGGTGACTAACTGTGGTTTAACAGTTTCTGTGACTACCTTTTCTCGCACAACACCTTCTAATATTGTTTCATCAGTTTTAGTTGTCAACACAGGTGTCTAAATTGAAATTTTATTTCCATCCCCAGTTTTTATAATGGGGTCAGGAGTGAATTGAACTTTTGATTCTTCATGTTTAACCTTTTCAACACACTCAGTATAAAAACCTAGGTAAGTGACCTTGTTATACCAATCCCATTATTGTTTTTGTTCCCTTTTGCCTTCAGGTTTTGCCATAACTTAAGATGTTTGTCATTGTTAGCTTGAAGTTTTTCACAGTTAGCTTGAGTTTCAGAAAGTTTGATTTTAGTGATACTTAATTCAGATTTAAAATCCTCACAATCTTTTTTTGCAAGTTCTAACTTTAAAAACAGGTCTTTGATTTGCGTAATAAGATTGGTTTTATCAGGTTTAAGAATGCTAATACTGTTAATTAGTTCCTCAATCTTTATATTGTAGGCAATGTCAACCTTTCTAGTATATTCTTTTATTCCCTTAAGGCTAGCCATTTTCTAAATGAGTTCCACATTATGCTTTCTATAGTTTTCAATTTTTTCTGTACAAGCAGGTTTGCTTAGTAAAGAAAGTACTTAAGTGGTAATTTCAATGTTTACCTCAGTGTTTGAAGAGGTATCATTAGCAAATGAAGTTGAGGAGTTTTCAACAAAGACTAAATCTCCATTAGCCATCAAAGCATGATTGATGGGAGCAAACTCTTGCATGACATCTTCCCAATCAACACAACCCGTTTGGTTGGCTACAGCAGCAGTAGCATGGTTTTGAGTGTTTGAACCAGGTGTAGAAGTAGATGGACCTTCAGTTGATGCATTTGTGGTTTGCTTCCTCCATCATGGTTCATACTCTCCCTTCTGGGTTGTTTGCATTCCCTGGGAAAGTGTCAAAGTTGGTGACAATTATAGAACTTGGCTTTAATTTTGTCCAAACCAATTTGGGTGTAACACCTATGGTAAAACCCTCGAGCTCGGAATATAAAATCTTAAAAATAAATAAATAAAGAAAAAAAATTCTGGAAGGCATGAGGACCGCATGCCCTCTCTGGTTCAACCTCTCGCGGTCCACATGACCCGTCGGGTTACTGGGTCAGGATCCGCATGTTTTTACCCCATGAGGACCACATGGGGGTATGTGTCTGCACCTCTCGCGGTCCTCATCGACGCCCAGCACTATAAAAACGAGTTTTGCTCATTTTCTGCTCATTTGCACAACTCTAACACGGAAAAACTCTCCCATTTTGTCCACCATTCACCTGAGAAGCCTAATTCCGGCTAGAGGGAGCTTGTGGCTTCAAGTATCAAGCATATTAAGGCCACACGAGGCTCGGGTAAGCCTCTAGTTCATCCATTTCTCCATTTTGAGCATGGTTTTGTTGTAATCCTCTACTGACAAGGAGTTTCTAGGGCTTCTAAAGGCATTGCATGTCTAATCAAGAGTGATCAAAGGCTTGTGGGAGTGTTCGTATTGCAATCCAAGGTTAGTTTGTGTCGGGTTTTGCTTTATATCAAGTTTTTGGATGATCCATTGCCTAAAATCAGTTTTGATGATGCATGCAAGGGTGGATTCAACTACTGGAGTGTTCAAGAACCTTAGAGAACTAAAAAACCCGCTTGAAGAATCTTGGTACAAGAATTTGTGCATAAGGTACAAGTCTTTGATGCATGCATGTTGTTGTTTGGTGTTTAGTTTGAGAATCTGGAACTCGGTCAGGGAAACCCCACCATCTCAGTGGCTAAAATGTCACAAGAAGAGAGTTGGTCCAATGGGTGGAGACCCCTTTTGTTGTATTCTAGAATTTAACCCGAAAACCGAGCATTTTTGAATTATTGATAATGGGTTAATGACACATTGGGCACTCAGTGGCTTAAAGCCTTAAAAATCTGAGTTAATCAGTCCCTAGGTGGAGACCATTGGTTTGGAACATGATTTTGGTTGTCGGTTTTGCAATGGAATTGAATTATAGACATTTTGTGTATAACCGGGACTTGTAGCATTGTTTTGGTACGACCTCAAAGCCTTAAAATTTAAGTATTAGCTACTGGAACATGTTAGAACAAAACCCCGTTGTCGAAATGAGCTAAAAATGCAAAATGGGAAAAATTCACTAAATGACAAAATAGTCGATGAGGACCGCATGGGTTTCGTTTGTTGGTATGCTCGCGGTCCTCATAGCCTAAAAAGTCAACGTGGTCTGTTGACCACCCATGAGGACCGCATGGGAGGTTTTTCTGGTTTGCTCGTGGCCCTCATGTGTCCTTGGACAGTTTCATTGTTTTGTTGTGCTTTGTGTTTTGGGCAATATCGAGCGACCCCGTTTGATTATTTTCACGAGTATGGGCATGTTGGGTTCTAGTAAAGATATTTCACTTCCCGGTTAGGGCCCTATGATCTCGTCGGGTGTTTGTTGTCCGCTCAGTATGTTCCCAGGAGTGTTGTTAAAACTCCCATTTGGTTAGTTATTGTTGCTACAAATTGCTTAAGCGCTTATAGTTGCGGATACGTTCTGATATAATTATGAATATATCATTATAATAGACTTGCCACTGTGATACACCTGGACGTTTGGATTCTCGTGCCCTGTGACATTTGTTTGATCCCCGCTTGTTCATCTGTGAGTTGATTGCTTTTCCCCTACTTTAACTTTTTAACGTTTTGGGGTGTACATGGACCATGTCAAACTATTGCTTGTTTGTTTGTTACTGTGCTTAGGTATTTTTACCATGTTATAAATTTAAACTCGCATGTTACGAGACGTTCATGTTGATTAGTATGGTTAATTTGGGCCTTAGTGTTAGGCCACAAAGACATATATTGCACCAATACAGCTATAGAGGTAGATCAAGGTGTCTCATACCCGTTTGTTGGATCCATTAGGGCTCGGGTGATGGCGTATATGCCTAGTCCATAAGGGGAGGCGTGCGGCCGTAGGATCGTACCCCCGAAGTGCTGGTTTAACCATAGGAATTTATAACAGGCACAGTATTGTTACTTGATTTGTGGAAACTTGGATTTGAGTCAAACGCGCTACGACTCACCAACAACTTTTGTTGTTGACGTTTTTTTGGTTCATGTGCAGGTAAGTAAAGCTTTGGGTGGATGTCACGTTTGGATGTTAGTGACGAGTTGGGTTTTGTACCCGTTGGGGTTGATTTGGTTGATTTTGGGATTTGTTCCCCGTCATGACTATCATTTGTTATTGTTGTCTTTTCCTTTGACTGTGTTGGTAGCCTTAGGTTTTGCCTGGGCGTAGACTAATGTGCATTAATTAAAACTTAACATATTAAGCCCATTATGGTTTGTATTTTATTTTGTATTGGATGGGTCGTCTGTTTGTGTGTGTTGACCTTGTGATCTTGCATCTATCAGTTTGCTTCCGCGTGTTCTGATACGGGCGGTCGGTCCCACTCTCCTCTCCCCCACGCCTGGCAGGGCGGGGCGCGGCGGGGTATGACAGGTTGGTATCAGAGCCCAAGGTTCCAGCAGATTAGGTGACTCTTAGAGCCCCTAAGCCTGAACCTCTAAGAAAGAACTTTAAGGCTAAGCTTGGTGCTAAGTCTAGGACTTAGGTGAACGCTTGTGTGCTAGGGAGTAGTTGAGGTTTAGTGTAAGGTCGGTGGTAGTTTCAGCTTTGCAACCTGACATTCCTACCCACAGGTGCACTAAGACTCAGTGAACCCTAGTAGGCATACGAAAGCTGATAGTCTTCCCTTGTTTGGACCTAGGTGAAGGTTTGTGTGTTAGGGGGATCTCAAGGATTAGTGTAAGGTCGGTAGTAGTTACAGAACTGCAGACTGCCATTCCTACCCACAGGTACACTAAGACTTGCCAAATGCTAGCATACCAACATAAACCGAAAGTCCCTCCTTGTGTGCTTTTGCATTGGGTAATAGGACACATCATCCTTAGTGTGAGTTAGGGTAACGGTACCCTAGGCATGCATGGGAGATTTGATATCTTGTATATTGTACCGACTTTCAATTTGACAGGTACCCTGAAGAAAGTATGGTTTCTGGTCGAAGCAAATCGTCATCCTCACGATCTAGCGGAAAAGGAAAGAAGAAGGTGGAAGCAGCCATTAAGCCTCGATTCTTCGGGCTATGTCGTATCTCCTTCAGCATTCATTTGGAACACGCCGCATCGGGAGGAGCAGCCACAGGAACTTCCGCGACCGCCGCGGAAGCGCATTGGAGCTCGTATGTCTGTTCGCCCTCAGCCACAGATCCAGCTGACTCAGGAGGAGATTGATGTCGGGTTTGCGGTAGCAGCAGCAGCCCCACTCGTGGATCTTGACGATGATGATGATGAGAAACCTAAGGAGCAGGCATATGAGGTTGAGTCGCCTTAGCAGCACGAGCCCCCGGATCAGCAGTAGTCCGGTAACCATATGGTTATCGAACTTTCAGCAGGCCATTCTGTCAGCTACCATTCTCAGCACCATGAGCACCACGTCTACGCGTCTCCAGCTTACGCTCTCGCTAGCTATGATTCCGGCATTAGCGACAGCCCGGACGAGTCCGAGCCCATGGTCGAGGTCCCCATTGTTACAGCAGCCACCACTACAGCCGCCATTGCTCCCGACACCCTGTTCCCCCACCTTACCCACCGTTTGCCCATGATATGTGTGATCCCTATGTTGTTGCACGCATGGAGGCACAACAGGCAGGCCTTGTTTCTGATCGTTACTCCTTCCCAGCGCTGCAGAGATCGTACAGTGCTCAGGTCCCCATGCATCCCTGTAACAGCCCAGACCCGTCGCAACCAAGATACTGTCCGCTTTGGCAGCCGGCATGCCCTCAGGCATCCGCCCCTCACGGTTTTAAAACGCGTCTTGGTGGGGGAGGTATCCACACCCTTATAAAGGCATGCTTAGTTCTCCTCCCCACCAATGTGGGATGTTACAATCCTCCCCCCTTAGGGGACCAGCGTCCTCGCTGGCACACTGGCCGACGACCGGCTCTGATACCATCTGTAACATCCCAGACCCGTCGCAACCAAGATACTGTCCGCTTTGGCAGCTGGCATGCCCTCAGGCATCCGCCCCTCACGGTTTTAAAATGCGTCTTGGTGGGGGAGGTATCCACACCCTTATAAAGGCATGCTTAGTTCTCCTCCCCACCAATGTGGGATGTTACAATCGATTGTAACATCCCACATTGGTGGGGAGGAGAACTAAGCATGCCTTTATAAGGGTGTGGATACCTCCCCCACCAAGACGCGTTTTAAAACCATGAGGGGCGGATGCCTGAGGGCATGCCGGCTGCCAAAGCGGACAGGATCTTGGTTGCGACAGGTCTGGGCTGTTACAGATTGTAACATCCCACATTGGTGGGGAGGAGAACTAAGCCTGCCTTTATAAGGGTATGGATACCTCCCCCACCAAGACGCGTTTTAAAACCGTGAGGGGCGGATGCCTGAGGGCATGTCGGCTGCCAAAGCGGACACTATCTTGGTTGCGACGGGTCTGGGCTATTGCAGATGGTATCAGAGCCCGGTTGTCGGCCAGTGTGTCTGTCACACCCCCAAATAACCACTAACGGAGTTTATACCGTTAAGGGGTGCGAGCAAACCAGGACCACAACCATTAGTTACAAATACTAAACGAATCAGAGTATAATTCAAACATTCATCATAAAACAGTTTCAAAAGTTACGCAGCGGAATAAAACATCAGTATCTTAGCACTAACCACGTGCTTTACAAAATCATTGTTTAGAAATCCCAGTTTAGTTTTAAATGAAAGAAGAACATCTTCATGTGCCATGCCAACCTCCAGCGGATACTCCTCAACGATCTGCAAAAGTGAAAACCACACAAGTGTCAACCTAACGGTTGGTGAGTTCACGGTGGGCATGACATGCATTGGCCCGGTCTCATAAACGTATTCATCAACATGTAATAAGTATTAGTTTTGCAAACATTGCCAAGTGTTGAATTATCGAATATGCACTAGTTAAGTAAAAGTTAAAGCGGTCAACCGATATCGCGGGTAGCTAATCCGGTTTCCATGCACTAAGGAAGTCGTACTAGGGCTGAAAGCTGACGTAACAGAGTTCGGCATTTGCCGATGGTTGGTGCCTCCAGTTGTGTCCCTTTCGGGAGGCCCACAACTAAAATAGGCTGATATTGAACTCCGTTCGGCCCCCGGCCGGTTGGTTACACATTTGTGTACCGCGGAGCAGGGTTTGTCAAACCCTCAGTAGATCTACCCAACATCCCCTCGCTTCTCAGATCAACAGTACTAAATTGAGGACTTTTAAGTTTTTAAGGCATCCTTAGAAATCATGTGATATCATCTGGTTTAGACTTTAACCTACACTAGTCATATTTAAAATGTTTATTCTGGATTTCATCTGAAATCTTAAAAAGAGTTTAAGTGTCAAAATGGTCGTTTCCGGATTTCAATTGAAACCCCAAGGATGGACAGTTGCAAGTGCTCCCCATAAAACACTCCAACTTCCATAACAGGTATCCCATTCGTTAAGTTCATTCGTTGTGTCCCAAACGGGCTCACAACTAAAGGGTTAGTGAAACTCACCTTAGGTTGCTCAGCTACACTTGCTAATTAATCCAATTATTGCTTAACGG
This sequence comes from Deinandra increscens subsp. villosa, assembly GCA_039602395.1. Classification (NCBI taxonomy): domain Eukaryota; kingdom Viridiplantae; phylum Streptophyta; class Magnoliopsida; order Asterales; family Asteraceae; genus Deinandra; species Deinandra increscens. Next base: position 75,116,639 of record JBCNJP010000012.1, on the reverse strand, counting down.
AGACCTATGAACACGTTTAGGTCTTAAGTATTAGTTTTGTGTCTAATCATTAACTTATCGTCACTATGGCCCATAACATAGCACGTTGGAACTACGACACGACATAACGACACACGACACCGATGGTTGATCATAAACAAGGGTTCACATGTTACAGAAATCATAGCATGTTTCATCATAGCAAAATCATGTAAGTCATAGCATAACATTCAAACAAGTTGCACAAGTTTGGGTTTAGGTCTGGTCACAGTTTCGCTAGTATAAATTCGCTAGGCAGTTTCGCTGTGTGCACGGGCAGCACTTTCGCTAGGCAATACCCGATGACACAGTTTCGCTAGGCTAGTTTCGCTCGAAACTGTTGGCACAGTTTCGCTAGCCTAGTTTCGCCCGAAACTGGTTTGAACTTTCGTTCAGGGAATTTCGCTCGGTAGTTTCGTTCGGACAAGTCTGGTCGGTTTACCCGGCGACACTACAGTTTCGCTACATAGTGTCGCTGGATGAAGATATACATAATTTCGCTACATAATTTCGCCCAGAGAACAGTACAGTTTCGCTGGTCGCGAAAAACACGTAAATCAGCCTAAAAATCAATCTAACGGCTTCCATATTTCATGTAATTCAATATCTAGCATGCATAATCATTTACCAACATCAAACAACAAGTTTTAACACCTTAAACATGGGTTTTCACATTTAAATCACCAAAAACACATTTTAAACCTAAAATGACCTAAATAGCATAAATCTTCATTATGGTTTGATTTCAAACGTAAAGTTACTGACTTTATGACAGATCTAGCATTCCTAAGCAACATATCAAGAGATCAGGTGATTCCATAGAGGTTTAAGCATGCTTTTTAAGAAAACACATAAAGAACACATAAAAATGGTTTTGGGAGACTCACGATTCGATCTAGGATCCGAATGGATGTTGTCTCGAGGCTGGGATCACGTCGGCTTGTGGTGATTCTTGGCTGACCAGAAGTTCCAGGAGAGTGTGTGTGTGTGTTTGAGTAAATGGTGCAAAATGGGATCTCTAGGGTTTTATGTTAATATATAACAGGAGCTAGTTTCGCTGGTCAGTTTCGCTGGCCAGTTTCGCTGGCCAAGCGAAACTGGCTCTGTTAGTCAGAGGGTTGGCTAACCGGGCGACACTATAGTTTCGCCCGGTAGTTTCGCTGGAAACCCAAAAGTGACCAGTTTACATTTTAAGCAAGATAAGTACAGTTCATGGATTGTCATGCTATTCACAATACTAAATCATGTATTTAAATCACATTGCACATAATAACTATAAGTAAATGAACACATAACACATATGGGCGGGTTTGGTGATCAACCAAAGGTCGTGGACGTATTCGGCCTAGTTAAGCATTAGTTACTAAGTTAACACTTATAACGTAACTAACGGAATTGTCTAACGGAAGTAAACCTTGAAATTCTCGGATGTCACATCATCCCCTTGTAAATGGAATTTTCGTCCCGAAAATTATTCTTGCGTCGTAGCATTCGCAGCCTCAGCTGTCGTCGCTGGGGAAAGAAAGCAAAAGTTTTAGGGTCGCCACATCCTCCTCCTGTTAAAGGAATTTTGGTCCCCAAAATTAAATCATACCTTGAGTTTCTGTGGACGTTTGCTCGAACAAGTGAGGATACTTTTTCTTCATTTGATCCTCTCGTTCCCAAGTATATTCAGGTCCACGCTTTGAGTTCCATCGGACCTTTACGATCGGAATCTTGCTACGTTTGAGGGCTTTCTCCTCGCGTCCCATGATTTCTACTGGTTGCTCAATAAATCTCAGATGTTCATCAATTTCCAATTCTTCCAAAGGAATTATTTCAGTGTCTTCAGCCAGACATTTCTTTAGATTAGAGACGTGGAACACGTTGTGAACTCCATCGAGTTCAGCAGGGAGTTTTAATCGGTAGGCCACCGGGCCTACTTCCCCAATGATTTCAAAAGGACCGATGTAGCGAGGATTCAACTTTCCACGCTTTCCGAAGCGTATCACACCTTTCCAGGGAGATACCTTCAATAATACCTTGTCGCCTACTTCGAACTTCAAAGGTTTACGGCGTTTGTCGGCATAGCTCTTTTGTCTGTCTCGTGCTGCAGCTATCCGTTTTCTGATTTGAATAATTCGCTCCGTTGTATCATGAATGAGTTCTGGTCCAGTGAGTCCTTTCTCACCCGTTTCAGCCCAACACACGGGCGATCTGCATTTTCTGCCATAAAGCGCTTCAAAAGGTGCTGCACCGATGCTTGTATGATAACTGTTGTTGTAGGAGAACTCCACCAATGGAAGATGAGCCTCCCAGTCTTTACCGAAGTCGAGAACGCAAGCTCGGAGCATGTCTTCCAAAGTCTGAATAGTTCGTTCCGTCTGACCATCGGTCTGTGGGTGATAAGCTGTACTCATATCCAGTCTGGTTCCCAGTGCTTCTTGCATAGATTGCCACAGCCGGGAAGTAAATCGAGGATCTCGGTCGGAGATAATAGTCTTAGGCACTCCATGACGTGCCACGATTCGATCTATGTACAGCTTTGTTAACTTATCCATGTTATCACTTTCCTTCATCGGGATAAAATGTGCAGACTTGGTTAAACGATCAATGATAACCCAAATCGCATCCGGTCGATTCGATCGATGAGGTAGTCCTGTTACGAAGTCCATGGAGATATCCTCCCATTTCCATTCTGGGATCTTTGGTTGCTGTAATAGTCCAGAAGGCTTTTGGTACTCGATCTTAACTCTTGAGCATGTTAAACATCTAGCCACATATCGCGCAATGTCGGCTTTCATATTCGGCCACCAATACAAGTTCTTCAAATCTTGGTACATTTTATCCGATCCAGGGTGCACCGAATACCTTGACTTGTGAGCCTCGTCCATCACAAGCTCACGGAGATTTCCGAGTAAAGGAACCCAAATTCTGTCATTATAATACCTGAGTCCGTCGGACTTAACTTCAGAGTTACCATCTACCCCTCGCAGTGCTTCAGCTGCGAAGTTTTCTTCTTTTAAAGCTTCTCGTTGGGCATCGCGGATCCGATCCGGCAATCCCGTGTGAATGGTAAGTTGCAGCGCTCGTACTCGTCGAGGCTTTTCATACTCTTTTCGACTTAGGGCATCAGCCACAACATTGGCTTTTCCCGGATGATACTTAATTGCTAAGTCATAGTCATTTAGTAACTCGACCCACCGTCGCTGTCGCATGTTGAGATCCTTCTGATCAAAGATGTGTTGTAAGCTTTTGTGGTCGGTAAATATTGTGCACTTTGTTCCGTAGAGGTAATGTCTCCAAATCTTGAGTGCATGAACAACGGCTCCCAATTCCAAATCATGCGTTGTATAATTCTTCTCAGTGTCCTTCAGTTGCCTTGACCCGTAGGCAATCACTTTGTCCCGTTGCATCAACACGCAACCGAGTCCTTGGATGGATGCATCACAGTAAACTACAAAGTCGTCAACCCCATCGGGTAACGCGAGAATCGGAGCTGAACATAACATGTCTTTAAGAGTTTGAAACGCGTGTTCTTCCTTTTCACCCCATCTGTATTGCACTCCTTTGTGCGTTAAAGCTGTTAAGGGTTGAGCCAATTGCGAGAAACCCTTAATGAATCTTCGGTAATATCCGGCAAGTCCCAAAAATTGTCGGATTTCGGTTGGCGCTCTAGGGGTAGACCAATTCTTGATAGCTTCCACTTTAGCTGGGTCAACATGAATTCCATCCTGATTAACAATGTGTCCAAGAAACTGGACTTCGCGAATCCAAAAATCGCACTTCGAAAACTTGGCATAAAGCTGTTCCTTGCGGAGTAATTCCAAGATAAGTCGTAGATGTCTCTCGTGCTCTTCCTTAGTCTTGGAGTAGATCAAAATATCATCAATGAAAACTATCACAAACTGATCGAGGTACGGCTTGCACACTCGATTCATCAGATCCATAAATACGGCCGGTGCATTTGTTAGCCCAAACGGCATAACCAGGAATTCGTAGTGACCATACCGAGTTCTAAAAGCAGTCTTGGGTACATCCTCATCACGAACACGGAGTTGGTGATATCCAGACCGTAGATCAATCTTTGAAAAGTAGCTCGAACCTTGTAGTTGGTCGAAAAGATCGTCGATTCGAGGAAGTGGATACCGATTCTTGATCGTAACCTTGTTAAGCTCTCGGTAGTCAATACACATTCGGAACGTTCCATCCTTCTTCTTAACAAATAATACTGGTGCTCCCCATGGAGACGAACTTGGACGTATAAATCCTTTGTCGAGTAGCTCTTGAAGTTGTGCGGAGAGTTCATTGAGTTCGCTTACCGCCAAACGGTAAGGTGCGCGTGCGATCGGAGCGGCTCCAGGAGCTAAATCGATTCCAAACTCGACTTGTCGAAATGGAGGCAAACCAGGCAGATCTTCAGGAAATACATCTTGGAAGTCGCGGACTATCGGGTAGTCGTCGATTCTACGCTCGGAAAGTGTCGTGTCGGTGACGTTTGCAAGGATCGCGAAGTGACCTTTACGAAGGCACTTTTGAGCTTTAAGAAACGAAATAATACCGGTGACTGTTCCACCCTTTTCACCTTGAACCGTTAACACTTCACCGTCTTTGAGTGGAATACGAACCACTTTTTCTTGGCATAAAATTTCGGCTCGGTTTTCAGATAACCAGTCCATTCCTACTATGACATCAAAACTACCAATTGGGAAAGGCATAAGATCGATTCCTAACGTATGGCCAGCTAGTTCTAACTTACAGTCCTTAACTATTTGAGTCGTATCATGAAGTTTACCATTTGCTAGCTCTACCACATACTTAGCATCTAAGGCAATTGGTTTAGCATTAATCAACTTAGCAAATTTAGTGGAAATAAAACTTCTTTCAGCACCAGAATCAAACAATACAGTAGCGAAGAAACCATTAAGGATGAATTTACCGTTAATCACGTTGGCGTCGTTGCGAGCTTCCCCTTGACCCATGACGAAGGCACGACCTCTACCATTCCCACCATTCCCGTTTCCACCATTTCCATTTCCGCCATTACCATTCCCACCGTTACCATTTCCGTTGCCCTGGTTTCCACCGTTGCCATTGTTACCATTCCCTTGTCTGCGCAATTGCGGGCAATCTCTTTTTATGTGGCCTTGAGCACCACATTCAAAACAGCCACGGGCTCCACCATTGTTGTTGTTCTGATTGTTTCCTTGCCCGTTGCGGTTGTTTCCGTTTCCCCTGTTGTTGTTATTTCCTCCTTGATTCTGACCGTTGTTGTTCAACTTTTGCAAGTTGGTCCAGCAGTTGTTGGCTTCATGCCCCAGTTTACCACACCTTCCACATTCCAGGCCCTTGCTACACAGGCCATTGTGATGTTTCCCGCACTTGTTACAATACGGGGCTTTACCCTTGTAGTTTCCATTCCCACCTTGGCGATTGTTACTCCCACTGTTGCTGCCATTGTTGAAATTGGACCTTGTGTTGTCAGATCGCTTGTTCTGATATTGGGAGTTAGAGGATCTCCCAGATTTGATTCCCGACAGTTTGATTGTTCACAGAAGTTGCTGGAGCTTCTTCTTCAGCCTTACGCTTGCCACTTAAGGCAGTCTTCACAGTGGCCTTTGCGGGTAGAGTACCCCTCTCAATCTCCTGATCAGTTAACTTATGAGCCAGACGGATGGCTTGTTGCACGGTTGTTGGATTGCTGGCTGTCACCAAGCTCTTGATTTGGGGTGCGAGACCCTCCAGATAACGCTCAATGCGCTTAAATTCAGCATCAACCATTGTCGGACATAGCACCGCGTACTCGTGGTAACGCGCAGTGTATTCCTCAACTTCAGATCCAGACATCTTGGAGTTCAGAAATTCTCCTTCCAGTTTCTTGACTTGATCCCGAGGGCAGTACTCCTCCATAATCAGTTCCTTGAACGCTTCCCAATCCATGTTGTTAGCCGCATTTACCCCAATCATCTGAATTTCAGCGTTCCACCAGGAGAGAGCAGCTCCCTCGAAAGTACCAGTCGCAAATTTCACCTTGCTCTCAGCAGGGCAGTTACACATAGAGAAGACCTTCTCAGACTTCTCGATCCACCTGAGGAGTCCCACCGCTCCTTCCTCGCCGGAAAATGTCATTGGCTTACAATCCATGAAGGACTTAAACGTGCAGTGATGGTGGTTTCCTGATGCAATAATAGTTCGGGTTTTAAGTTTAAACAGGTCAAAATACAATTGCTTTGGGCCTTAACCGGCATAATAATTACCCTGAGCGGCGTACGCAGCTTGGACGGCTGCCACAGCGGCTTGCACGTGCTCATTGATCATAGCTTGTAGTTGTGCAGGCGTCATGTTAATGTTGCTCCTCCCGTGTCCTCTTCCAGACATCTTGCTGAACAGTTAAAGTAGCCAGTGTTCAGTCACAGTTATATTCTATACATATCCCATAATATGTATATTATCCAGTTCCCGTTATCCCACTATTAGTCCAGAAAAATTTTCGTGCAAAATGGAGGCGTCGTCGAAGAACGTCGTAAATCGTAAGTAGCTATCGTCGAAAGTCGGCTTTCCCCATAAAAGTCACCGTCGGCGTAGTCATCGTAGTAGAAATCAGGACGTAGCGTGCAGCATCGTTTCGTTGTCGCTTTCCCCCGAATAGTGTGCGTATTAGCGTTCGCGTTTCGTATTCGTGTGTGAAAATTTTCCTAAGGTTTTTCCGTTAGACTACCTAGACACGGTCTATATATATACTTATATATATATATATATGTACATATGGAGTATTTACTTACACAGCAGAGCGAGTATCCCAGGTTGGCACGTAAAATGTTGTTTTGGGAATTTTGTTTGTTCGTTTGTAACTAAGGTTTCAAGTTGCAGTTTCCAAATCGTTTTCAAAATGATTCCAGTTCTCTGCAACTTATGGCTCTGATACCAATCTGTCACACCCCCAATTAACCACTAACGGAGTTTACACCGTTAAGAGGGTGCGAGCAAACCAGGACCACAACCATTAGTTACAAATACTAAACGAATCAGAGTATAATTCAAACATTCATCATAAAACAGTTTCAAAAGTTACGCAGCGGAATAAAACATCAGTATCTTAGCACTAACCACGTGCTTTACAAAATCATTGTTTAGAAATCCCAGTTTAGTTTTAAATGAAAGAAGAACATCTTCATGTGCCATGCCAACCTCCAGCGGATACTCCTCAACGATCTGCAAAAGTGAAAACCACACAAGTGTCAACCTAACGGTTGGTGAGTTCACGGTGGGCATGACATGCATTGGCCCGGTCTCATAATCGTATTCATCAACATGTAATAAGTATTAGTTTTGCAAACATTGCCAAGTGTTGAATTATCGAATATGCACTAGTTAAGTAAAAGTTAAAGCGGTCAACCGATATCGCGGGTAGCTAATCCGGTTTCCATGCACTAAGGAAGTCGTACTAGGGCTGAAAGCTGACGTAACAGAGTTCGGCATTTGCCGATGGTTGGTGCCTCCAGTTGTGTCCCTTTCGGGAGGCCCACAACTAAAATAGGCTGATATTGAACTCCGTTCGGCCCCCGGCCGGTTGGTTACACATTTGTGTACCGCGGAGCAGGGTTTGTCAAACCCTCAGTAGATCTACCCAACATCCCCTCGCTTCTCAGATCAACAGTACTAAATTGAGGACTTTTAAGTTTTTAAGGCATCCTTAGAAATCATGTGATATCATCTGGTTTAGACTTTAACCTACACTAGTCATATTTAAAATGTTTATTCTGGATTTCATCTGAAATCCTAAAAAGAGTTTAAGTGTCAAAATGGTCGTTTCCGGATTTCAATTGAAACCCCAAGGATGGACAGTTGCAAGTGCTCCCCATAAAACACTCCAACTTCCATAACAGGTATCCCATTCGTTAAGTTCATTCCTTGTGTCCCAAATGGGCTCACAATTAAAGGGTTAGTGAAACTCACCTTAGGTTGCTCAGCTACACTTGCTAATTAATCCAATTATTGCTTAACGGAGACCTATGAACACGTTTAGGTCTTAAGTATTAGTTTTGTGTCTAATCATTAACTTATCGTCACTATGGCCCATAACATAGCACGTTGGAACTACGACACGACATAACGACACACGACACCGATGGTTGATCATAAACAAGGGTTCACATGTTACAGAAATCATAGCATGTTTCATCATAGCAAAATCATGTAAGTCATAGCATAACATTCAAACAAGTTGCACAAGTTTGGGTTTAGGTCTGGTCACAGTTTTGCTAGTATAAATTCGCTAGGCAGTTTCGCTGTGTGCACGGGCAGCACTTTCGCTAGGCAATACCCGATGACACAGTTTCGCTAGGCTAGTTTCGCTCGAAACTGTTGGCACAGTTTCGCTAGCCTAGTTTCGCCCAAAACTGGTTTGAAATTTCGTTCAGGGAATTTCGCTCGGTAGTTTCGTTCGGACAAGTCTGGTCGGTTTACCCGGCGACAATACAGTTTCGCTACATAGTGTCGCTGGATGAAGATATACATAATTTCGCTACATAATTTCGCCCAGAGAACAGTACAGTTTCGCTGGTCGCGAAAAACACGTAAATCAGCCTAAAAATCAATCTAACAGCTTCCATATTTCATGTAATTCAATATCTAGCATGCATAATCATTTACCAACATCAAAAAAACAAGTTTTAACACCTTAAACATGGGTTTTCACATTCAAATCACCAAAAACACATTTTAAACCTAAAATGACCTAAATAGCATAAATCTTCATTATGGTTTGATTTCAAACGTAAAGTTACTGACTTTATGACAGATCTAGCATTCCTAAGCAACATATCAAGAGATCAGGTGATTCCATAGAGGTTTAAGCATGCTTTTTAAGAAAACACATAAAGAACACATAAAAATGGTTTTGGGAGACTCACGATTCGATCTAGGATCCGAATGGATGTTGTCTCGAGGCTGGGATCACGTCGGCTTGTGGTGATTCTTGGCTGACCAGAAGTTCCAGGAGAGTGTGTGTGTGTTTTGAGTAAATGGTGCAAAATGGGATCTCTAGGGTTTTATGTTAATATATAACAGGAGCTAGTTTCGCTGGTCAGTTTCGCTGGCCAAGCGAAACTGGCTCTGTTAGTCAGAGGGTTGGCTAACCGGGCGACACTATAGTTTCGCCCGGTAGTTTCGCTGGAAACCCAAAAGTGACCAGTTTACATTTTAAGCAAGATAAGTACAGTTCATGGATTGTCATGCTATTCACAATACTAAATCATGTATTTAAATCACATCGCACATAATAACTATAAGTAAATGAACACATAACACATATGGGCGGGTTTGGTGATCAACCAAAGGTCGTGGACGTATTCGGTCTAGTTAAGCATTAGTTACTAAGTTAACACTTATAACGTAACTAACGGAATTGTCTAACGGAAGTAAACCTTGAAATTCTCGGATGTCACAGTGCCAGTGAGGACGCTGGTCCCCTAAGGGGGGAGGATTGTAACATCCCACATTGGTGGGGAGGAGAACTAAGCATGCCCTTATAAGGGTGTGGATACCTCCCCCACCAAGACGCGTTTTAAAACCGTGAGGGGCGGATGCCTGAGGGCATGCCGGCTGCCAAAGCGGACAGTATCTTGGTTGCGACGGGTCTGGGCTGTTACAATCCCCCACCAATTGACCCATATTTTGCTCATCCTCCACCACCCCCACCTTACATGATGCCCTCCTATCCCTATGCCCCATATGTTCCCTATGTTGAGCCTCACCGTTCTTCGTTTTCCAGTCCTGGTTACCCATTTCCTTATTCTCCATACCGTGAGGTCGCCGGACCTAGCTCCCCTGATGCTGCCGCTCTTTTGGAGCGGAACCACGCACTGGCACAAGAGAACGCAGAGGCGAAGAAGAGAGAGAAGATTATGGCGAAGATGTTATCGAAGGCATCCACTGCTATTAGGGAGGCAGCTGGGATGGGATTTGCCATGGGAAAGAAGAAGAGGCACTGAGGATCGATCGTTGTTGAAGATTGTGGTCGTTGTGGTTCTTCTCATTCTACCTTGTGGTTGTGTTTCAGATGTGTTTTGATTGGCAGCTGTTTGTACTTGTTGTAGTTCTGTTGTACTTTCAGACTTGTATCTGTGTTGTTGTTATGGTACTTTTAGTGGTTGATGTATTGTGATCTGGATATTGTGGTCATAGTCCTTATGCTAGGAACTTGTGTAAGACTTGTTATGGTATTGTGGTTTAATAAATCCTAGTGTTGTTGTGATTTGTTGATTGTGGATTAGATTGCACTAAGGATTGTATAGCTTGTTGAAGCTAGGAGTAAGTGATTGCCTAATGTGTAGGAATTTCTTGGAACTCCATTATCCTTTGTTTCCCTTGATAGTCATGACACTGCTTAGTTTTGTGAGCCCCCTGTTCTGGGTGTATCCGATAGGTATCCTCCGCGCATCCCCGATGACTTGGACCGAAGCTATGTTTCCCTATGGTCCACATTTGTTAGGGGTAAGACCGAAGAAAGCGTTTGTTCCCCCGTTTGAATAACTCCTATGGAGTTATGTCCGTATCACAGTTGCGTTTGTGAGAGTCTAATTGAACCTTTATGGAAATTCTAACTGCATTTCGTCCAAATTTCAGTCAATGACAAAGGCTACTACTAGCAGGACTACGAGAAGGACATGTCATGCTACTGATGATCCCAAGAACGGTGGTGATGTTCCAAAGAATACAGTTGAACAAAGCAATGATGAAGATGACGACAACTCCTTGCGTATTGTGGATGAAAACCCTCTAACCTCCGAGCAGAGGCGAGAAAAAGAGCAGGAAGAAAGGTTCTAGAAACTGATTGTTTACGGGATTGCAACTGCATTCCCAAACTTAGTTGCTCAAGAGAAAAGACTGGGTAAGAAACACGTTGAACCTGAAGGACGGAAATCCAGAACTAAAGAAAGAACCGAATCGAGCCATCATAGGAAATCTAAGTCTGAAAAACGGAAGACAGTGAGAGATGAATCCTCTGCAAGTTCCCGAAATCCGAGGTCTGAGATGCGTAAAAGGATTAGAGAAGAGTCTTCTGCAAGCTCGAGGAGCGAGCCTAAGAGGCGTCGCAAGTACAGTTCAGATTCTGACAGCTCTGAGGAGCGCGAGGCAAATAGAGAGCGAAAGGAGAAACGAAAAGCATACCAGAGGGGTTGCAGCTAGAAGACATACATGGCGAGTAAACGAGGAATCTTTAGGGGTGACAAAAGTGCCACTGAGGCACTAAATTGGTTGGATGAGGTTGAAAGCGCGCTGGATATCAGCGAGTGTGCAGAGAGAGACAAAATCAAGTTTGCTTCTCAATCATTTAAAGGACCCGCTTTGAATTGGTGGAAAGCGAAGCTGAACAAAAGAGGTAAGACCAGAACTTACTCGATGGGTTGGAATAAGTTCCGCAGATTAGTGTTGGAAAAGTTTTTGCCAGAAAATGAATCTGAGAAGTTGGAAAATGAGTTTATTCACTTGGAGATGAAGGGGTCAGATTACATGTCGTACATTAACAGGTTCAATGAGCTGCTGAACCTTGTTCCTCATATGGAAAAGGAGGAAGAAACTCAGATTCGTCGATTTCTGTATGGTCTGAGCCCAGTAATCAGGGCAGATGTGAGAGCTTCTCGACCTCGCACTTTGAAATCTGCCATGAATTTGACTGGCACTCTATGTGATGAGTGGAACCGCCAATCTGGGAGAAGGGATGAATCTTCAGGGCACCGTAAGGGGTTTGAGAGTAAGAGAAGGGACCGTGACTGAAATCGCAGGGGAGATAGAAAGAAAGGCAAGGATGAGAAAGGAAGAGACTAAGGGGAGATGGGCCCACATGTTATAAGTGCAATACGGTTAGTCACTTTTCAAATCAGTGCACAAAGCCTGCTTCCTGTTACAACTGCGGCGACAGAGGACACAAAATCGCTGATTGCCCAAAACCCAAGGATGCTGCTAAAGAAAGAAACCGGGGCAGAGATGGCGGGGGTCTAAAAGGTAAACCTCGTCTATTTATCATGAATGCTGAAGAGGCTCGTAATAGTGATGATGTTATATCTGGTATGTTCTCTTTGCACAATGTGTTTGTTAGTATATTGTTTGACTCTGGAGCTAATAGGATTTTTGTGGCCACTTCGTGTTTACCCAAATTGAAATGTGCTTTACATGCGTTAGACAGACCCTATGTTGTAGAAACTGCTAGTGGGTAGGAGATTAGCATTCCTGAAATTGTTAGATGTTGCCAACTAAGAATAGATGATGCCTTATTTGATCTTGAATTGTTACCCATGGCCTTGAGTGAATTTGATATTGTACTTGGTATGGATTGGTTGACCCGCTATCGGGCCAAGATCCACTGTGATAAGAAGGTTGTGGAAGTAGAGTCGTCAGAGGGCAAGGTGCACACTATCGTTGGAGATCGCCAAACACGACCTTTAAATTTAATCTCAATGCTTAGAGCGGAAAAGTGTATGAGGAAAGGGTGCCAAGCTTTCTTGGCTAACTTAGTAGAAGTCCCACGAGTAGAAAAGTTTGAAGACATACCCGTTATCTATGAGTTTTCCAATGTGTTTCCCGAAGAGCTTCCGGGACTGCCACCAAAGAGGCAAGTGGAATTCCAAATTGAGCTTAGACCAGGGACGACACCGATAGCTAAAGCGCCTTATCGCTTTGCACCATCGGAGATGCAAGAACTTAAGAGTCAACTGCAAGACCTTCTGGACAAAGGATGTATCCGGCCTAGTTCATCCCCATGGGGAGCCCCTGTTTTGTTTGTAAAGAAAAAGGATGGGTCTTTGCGCATGTGCATTGACTACCGTGAGCTCAACAAGGTAACGATCAAGAATAGATACCCACTTCCTCACATAGATGATTTGTTTGACCAGCTCCAAGGAGAAAGTTACTTCTCAAAGATTGACTTTAGGTATGGATACCACCAGGTAAGAGTTAGAGAGGAAGATGTTCCAAGGACTGCGTTTAGAACGAGATATGGGCACTATGAGTTCACCGTGATGCCGTTTGGATTGACAAACGCCCCTGCAGTCTTTATGGATTTAATGAATCGAGTGCGTAAGCCTTACCTCGGTAAGTTTGTGATAGTGTTCATAGATGACATCCTGATTTATTCACGAAAGAAGAAGAACATGAAGAGCAACTTAGGAAGATTTTAGAACTCTTAAGGAATGAGAAACTTTATGCAAAGTTTTCCAAGTGTGAATTCTGGCTTCGTGAAGTTCAATTTTTGGGTCATATTGTGAGTGATGCTGGAATTCAAGTGGACCCAGCTAAGGTTCAAGCGGTAATGAACTGGGAGCAGCCTAAGTCTCCGACGGAAATTAGAAGATTTTTGGGTTTAGCAGGTTACTATAGGCGATTCATACAGGATTTCTCTAAAATAGCAACACCGTTAACCGCATTAACTCAGAAGAATGCAAAGTGGGATTGGAAGCAGAAACACACTGATGCGTTTGAACTTCTTAAGCGAAAGTTGAGCACCGCTCCTATTCTTTCCTTACCTGGAGGAACAAAAGATTTTGTTGTTTACTGTGATGCATCGATCAACGGGTTAGGATGTGTACTGATGCAGCGAAACAAAGTGATCGCCTATGCATCAAGGAAACTAAAGACGCATGAGAAGAATTACACTACGCATGATCTGGAACTCGGTGCGGTAGTGTTTGCCCTAAAGATTTGGAGGCACTACCTCTATGGCACCAAGTTTGTGGTGTTCTCAGATCATAAGAGTCTTCAACATTTGTTCAATCAGAAGGAATTAAACATGCGTCAAAGGCGTTGGATGGAAGTGTTAAGTGATTACGATTGTGAGATAAAGTATCATCCCGGGAAAGCCAAAGTAGTAGCAGATGCATTAAGTAGAAAGGAAAGAACCAAGCCTCTGAGGGTTCGTGCAATGAGAATAGATGTGCGTGCTGATCTGATCGATGAAATTTTGAAAGCTCAAAAGAACCAAATAACCGATCCAGAAGTGAATAGAAAAGAAGAAATGATGACCATCGTGGGTCGCCTTACCAAGGGACCCGATGGTATCCTTAGACTGGGAAATAGAATTTGGGTGCCGAAGGGAGGTGGTCTCCGTGAAATGATCCTTCGTGTAGCGCATAAGTCTAAGTATATGATGCACCCTGGTAATGATAAGATGTACCAGAATTTGAGACCCCACTATTGGTAAGGGTGTTCAAAAATATCCGAGTCCGAATCCGTATCCGAATTATCCGAAATTCCGTATCCGAATTATCCGAAAATTTCGGATATCCGGAATTTCTGATACCCGAAACTCGGATATCCGAAACTTCAGACTTGGATTTGGACAAGAATTTACAAACTTTTCGGAAGTTTCGAATACCCGGTATCCGAAAATTTAAATAAATTAAAATAAATTTTATATTAAAGAAATAAGGAATTATTGAATACTTGGACTATGTTTATTTGTTTTGTCGTTTTTTAGGTCGAATTTATGTTTATTTGTATTTGAAGACTTGGAATATGTTTATTTGTTTTGTCGTTTTGTCGTTTTTTTTTTTGGTTAAATTGTGGTTTTTTAAAAAAAACTGGATTTTCGGATATCCGTTTTAACTATCCGAGTCCAGTCCGAAATTTCAGATATCCGAAATTTCGGACTTGGACTTGGACAACAAAAAGTGATATCCGAAATTTTCGGATACCCGAAATTCGGATATCCAAAATTCCGGGTATCCGGTTTTGAACACCCCTAACTATTGGTGGCCGGGGATGAAGAGAGCAATTGCCGAGTATGTTGGGAAATGCCATACATGTTTACAGGTAAAAGCTGAGCATCAGAAGCCCGCTGGTTTACTTCAACCTTTAGAAATACCCGAGTGGAAATGGGACATGGTGACTATGGATTTTGTAACCAAGCTTCCAAAAACTAGGAGTGGTAATGATGCTATTTGGGTAATCGTGGATCGATTAACCAAGTCAGCTCACTTTTTGCCAATTAAGGAAACTTACCCCACGGAACAATTAGCCAAGATTCATGTAAATGAAATAGTGTCAAGGCATGGAGTTCCATTATCAATTGTGTCTGATAGAGATGGCCGATTTACTTCTCATTTCTGGTAAAGTCTTCAAGAAGCGTTAGGAACTAAAGTAAAATTGAGTACGGCATATCATCCGCAGACGGATGGGCAGAGTGAAAGAACCATCCAAACCTTAGAGGACATGCTGAGAGCATGTGTGATGGAATTCGGTGGCAATTGGGACACCCACCTACCGTTGGTAGAGTTTTCATATAACAACAGTTATCACTCTAGTATAGAAATGGTGTCGTTTGAAGCTCTATATGACAGGAAATGTAGAGTCTCGTTGTGTTGTTCTGAAGTTGGAGAAGGGCAACTTACAGGACCAGAGTTGGTTATGGCTACGAATGATAAGGTTCGAGAAATTAAAGAAAAGCTTAAAGCCACACAGGATCGGCAGAAGTGTTATGTCGATCATCGTCGTAGGCCATTGGAATTCAAGGAAGGAGATATGATAATGCTTAAAATATCCCCTTGGAAAGGGATTATTCGATTTGGAAAGAGAGGAAAGCTAAGTCCTCGCTATATTGGACCTTTCAAGATTATATCCAAAGTCGGCAAGGTGGCCTATCAATTGGACTTACCCGAAGAACTCAGTGGAATTCATGATGTGTTTCATGTATCGAACTTGCGTAAATGTATGGTTGATGAAGCACTAGCAACTCCATTGAAGGAAATTCGTGTGGATGAGAAATTAAACTTTACAGAAAGACCGGTTAAGATTGTTGAGAGAATCGTCAAGAAATTACGCAGAAAGAAGATTCCAATGGTAAAGGTTAAGTGGGATGCTCAGCGTGGACCCGAGCATACTTGGGAATTGGAAGCGGACATATTTAGGAAATACCCGCACCTTTTTGAGCCTAAGTGAATTCCGGGATGGAATTCTTTTAAGGGGGAGAGGATGTAACACCTATGGTAAAACCCTCGAGCTCGGAATATAAAATCTCAAAAAAAAAATTAATAAATAAAGAAAAAAAATTCTAGAAGGAATGAGGACCGCATGCCCTCTCTGGTCCAACCTCTCACGGTCCACATGACCCGTCGGGTCGCTAGGTCAGGATCCGCGTGTTTTTACCCCATGAGGACTGCATGGGGGTATGTTTCTGCACCTCTCGCGGTCCTCATCGACGCCCAGCACTATAAAAACGAGTTTTGCTCATTTTCTGCTCATTTGCACAACTCTAACTCAGAAAAACTCTCCCATTTCGTCCACCATTCACCTGAGAAGCCTAATTCCGGCCAGAGGGAGCTTGTGGCTTCAAGTATCAAGCATATTAAGGCAACACGAGGCTCGGGTAAGCCTCTAGTTCATCCATTTCTCCATTTTGAGCATTGTTTTGTTGTAATCCTCTACTGACAAGGAGTTTCTAAGGCTTCTAAAGGCATTGCATGTCTGATCAAGAGTGATCAAAGGCTTGTGGGAGTGTTTGTATTGCAATCCAAGGTTAGTTTGTGTACGGTTTTGCTTTATATCAAGTTTTTGAATGATCCATTGCCTAAAATCAGTTTTGATGATGCATGCAAGGGTGGATTCAGCTACTGGAGTGTTCAAGAACCTTAGAGAGCTGAAAACCCCGCTTGAAGAAGCTTGGTACAAGAATTTGTGCATAAGGTACAAGTCTTTGATGCATGCATGTTGTTGTTTTGTGTTTAGTTTGAGAATCTGGAACTCGGTCAGGGAAACCCCACCATCTCAGTGGCTAAAATGTCACAAGAAGAGAGTTGGTCCAATGGGTGGAGACCCCTTTTGTTGTATTCTAGCATTTAACCCGAAAACCGAGCATTTTTGGCATTATTTATAATGGATTAATGACATATTGGGCACTCAGTGAGTGGCTTAAAGCCTTAAAAATCTGAGTTAATCAGTCCCTAGGTGGAGACCTTTGGTTTGAAACATGATTTTGGTTATCGGTTTTGCAATGGAATTGAATTATGGACATTTTGTGTATAACCGGGACTTGTAGCATTGTTTTGGTACAGCCTCAAAGCCTTAAAATTTAAGTATTAGCTACTGGAACATGTTAGAACAAAACCCGTTGTTGAAACGAGCTAAAAATGCAAATTGGGAAAAATTCACTAAATGACAAAATAGTTGATGAGGACCGCATGGGTTTCGTGTGTTGGTATGCTCGCGGTCCTCATAGCCTGGAAAGTCAACGTGGTCTGTTGACCACCCATGAGGACCGCATGGGAGGTTTTTCTTGTTTGCTCGCGGTCCTTATGTGTCCCTGGACAGTTTCCTTGTTTTGTTTTGTTTTGTTTTGTGTTTTGGGCAATATCGAGCGACCCGGTTTGGTTATTTTCACGAGTATGGGCATGTTGGGTTCTAGTAAAGATATTTCACTTCCCGGTTGGGGCCCTATGATCTCGTCGGGTGTTTGTTGTCCGCTCGGTATGTTCCCGGGAGTGTTGTTAAACCTCTCATTTGGTTAGTTATTGTTGCTACAAATTGCTTAAGCGTTTATAATTGCGGATAGGTTCTGATATAATTATGCATATATCATTATAATAGACTTGCCACTGTGATACACCTGGACGTTTGGATTCTCGTGCCCTGTGACGTTTGTTTGATCCACCGCTTGTTCATCTGTGAGTTGATAGCTTTTCCCCCACTTTAACTTTTTAACGTTTTGGGGTGTACATGAACCATGTCAAACTATTGCTTGTTTGTTTGTTATTGTGCTTAGGTATTTGTTACCATGTTATAAATTTAAACTCGCATGTTACGAGACGTTCATGTTGATTAGTATAGTTAATTTGGGCCTTAGTGTTAGGCCACAAAGACATATATTGCACCAATACAGCTATAGAGGTAGATCAAGGTGTCTCATACCCGTTTGTTGGATCCATTAGGGGTCGGGTGATGGCGTATATGCCTAGTCCATAAAGGGAGGCGTGTGGTCGTAGGATCGTACCCCCGAAGTGCTGGTTTAACCATAGGAATTTATAACAGGCACAGTATTGTTACTTGATTTCTGGAAACTTGGATTTGAGTCAAACGCACTACGACTCACCAACAACTTTTGTTGTTGACGTTTTTTTGGTTCATGTGCAGGTAAGTAAAGCTTTGGGTGGATGTCACGTTTGGATGTTAGGGACGAGTTGGGTTTTGTACTCGTTGGGGTTGATTTGGTTGATTTTGGGATTTATTCCCCGTCATGACTATCCTTTGTTATTGTTGTCTTTTCCTTTGACTGTGTTGGTGGCCTTAGGTTCTGCCTGGGCGTAGACTAATGTGCATTAATTAAAACTTAACATATTAAGTCCATTATGGTTTGTATTTGATTTTGTATTGGGCGGGTCGTCTGTTTGTGTGTGTTGACCTTGTGATCTTGCATCTATCTGTTTGCTTCCGCGTGTTCTGATACGGGCGGCCGGTCCCACTCTCCTCTCCCCCGCGCCTGGCAGGGCGCGGCGGGGCGGGGTGTGAAATTGGGCACTCCTATCTCCATTGTATGTTCTACCTGTTCTTTTGTATAATCTTTGAGCTCTTATACAGAACATTGTCAGTTGAGTGTTGATGTTCATTTCTTCAAGGTTATCAGCACTTATGCATTCTAGATCAAATCTTGTGAAACCTCCATGATTGATGTCTGCAATATGCGTAAAGTTGTTGTACAAATGAGGCATGATTTCATTACCTCGTGGTGATGTAGGATAGGTGATCACAGGAGCCTGATCACTTAAATGACTTCTATCTTCATGAGAACTAATGAGTGCTGTAGAGGTGGGAAGTTTTAAATTTGCAAGTTTGCTCAGAACACCTGACTTTTCTTTTATCTCCATCTCATGGGCACTCAGCATCCCATGTAGTTCATTCAGTTTTAGAGTCTTGAGGTCCTTTGTAAGGAAGTATTTCTACTGAAGAAATGATGTTGATCGGCTAAACATGTTATCTAGGAAGAATAGAAGGCCCGAGATAAGTTACCTCGGAATAACAGACTGCCCGAGATAACTTATAGTTATCTCGAAAGGTCATTTTACCTCGGAAGCCTATTTTACCTCGGGAGCACAGTTTTATCTCGGACAGTGGATACGCCCGAGATAACTCAAGTTACCTTGGTAAGGCGGGTTATCTCGGACATCAACTTGACCTGCTCCACTTGTCTCTGACATATCTGATCCAGTTTCCCGCTATTCTCCTGACGTGAAGCTGACACGATTATCTTTTAGACTCGTTTATTATTATTCTAGTTCATGTATCTTTACTTTACGGTCGAGATGATCGTTGGATAAATCAAGGGTTCTCCTGATTTCTTAGGGCACTATATATAGACACTTGCAACTTTGTTTTAAACAAGCAAAGTGTAAATCACTTTGATATGTACTTTGAAATCTGCAAGTTATAATACAGTGCTCAGTTTTATTCATATTATTGTTATACTTGTCTTATATTCGATTTCATATTACTTTACCATAAACAGAGCATACGAATTAACTTGTTTCCGCCTGGTTAATTCTAAAGTAAAACCTTGTAATTGGTTCAACTCTGTAACCAGAATTCGATCCTACAAGTGGTATCAGAGCTTTGGCTCGTGTTTTTTTAAAACTTGATACTCATATTAAGTTTTTAAACTCTGTTTTACCTATATACTCTGTCTTTAGTAAAAAGTCACTCTTTCCACTTTTTCATCCTTAATCATGGGAGAATCACGAAATGGTAGTTCAAACAAACCACCATTATTCATGCCCGATGATATTGATACTTGGAATTACGAATGATAGGTTATCTTCATCATTCTGATTATAGAATGTGGAAATCTATTATGTATGGTCCTACTGTCCCTATAGCAAAATCTGCTACTACACCAAGTGTAGATATAGTAAAGGTTGTTGTTGACTATTCCGATGATGACCACAAGTTGGTTGACGGAGATCACAAAGTTTTATGGGCATTACAAGCAGCACTTCCAAATTCTGTTCTCGTAGGTTTCAAAAACTGTAAAACTGCTTTCGATTTATGGAAAGCTTTAAATAAAATGTACGAAGGAACCGATGAGGTTAAAGAAAATAAGAAAGATGTTCTAAAACAAAGATATGAAACTTTTTTCACAAAAATGGAGAAAGTGTGAATGCTCAATATCTACGTTTTGTTCAACTTCTTGATGAATTACAGGGAAATGATGTGAAGAAGTAAAATGGCGATGTGATCAGAAAATTTTTGAGATCACTTCCTGATGTCTGGACAGTATATACTGTAAGCATCAAGTATAACAAGGATCTCAAAACTTTAAAGTTGAGTGAACTTCATGGAATGCTCAGTGCACATGAAATGGAAATTAATGAAAAATCTGGTACTTTGAACAAACCAGTGAACTTAACAATTCTAACATCTACTGCACTCATTACTGCTCATGAAGATAGAAGTCACTACAGTGAACAAGCTCCTTTGATCACATATCCTACATCACCAAGAGGTAATGAAATCATGCCTCTTTTTTATAACAACTTTGCTCATATTGCAGATAACAGTCATACTGGGCTCACTAGATCAGATCTAGAATGCTTCAGTGCCGATGATCTCAAAGAGATGGACATCAATACACAACTAGCAATGATCTCCTTACGTGCAGGAAAGGTTCTACAAAAGAAAAGGCAGAAAGTTCAATGGAGATAGAAATGCTCAAATTGGGTTTGACAAAAGCAAAGCCAAATGGTACAACTGTCACCAATTAGGACATTTTGCTAGGAAATGCAAGCAGCCCAGAAGAGAAAACACAAGCCAAGATGGAGGAAACAAGTATTAGAGACCTCACAATGCATACACACCAGTTACATATCTGTCACATGACATAGGCTCAAGAACAAAACCAGCAACACCAAGTGTATCTACTGAAGGTCCTACTGCTCCCTCCTCAAGCTCAAAGCCACAAAGCCATGCAACTATTGTTGTTGCTAATCAAACCAGTTGTATTGATTGGGAGGAAATCACACAAGAATTCTCTCCAATCAGTCATGCTTTAATGGCAAAAGAAATCTCCGACTCTGCTGAAAACTCCTCTACTTCATCCATGGATACCTCTTCAAACTATGAGGTAAACACTAAAATCCCAAATGAAGTTCTTTCTCTTCTCTGCAAAATCGAATGTGTTGAGCAGATAGAAAATTATAGAAAACATAACCTTGAGCTCATTGAGGAAATGCAAGTCTAAAAGAAATCAGAGAATACTCTAGAAAGGCTGATATTGCTTAAAATAATAGAATTGAAGAACTAATCAAAAGCATTAGTGCACTGAAACATGAAAAATCCAATCTTATTACTCAAATCAAGGATCTGCTCTCCAAATTAGATTTTGCAAACAAAGAAAATGAGGAAATAAAATCTGAACTGAGTATCTGTGAAATGAAATTTTATGTTGCTACTGCTGACTGTGAAAAATTACAAGCAAGTAATGAGAAACACCTAAAATTATGGCAAAATCAGAAAACAATATGAAATCATTTGAATAATGGAATTGGGTATAATCAAGTCACTTATCATGATTCATACACTGAATGTGTGAAAAAGGTTAAGATATAAGAAACTAAGGTTCAATTTACACCTGATCCTATTATTAACACTGGAGAAGAAATTTTAAAATCCAGTGACATGTCTGAGTCAGAAACTGAAAAGTGTCATCTATAGCTACCTTCTCAATTGAACCTCGGATTCACAACAACCTTGTTAAAAACAAGAAAACTCTATGGAAAATGAAAGACACCAAGGACTCTGAATCTTGCTCAGAGCAAAATTCTTCAAATGAGAAAACACCTTCAGTCTCAAAACTTTCTAAATTTAAAATGATAAAGGAATGTTTGATATGTGGAAAAATTGGTTACATTGCAATCAATTGTTTTCACAATCCTTTTTTTAGATTTAGTCAATCTGTCAAAAGTCAAACTGCTGAAAAGGGGGGAACAAAATCTGAATTTATTTGTAAAAAATTTTGAAAGAATCGGTTCTGAAGATACAAAAGGTCAAAATGAATATTATTCAGAACAGACAAAATCAAACAAACAAAGATTTGAAAAATTCAGCAGTCATGACTTTGAAAAATCCGAACTGCTTCATATTACTAAAACTCAGAAGAAACAAAAACGTAGGAGCATTTATGCTCCTGAAGAAAGAAACTTTGATTCTGAGATAAAAAATATCTCGGAAGGCAAAATTCATAATCCCGAGATAAAATTACCTCGGAGGGACAAAAACACTCTGGAAAGCAACAAAAGGAAAGAAAAGGAGCACCCGGGATAAAAATTATCTTGGGAGGCAAACTTTTGCACCCGAGTTAAAAGATACCTCAGATAACAAAAGTTACTCCAGAAAGAACTCCAAGAAAGTAAACAACAGTTTTTGTCCTAATCAAACCAAAATTGTTTAATAAATCAAAAGAAACAAGTATTTCAGAGAAAATCTTCAAATTCATATTCAACAAGTAGTGATCCTACAAATTTCAAAATGAAACTCTCTGAAACATCAAAATAAATGAAACAAAAGGAATACAGATCACGAAAGGATGTAACAAAACAAAAAGCCAAAGACTTTCAGTCTAAAATAAACTTGTGTTCTATTTCCAAAACAGTCAAAACTCTTCATCAAATGATCAGTCAAAAGCAGAGTCTTCAAAAACTGAAGAATTGACTCAAACACTTGTGCTCAGAAAGTACAAGTACAATGACGCAATAGGAAGACCCAACACCACAAAGGCTTGGGTCTCCCTCAGAAATTAACTCATACTTTGTCTTAACATGTGGAGAACACATCCAATAAATCTCAGAACAACATCTGGGTTGTAGATAGTGGGTGTTCTTACCACATGACAGGAAATAAAGAATTACTGAAAAATACAAAAAGAGTTAACGGAGGACCAGTTTCTTTTGGAAGTACTGAGAGAAAAATTTCTGGACAAGGTACGGTTACCAATGGGAAGCTTACCTTTGATAAGGTAAATTTTGTTGATGTTCTCAACTTCAATCTTCTAAGTGTCTCACAAATGTGTGACAAGAAGTTTAATGTTCTGTTTGATGAAAAAGAAGCTATCATCCTTAAACCAGGTATCAAAATTTCTGATGAAATGATCTTGATTAAAGCACCTAGAAAGGATGGTCTATATATTCTGGATATGGCACATACAACATCTAAAGATGGTATCACCCGCCTTATATCCAAGGCTTCTATAGATGTATCAAATTTATGGCATAGAAGATTAGGTCATGTGAATTTCAAAACCTTGAACAAACTGGTAAAACTTGATTTGATCAAAGGTTTACCAAATAAAACATTCACATGTACTAAACAATGTATTGCTTGTCTAAAAGGAAAGCAACACAAATCTTCTCAAGACCTAAATTGGAAAGCTCTATCCTAAGTCCTTTAGAATTGCTACATATGGACTTATTTGGTCCTACAAGAGTAATGAGCTTAGGGAAAAAATCTTATTGTTTTGTAATAACTAATGATTTTTCAAGATACACCTGAGTATTCTTTCTTGCAACCAAAGATGAAACCTCAGAGATTTTAATAGCACTAATCACACAGCTTGAAAATCAGTCTAATTAAAAAGTTAAAACAATAAGAAGTGACAATGGCACAGAGTTTAAAAATCATGTGTTAAACTCTTTCTCTGAAGAAAAATGAATTGCTAGACAATTCAGTGCAGCTAGAACTCCTCAGCAAAATGGTGTTGCTGAGAGAAGAAATAGAACCTTAATTGAGGCTGCAAGATCTATGTTGGCTGAATCAAAATTATCTGTGTGTTTTTTGTCACACAAATAAAAAAATTTTGTGGATATATAAGCCCCCACTGTGAATTTTGTCTAACCAACAAAAAAAGCGTGGCTAAAAGGCTTTAAAATGTATGTATTTGGCCACGGGTAAAAAATGTGTAGCTAAACTACTGAAACTTACCTTTAGTCACTTTTTTTTTAAACGTGGCTGGACGGTTTTTGAAAAAACGTTGTTAAAGCCCCTTTTGACGTAGTGAAGCTAGATGGATGTTTGGATCGTTCGTCTCCTGTAAGAGGGGAATCCGATCCCGACATGCTTCATTACTGCATAATCAACATCGCATTATATAACATTTCATCCGCAAATTTCCATCTCTAAAGTTCTATACTTCTAGTTCTAATTTTACAAGTGGGACATCATTTAACACAACAAATCAGTTGGAACTAATATAGTTTGCTTAATAAGACTTTTAAGCTGCAATTCACACAAATCAGTTGCTTCATTTGTTTATAATG
This sequence comes from Deinandra increscens subsp. villosa, assembly GCA_039602395.1. Lineage (NCBI taxonomy): Eukaryota > Viridiplantae > Streptophyta > Magnoliopsida > Asterales > Asteraceae > Deinandra > Deinandra increscens. The sequence continues at coordinate 75,092,355 of JBCNJP010000012.1, read as the reverse complement.
AATTATCCTATTTTGCTTGCTTAACAAGACTTATCAAGCTGTAATGACAAATCGGTTGCTTTTAATTAATTAGTGGTCCAACAATTACACCTATATATATAGAAGCATAGAATTTGAAGGCTTCACATTGTGCTTTTCTGATCTTTAATGGAAATGGAAAGCATTATCGGGTATTTTAAAAATAAAACTATTTTAGTCACTGGAGCTACTGGATTTCTAGGAAAAGGTAAGTTTCTTTCGATAGCAGTTGAGATTAAAAATAGTTTTTGATTCGTATGTATACTACAGTTTTTGTAGAAAAGATACTAAGGACACAACCAAGTATAAAAAAGTTGTTTCTACTTATAAGAGCTCCAGATCAAAACTCGGCAGTGCATCGGCTACACTCAGAGGTACTTACATTATATGTGGTAGAAGTAGTCGATTTTTCTATATATAGAAGCTGAGTTCTTAAAAAAATATTATTAGTTGGACCCTTATTAGTTCTAGTCGGTAGATATGAAAATCTTATGATGACCCACCGACTAAGAAGTTCTTCTTCCAACACTAATCACTATGATAATTGTTATAACACCATACGTATTTATGTCTCAATATTCAAGACGTGGTGTCATTTTCAATGTTTGGTATATAGTTTAATAGCGGTGTGTGTTAAACAAAATTAGGAGAGGTTTAAAAGAATCCATTTGACTGTCTGGTCACCAAATTTGTCATATATATATATATATAGGGTTAGGTTCAAATGAGAACTTTTTCTTTTGAGAACTTTTAAAAACCATTCTGAGCCACTAATTTTCAGGGGGGAAGCATTCAAATTCATGGGGGGGATTTCCATATATATAAACTAGTGGCTTAGAATGGTTCTCAAAAGTTCTCAAACCAAATTGGTTCTCAAATGATCCTCTCCCTATATATATATATATATATATATATATATATATATATATATATAGGGAGAGGATCATTTGAGAACCAATTTGATTTGAGAACTAAAAAGAACTAATTTGAGCCACAAGTTATTTACATGTATCCCCCTCCCATGAATTGTAGTGGTCCCCCCTGAAATTTGTGGTTAAGATTTAGTTCTTAAAAGTTCTCAAAACAAAAAGTTCTCATTTGAACCTAACCCTATATATATATATATATATATATATATATAGGGTTAGGTTCAAATGAGAACTTTTTCTTTTGAGAACTTTTGAGAACCAATTTGGGCCACTAATTTTCAAGGGGGGAGCATTCAAATTCATAGGGGGGTTTTCCGTATATATAAACTAGTGAGGGGGATACATGTAAATAAACTTGTGGCTCAAATTAGTTCTTTTTAGTTCTCAAATCAAATTGGTTCTCAAATGATCCTCTCCCTATATATATATATATATATATATATATATATATATATATATATATATATATATATAGGGAAGGGTTCCGTGTAGACCCCTTAAATTTTGTAGACCCCGTAGACCCCTATAAAACTCAATAAAAATAAAACTCAGTGTTGTAAATTTGGTTTTTTTTATTACGATAAGCTTTTAAGAACCAAAAAAATATATAAATAAATTAAAAACAAACAAAAAACATTAAAAATCGAACATTTTAAGACAATGAGTTTTAAAATAATGAGTTTGAGTTTTATTGAGTTTATTGAGTTTTAAACTCATTGATTTTTAAAACTCATTTTCTTAAAATGTTCAACTTTTAATGTTTTTTATTTTTCTTTTTTTTTAATTGTCTTTTTTTGTTCTTAAAAACTTATCGCAAATAAAAAAAACTAAATTAACAAAACTGAGTTTTATTTTTAGTGAGTTTTATTGAGTTTTATAAGGGGTCTACGGGGTCTACAAAAAATAAGGGGTCTACACGGATCTTTTACCTATATATATATATATATATATATATATATATATATATATATATATATATAGGGAGAGGATCATTTGAGAACTAATTGGGTTTGAGAACTAAAAAGAACTAATCTTAGCCACTAGTTTATATATATGGAAAACCCCCCATGAATTTGAATGCTCCCCCTTGAAAATTAGTGGCCCAAATTGGTTCTCAAAAGTTCTCAAAAGAAAAAGTTCTCATTTGAACCTAACCCTATATATATATATATATATATATATATATATATATATATATATATATATATATATAAATGAAAAAAAATTACTCTTTCGATTTTTGACACAGGTCATTGTGTCATTGTGTCAAAATGTTCAGATCATTGTGTCATTGTGTCGTCGTGTCAAAAGTATATATAGTGTTGTTGTATATTAAATTAAACACTATTTCGGTTTTTGGCACAATATGAAACAATGATCTGAACATTTTAACACATCATTGTGTCATTGTGTCAAAATGTACAGATCATTGTGTCATTGTGTCGTCGTGTCAAAAGTATATATAATGTTGCTATATATAAAATTAATTACTCTTTCGGTTTTTGTTATCATATGAAACAATGATCTGAACATTTTGACACATCATTGTGTCATTGTGTCAAAATGTTCAGATCATTGTGTCATTGTGTCGTCGTGTCAAAAGTATATATATTGTGCTGCTATATATAAAATTAAAAAAATTACTCTTTCGGTTTTTAACACCATATGACACAATGATCTGAACATTTTGACACAATATGACACAATGATCTGAACATTTTGACACAATGACACAACGACACAATGACACAATGATCTGAACATTTTGATACAATCGAAAAGGTTAAAAAAAAATTATTTTTTATATAGCAACACTATATGCGTTTTAAAGATAAAAAAACGGGGGGAATTTGATAAAAAGTCAAAAATACCCTTCCATCTTTTATTTTCTTTAATTTTTTCTCTTTAATTTACCCAGGGAAATTTTAAGTCATAGATCTTCATTTAATTGAAGATCTAATGGCTATGATTCCTTCTTATCCAAACTAAACTTCTCACAATAACTTCACCCTATATATATATATATATGTGGAAGGTTTCCGTGTAGACCCCTTAAATTTTATGGACCCCGTAGACCCCTATAAAACTCAATAAAAATAAAACTCAGTGTTGTAAATTTGGTTTTTTTTATTACGATAAACTTTTAAGAACAAAGAAAATAAACAAATAAATTAAAAAAAACAAAAAACATTAAAAATCGAACATTTTAAGAAAATGAGTTTTAAAATAATGAGTTTTAAACGCAACACTGAGTTTTATTGAGTTTATTGAGTTTTAAACTCATTGATTTTTAAAACTCATTTTCTTAAAATGTTCAACTTTTAATGTTTTTCGTTTTTCTTTTTTTTAATTGTCTTTTTTTGTTCTTAAAAGCTTATCGCAAATAAAAAAACTAAATTAACAAAACTGAGTTTTATTTTTAGTGAGTTTTAATGAGTTTTATTGAGTTTTATAAGGGGTCTACGGGGTCTACAAAAAATAAGGGGTCTACACTGATCTTTTACCTATATATATATATATATATATATATATATATAGGGTAAGGATCAATGGATAACCTCACCTTTTTGGAAAACCTGGAAAACCCATCTTACACTATTTATTAGTTAATCTATGGTTGAAAATGAATGTGACATTTTTGGAAATAATTTGAAATCTATTTAATGCACCAAGGTTATTATAGACATACCACATTTATTAATAAATGTTTAAATCAATTTCTCTTTCTCATCTCTTTTTTCCTAAACTCTCTCTCTCTCTTTTAATTTTAAATTTTCAGACCAAATTTTAGAAAGAAAAAAAACCTAATTTATAAAAGAAAAAAAATCGTTGATCATCAGCACATCACCAGCATAACGATTGTTACATCGTTGTAACAATAATTTTAGTTTTTTTTTTCAAAAAAAATAAACGATGGTTACATAGGTGTAACCATTCAGAAAAGTTTGTAAATTGTATTCGTGGTTCTATTATTTCTAGATCTGATTACACGTCTGTAACTCTTTTATTTCACATGTTTTTAATTAATGTTACACGAATGTAACACCAGGTATTTTCTTTCTATAACGTTATGAAATTGTTTCACGTGATTACGCATTTGATAGTTATTACATAAATGTAAGTAGTTATTACATGTATATAACACTTTTATTTCACATGTTTTTAACTGATGTTACACGATTGTAACACCATGTATTTTCTTTCTAGAACGTTATGAAATTGTTTCACGTGATTACGCATATGATAGTATTACATAAATGTAAGTAGTAATCTTCTATCAATGTCTTTCTTTCTAGGTAACTATTCTGAATGGTTACACCTATGTAACCATCGTTTATTTTCTTTAAAACAATACATAAAATTATTGTTACAACGATGTAACCATCGTTGTGCTGGTGATGAACTACTGATCAATAATTTTTTTTTTCTTTTATAAATTAGGTTTGTTTTTTTTTAAATTTATCCTGAAAATTTAAAATTAAAGTAGAGAGATGGAGATTTTAGGAAAGAGAAAATTGGTTTAATCAATTTATTAAAAATAGTTTACAAAAATAGATTATGTCAAGTTACCATATTGCCCTTTAAATAAAAGAAATATTAAAAACAAAAGAAATAATGTAATTGGTTGAAAAAGGTTTTCCAGTTTTCCAATAATTAGAGGGTTTTCCAATGATCCTCTTCCTATATATATATATATATATATATATATATATATATATATATATATATATATATATATATATATATATATATAAGTTGGTTATCCTTAAGATTGAGAGAGAAAAAAACATCTAGATGACATTCCGACTAAAAGTTATGCTTTTGTTAGTGTGTGAATAGTAGATGATATGATTAACGGTATATGTAGGTCATTGGAAAGGACCTCTTTAAGGTCATAAAACAGAAACATGATACAAATATCTATACATTCATATCTGAAAAAGTAACGCCAGTGGCTGGTGATGTGGGCTTGGAAAATTTAGGAGTGACAAACATGGATTTGTTAAATGAGATGCGAAGGCAAGTGGATGTCGTTGTTAGCTCTGCAGCCGCTACAAAGTTTGATGAGAGGTATGCTTTACATCATATAAATCCAAACCCTTAGTTTTCTTTGGATCTCAAACCGTCTTAGGAATATGGTGATTGATTGGTGTGCTTGACGCAATTTTCGTTTCCCTGTGTAAGTTTGTCTTGTTTCTTTTCGCTCTCTCCTAGCGTCTTGTTAGGTGATAAGCCGTTTTAATAAATTTGCTGTTAAAAAAAACTAAGTTTATATGAGGATGAGAAGACATGTGACACGTGTCCTTTAAACATTATTATGTTTTAGTATTAGATTATTCCCACTTATAATAAATAACAAATTAGACACTGTTATTATACAATTTAATATCTATTTATAATTATATTATATACAAAATTGTCACACGTATCATCTATTCAATAGTAATTTGATTTATATGTGACTCTGTTGGATGGATATCATGTGACATCGTTGTGAGTTAGTGATGATATGAGTATAGTTGAGTCACAGAACCATTAGATCATAGGTTGCATACTTTAATGTTTGGCTACTAATTTAACATTGTTATACAGTTTTTTTTTTTACTTTATTTTTATTTATGTCACACTTTAACAATGTAATTATTTGTGTGCCATGTTATCTCGTGTCAATGGGCGGGTAGAAAAATTTAATTATTTTTATTTAACTAAATAGTAACAATTAATATATGAGAAAAGTGAATATGGTGCTGTTAAGCATCTAAGCTTAGATGCGAAACCACCAAACTGACGTAGTTTCGATTAAAAGTTTATAATTAAATTAAAGTCATTCCATATTAAGAATTAAGAATTAGGTTCATAAAATCGCGTTTCATATTAAACATAGATAAATCATCTCCAAAAAGTTTATCTAAAATAATGTGTTTTGCAAAATCGAGTAGCAATGAAACAGATTCAAATTCAAAAATGGGGTTTTAATTTTGGTTTGATAATCGCAAATGAAACTCTCAAATAAAAATGTTTGTAGCGATCTCCATGGTTTTCCAAATTAAAATAGATATTTGATGTTTATAATTTTGAAACGTTAGTAGCCAATTAGTATAGGTAAGTCTTGAAAAGAAAAAGAAAAAACCATATTTAAAATTCACATTCAAGATCGTTAATCAATTGTGAAATTGATGAGAAAATGTTACGATTTTTTTGTAGAAGAATGATGGTAGGTTATAAACGATGAGCAATAAAATTAATTTTTTAATTATTTTTAATCGAAACTATGTCGTTTTAATGGGTTTCGTATCTAAACTTAAATGTTTAACAACACTATATTCACTTTCCAACCTTAATATATTATGTGATCTTTAATATATTATGTGATAAATTGTCTCATATAATTATGTTAAAAAATCATTTCGCGTTAATGTGTCCGAACTCTTTTTAGCATGTGGCTTAATTATTATTTATTATTATTGTGCGTTGTGTGACAATTTAGATTTGATAAATCATTTATATTATCATTATACTAAAAATAATATGATATGGATAGTATCCGTCAGGTGGCAAACTATGATGTTGTCATGTAACGCCGCATTATTTATTTTTTGTTTTATGTTTTTTTTAAGTTTTAGTTTGATGTTACTTTGCTTTTTTCAGTGTTTAATTTTGTGTTTTCCGTGTGACAATTTTTATTATCTTTGTTTTTATATTATTTTTTTTAGTTTTTTCAATTATATTAAATCGGCTTTTAAAAAGTTTTTTTTAGTTTTACATCGTTACCTTTACTTATATGCTTTTCTTAGCATTATATATATATATAGGGTTAGGTTCAAATGAGAACTTTTTATTTTAATAACTTTTGAGAACTAAATCTCAACCACAAATTTCAAGGGGGACCACTACAATTCATGGGAGGGTGGATACATGTAATAAACATGTGGCTCAAATTTGTTCTTTTTAGTTCTCAAATCAAATTGGTTCTCAAATTTGATATAATTAGGGTGAATTGTTTGTCATTTTATATTTTATTTTTTCAAGTCGTGTTTTAGCAATACCATTGTTTTCACCGGTCATCTACATGGCAATGCATTATCCAACAAAAATAATTAAATTAACGAGTGCGCGGCAACGCGCATCTATACATCTAGTTGAAAACATTGTCATGTGTTTTTACTTGTCATCTCGATCCGATGTTAATTAACTAAGCTAAATGTAGTAAACTACATTTTACTATCTGGGCGTTGACGCGGGGATAATACGGTTACACAAAACAATGTCATTGGCAAAACGCAACGTAAAAAACACACACACAAAAAAAAACTACGCAACGACGTTAAAATTAGAAACTTTGTTAAATATAACACAAAAAATTAGATACTTAAAGAGAACGGTGATACTAAAACTAAAATAATACTAATGAACACTTTTAAAAAGCGAAATGTTACGGGTTTTCATGTCACGGTTGTAAATCAAACCATTTTTAAAATTATAGTGGGATTATGTAACAAAAAAAGTATGAAGTTACCACGACTCGATTATAAACAATTAATAATTTTATCTATAATTTACTTAAAATAAATTATAGTTTTAGTTGAATATTTTATAGTTTAATTGATTATAGTAAACTAAAAGTAATAATTATTAAAAGAACCAATTAATTCTTACACTTATAACACAAAATTTTCAATGAAAATAATTAATCCTTACAAATTAATTAAAGAAAGTAATTAATTATAATAATGTGTTTTTATTATTTCACCTGTAATGTAGAGTGAAAAATATAATTTTTTAAAGAAAATAAAAAATTATTACAAGTAAATTAAAAGAATTAATTAACTATAATAATGTTTTTTACTATTTTACCCTTAACTCAAAGAAAGTCATTAATAGTAAAATAGTAAATAAACCTTCTTGTAGTTTGTATATAGGTGAGTAATTATTATTCACTTAGAACACATTTCTAATTGATTATAGATATGACGTTGCATTTGCGATTAACACGCTTGGAGTTAACCATATTTCCAGCTTTGTGAATGAATGCATCAACATAAAACTCCTTCTTCATGTATCCACAGGTTCGTATACTAAAGTAAAATTAGCAGACTTTGAGTGAGTATGGTTAATTAATAATATATGTCCTATCTTGTGCCCCTAAAGAGAATTTGAATTCTTGTAGCAATTCAATTTTTTATATATAAACTTGGTCTTATTAATTTCAGCTTATGTCTCCGGTGAGAGGTCTGGAATTATACTGGAAACTCCATTCAAAATGGGTGAGACACTTAATGGAAAAAATAATCTCAACATCAAAAAGGAGGAGAAGATGATACTAGAAAGACATAGCCAACTCCTCATTGGTGGAGCCAATGAAGACACCATTTCATCTGCCATGAAGGATTTCGGTATCCAAAGGTTTCTATTCAAACCCCATTTTCTTTTTTACTCAAGAGTTAAAGACAGATTAGTATGTATAAGTTTTTTCTTTCCTTTTTTAACGGCATATATATTTTACTTTTACTTCTAAACTACTCACCAAACTATATTACGTAATTATCTGGGTTTGAACGCAGTACCTTCAACTAAGAGGACAAAACCTCTATCAAGTAAGCTAATCTCATACCATACCATGTAGAGATGACCATGAAAGATAAATTTAATATTGTTTCTATAGACCTGTAAATGAATAGAATAAATATGAACGGGAACATGTTCATTTTTATTCATTTAACCATTGTTTATTTTTAATTAAAATGTTTAGGATGTAAAAGTTAAATATTAAAATATATAATAACTTAAAACGAACATGATCGAATGCTCATGAATGTCTATACTATATAACAAGATGGTGACCAGTCCGTGCTTCGCGGCGGGCCACCCATTTTCCGAAACGCTGTAGCCAAAGTTAAAAACTCTAAAAGTGATTTAAAAGTTAACCACATGCGCTTAAGCCTAAAAAAATACCACATGTACATGACACGTGGCTTAACACTCATTTTTCAAAATGCTGTGGACAAAAGTAAAAAACTCTAAAAGTGGTCTAAAAGTTGACCACCTGCGCTTGAGTCTGAAAAACATATCACCTGTACATAACACGTCGCCTAACACATGACCACGTGTCGTAAAAACATTGGCGTAGATATGACACATGGCCTAACACATGCTCATGTGTCGTCATACGTTGCCTAACACATGACCACATGTTACAAAAGTATTGGCCTACATATGACACGTGGCCTAATACGTATCCACGTGTCACTACATGGCTTAACACGTGGTCATGTGTCATGCCACGTGTCATAAAATTAGTGGCCTAGATATGAATAGTGACTTATGTGTCACAACCATCCAATTATTTTTGTAATATATATAAATAAACAAAAACTTTTGTCATACTTTAATTAGTAAAAAAAAACACTTGTCATCACCACAAAATTTTGGATTAAATCAAAATTTTAATTAATAATTATCCAAATACTAAATTTCCATATTAGAATTTATTTAGTTTAAAATTTTAATAAGTAATTATTCAAATACAAAGTTTTTATATTAAGGTTAGTAATTATCCAAATACTAAATTTTAATATTAAGGTTAAAATTTTATTGTATATGTATTATATATTATTAAAATAATATTTTATATTGCATATACTTTAATATAATACTTTTATTAAAATAATATATTTTATTAAATATACTAAAATACTTTAATATAATACTTATAATATTTTATTAATAATAATATTTTAGCTAAATATTATACATGTAATTTAAAAATATTCTATTGTAAATACTAAATTTTAATATTAAAGTTAATATTTTATTGTACATATATTATATTTTATTAAAACAGTATATTTTTTTTACATATACTTTAATACTTTAATATAATGCTTATAATATTTTAATCATAATAATATTTTAACTAAATATTATACATGTAATTTAAAATATTTTATTCTATTAAATTTCATATATTTTTTTTTACTTTAATTAAGTTAAAATTTAAATTTACCAAGTATTTCATTTTAATATAAAAACAAAATCCTTATTTTCCATGACTAGATTTTTTTTAACTACAAACATCTACATGAGGGTCTTATCATGAGAAACGATGTTACCTACGACACGTTACAACTGAAGTCTGTGCGAGTAACAAAGACCTTCTATGTTACACATCCATCATAGAAGAAACTCACCGCCTAAATGTCATTGTCGTAAAACCTCTGACTCTGATATAATTATTGAGAAATGTTTACATAGATATAAAAATACATAATTGTCATGGATTATGATTGTATTATAGGTTTTTTTTTTAAACTCAGTCATGTGACACACGGGGATAAAAAAAACTAGTTAATAAAATAAACGAGGTATATGTTTTGGGTTCCTCCATTTCATTAAATTTAATTAATAAAAGATTATGTTTATGTTTACAATTTGTTCATTAAACATTTGTTCATTTAATGTCATATTTCTACTAATCAATTCATCCATTAGACAAGAATTCTATCAATGTAATTTGTGTTTTGATTATTTTTTTGAAGGGCAAAACTACATGGATGGCCAAATACTTATGTATTCACGAAGGCGATGGGGGAGATGCTATTGCTCGAAGGATTAAAACAAAATATACCATTAGTTATACTACGGCCTACCATCGTAACGAGTACTTATAGAGAACCTTTTCCTGGATGGATCGAAAGCGTCAAGTATTAATTCATATTCCATTCTATTATGTTTAAATTTTAATGAAAGTTTTTGAATGATTAATCTCATGCTTTTTTGAATGAATAAATAGCTTTAGCTAATCATAAATTATGTTTTAGAACCATCGATGCCTTCATCGCAGCATATGGTAGAGGCAAGACCTCAAACTTTTTGGGTGATCCTTCCAAAGAACTTGACTTGGTAAGTTCCCATTCTATCATTAATTGTGGTATCTTATGAAGAGAGTATATTTTTACACCATTTTGAATCTCATCCGCATAATAATAATAATTTGTAAACGAAATTTGACTTTTTCGAACTTTTTAAACTATCATTTAACATTTTTAGATGTTAAAATAAAGAAGTCAAAGGTGAAAAAGTTAAACAACGGATTTCAAAATATAACAATATGTTTGATGCATGTTTTGGATAGAGGTGTACAAAACCAGTTGTTCAAACTCCGGTCAAAACCGGTTTGGCCAAAGCTAGTTCGGGTTATAAACCGGTTTGAAGCAACAAAACCTACAAAATCGAATCGGATCAGTTTGAAACCGGTCTTAGTTGAACCGGTTTATAAAAAAAGTAGTACCCAAAGTAGTAACCAACTAAGCATCCCCATGCCAATTACATCAAGAATTTCACTGTTTCAAGCCTAGCCTTGCTAAATCGCCTTCTTTAACATTTTGCATGTCGTTGCTACTATGGGTAGCATGGAACCATAATATCCAATGACAACAGTAGTATCTCATCATCACAATAATTTCCAAAAAAATGTACTTTCTCATTGCAGTTCCAAAAACACACACTCCCCCGAGATTGAGACGAACATATACCCTGACTCTTGCTACTCCAACTATTTTGACAATTATTCCTTTCTCTGCTAACAAGTAACGTATCAGAAGAAGATCCACCATTATCACTCTTACGATGAATGTCTTCACCCAGTACCAAATCACGAATCTTTTCAAATGTCATCCTTTCAGTTCCCCATAGTTGGTAACAATAGTCACCGTCACGGACCAACTATCAAGTAGTTAAGATAGCAATAGTACAACCTTGGTCTCATCATCAATTTTAATCTTAACAGATGACAATCTGGTCAAAATGAAATTCAAATTAACTTCCCTCTTTCATTCTCACCGTAAACAATTCTCTCACCAGGAACACCTTGTTAGCGATAGACGACTTTTCATACATATTTGAAAATGGCAACATCATATCACGGGTAGTGATTTCGATCATCATGTTATAAGCCATGTTTCTTGCCAATGCTAATGTAACAGCGCCTCTAGCTTTCTTGTCTTTTGCATTCCCTAGAGTTTCTTGTTCTCTATCCATTGTAGAAACCGGGGTCGGTGAGCCAAGCCAAACCCCGAAGGCACAGCGGAAGCGGATCAGAGACTTTGTGAGCTTCGTCTTTGTAGAACAAGTAAACACCAAGAAGAACATAATGGACCGGATCTTCAACAATGGTGTTGTGAGATGTGATGATGATGATGAGGATAATATAGAAGTAGTGATAAACAAGATGAAGATAAGTGAATAAATATAACCGAATGCTTACATTTACCTATCCCACTCATGCTAGGTTCATGAACAAGTGTTCATGAACCACACACAACTTCAAAGATACATGACTAAGCTCTCTCACTCATACACACATACATCTAGCTAGTCTTTCACATGAGAAAGACTTACATATATACTAACCAACAAAGACTAAGGGCAAACTAGTAAATACACAACTAGACTAGTGACATAAATAATATAACAATAAATAATAATGTCACTAATGTCAAGTCTTCGGTTAGTGAGAGTCTTCGAGTCATAAACTTCACCGTGTTGTGCAAACGGTCAAACAATAAGTGGTACGTTGAGTTTCATCTAACCAAATCTCGAACTAGTCGGTCTCAGGAATTCCCAACAATCCCCCCCTATTTGTTAGATGAACAAACAGATAGATAACTCAACTCTTGTGACAATCGGTTCCCTTGTATTCTTGCAACTTGACTTCAAGAAAATCTTCATACGGTTTCAAATCTTTCATTTTTCTTCTCCCCTTTGTGAAGCTCCCCCTATGATAAAGAGTTTTGATTCTTCCGGCCTTTTCCGCAAGGCACTAAAGTGCATAGGGTGTTTACCAAAGTTAACAAGACACACTACGTTTAAGGGTGTCAACATCATCCTAAGTGTGGTAAACAAGATAAAGGATCAAAGAAAAATTAGAGAATTAATCCCATAATTCAACCGTCTTGAAAATACTTGCCAAGAATACCAAACCGATGCATCACCCATAGAAAGTACCACTTCAAATAAATTACCTCAACAAGTCATAAGCTCCAACTTTGCCTTTGTTTTTACCATCACGGTTATGGCTCAAGGACTTTTCAAAAGCTAGAACTTAATCCAACAATAGCAAACAAATTCTTCAATGTAGAAAAACTCCCAAACTTGCAAATTCTTCAATTTTCAACCAACTTCTAAACACGTCTGCTTATAACGAAGCAAGTATCAAAAAGAAAAATTAGTTTGATTTCTACAAGTGTACCTTGTTTGTACACCAATTTGTTGCGAAGGATTTAACGGTTTACGCCCCGTTAACTTGTAGTAATTTTCTGAAATATAACAGTAGCACACAGTGCCCAATTCTGTCTTCATTTCAGGTCTGGCCCAACCTTCTTTTAATCTCTTAATAGCCCAACCATAGTAGAATAAGCTGGCCCAAATAAATTTAAGAGAGTAGGCCTAACTGAACTATATGAAACTGCAGCCTAATCAGAAGAATTACTCAGGCCCAAATCGTTTTCTATTAACCTGCCACAAAAAAAATGTTCTCCTTTTGTGCCCTACATGAAAACGCGGATAGAAGCAGCAGCAACAGCAACCATCATCGCCGGTGGCCACCTTAGCCGTTTTCCGGTGGACTGAAGACGAACAGAAACAAGAACCAGCGAACTAAGAGTTCCTCCGGAAGTTATCAAGTTCCCTCGGAACTATCTGGTTCCTCCGGAACTTTTTCGTCTTCCCCGGAAGAAACTGGTTACTCCGGAACATTTAGGTTCCTCCGGAACAGACTTGCCTCGGAACAAAACGGCGACCCGAGAGTTCCTCCGGAACTTTCATGTTACTCCGGAACAACGAGTTCCCTCGGAAGAAATGGAGATAGCACGGTGAGTTCGGAAGTTTTTCAAGTTCCCTCAGAACTTTCATCTTCCCTCGGAACTTTAGTTTTCTCAGACTGTTCTGTTGGAGGAGTTCTCTCGGAACCCGAGTTCAGTCGGAATGTGGTGTTAAACCGGAAGTAACGAGTTGTTTCGGAAAAATGTTTTTCCGGTTGGTTCAATTCGAAGAGAGAGAAGACTTGTGTGGATATGAGGGAGACAAGATACTGCAATTGTAGACAGACAAGAAAACAAAAATTAGGTTGACCTCTTTCTTTTGTTTTAAATCTCCATGTTACGAAAAATGTGACACATGCAGCACTTGATTTTCTTCAATCCAAAAAGTCACAGTCTTGATGACTTGGAGAAACCCAAATCATATCCATCTATGACATCTACGACCGAAAACCCGTAAACTCATCTCGAACCAGCGACCAACCATCGATAACCCAGATTCGATTGCTGAACAGTTGAACAAAACCCGGATAACAACCAATGTGATATAACCCTTTTTCTCTCAAAAATAAGAACCGTAAAAATCTGTATTACGAGCTGCAGTCTCGTGATTTTTTGTTCTTCATCACTTGTTAAAATGATTTAACATAAACACCAATAATAATCAATAAAAATTCTGCTAAATTGATTAAAAAAGGTTGAGTGTTTAGGTGATGAGAGAGAAAAGTACAAAAGGTGATAGACAAATAGGGTGGTTACTTTAAAAGGTAGTGAAAGGCTACTAACTTTTTCCTATTCACCTTTATGGGTTTTGACATTAATTTCCCTTTATTTTAATCAAGTAAAAATCAAAATAAACATCTTCAACTCAAGAAGATCTAGGAAACTAAGATATTCATGAACTTTGTGATGAGTTCACACAAACTCATACTTTCTTTTTCCTTTTGTGTGACCATCTCAAACACAAAAATCCAAAGTTCAAGAACATAAACATCTCTAATTGTTACAAAGATAAGCAAACTAACACAAAGTTGAAGAAACCAACCGATTTGTTGCGTTTTCTTCTACCATGGATTTGATGCCAATTGTTGAAACCGGGGTCGGTGAGCCAAGCCAAACCCCGATGGCACAGCGGAAGCGGATCGGATACTTTGTGAGCTTCGTCTTTATAGAACAAATAAACACCAAGAAGAACATAATGGACCGGATCTTCAACAATGGTGTTGTGAGATGTGATGATGATGATGAGGATAATATAGAAGTAGTGATAAACAAGATGAAGATAAGTGAATAAATATAACCGAATGCTTACATTTACCTATCCCACTCATGCTAGGTTCATGAACAAGTGTTCATGAACCACACACAACTTCAAAGATACATGACTAAGCTCTCTCACTCATACACACATACATCTAGCTAGTCTTTCACATGAGAAAGACTTACATATATACTGACCAACAAAGACTAAGGGCAAACTAGTAAATACACAACTAGACTAGTGACATAAATAATATAACAATAAATAATAAAGTCACTAATGCCAAGTCTTCGGTTAGTGAGAGTCTTCGAGTCATAAACTTCACCGTGTTGTGCAAACGGTCAAACAATAAGTGGTACGTTGAGTTTCATCTAACCAAATCTCGAACTAGTCGGTCTCGGGAATTCCCAACATCCATATCCTTAGGTTTTTTCTCGAGTACCATGTCCTAAATCTTTTTCGCCAAGTAATGCATCCATCATCATCTTCCACTAACTAAAGTCTGAACCATCACCCAACTCCAAAAGTCGATAACAACTAGTAAAAACATTTAGACACCAAAAAAGGTTCCTTTAAATAATACCCAAACCACAAGATAAAAGCAAACCTGAATCCAAATTAATCACCTTGGGAGATCCGGTGTGGGTTCAATAATGGCTTATGTTGTACTGTTGTCACCAGGCGCAAGTTGCTCAACAACATAATGCATAATGGCATCTTATGCAGGTTGCCCCTGTTCTATCCTAGCCTTTGGTATAGGTGAGATGTTGTCTTGCCATGAAAAATAGATTTGTTCATGTTCATATTACCAAAAGGGTTCTTGGAAAATTGTTTTAGTTTATGGTGTTTCGCAGAGTTTGAAATGTTTTGAAGTTAACTGTTAAAATATGTTGGATGAACCTAAGATATATGTAGAAAAAAATTTTATTCTCTAGTTTCAAGTTTTCCACAAGTCCATCCATAATCATTTTTGAAAATTGAAGTTCAGACTGTGTACCAAGCCATGAGAGGCTAAACATTGGATAGTAGGCAGTTAATCTGAGGTTTACTTCTCTTAAGAAAGACAATGGAAAATAGTATGGGCGAAATATCTCTATGGATATGGCCATCGTCCCTTTTTTATGGTTGAATTCATTTTATCACCAATATACCTAATTGCCTTGTAAGTCACAATGAACACATCAAAGTCGTATTCCCTATTTCATCACTGAATTTGAGGTGCTTCCTAATCATCTTTTCTATGACAATGATCTCATTCTCATTAACAGTAGCAACCACATGACAAACACCTTTGGCTACTTCATCCCTTTGTGTTGAGTACTAAAAATTCAGTAATTATTTCCTTGTAGATGGTAGGGCTGATTGTAAGTGCATAATGAATGTGTGATGAGAGCAGAAAGTCAATCCCAGCAAAAATTGTTTTTTTTCTGGTTTCTCAAAGAACCCTACCATGTTGTGATCAGGAGCAAACATTGAACTTTGTTTTGTTCTAGCCTTTTCTTTTACTTTTTGTGCAATTTTTTACGTGTTGCCCTTAAAAAATTACGGAAACTAGGTGAGGGGTTTGAGAGTATTTGGGAGAATTTTGAGTAGATGGAACATGGTAGAAGTTAGGGCTTGAAAGACTTTTGAAAACAAGGATAGAGAAGAGGGAAACTATTTCTCAAAAAGTGAAAAAGTGGGGCCAACAAGTCAACTCTGTCAATTTATCCAAAATGGAAATGGCAATTTTGTCGCATGTACGGTACAACACATACAACGAGTATTGCGGTTATTTAGCGGACAAACCCCAGGGTAGAAACTGTAACATTTTAAAATTTTACTGGATGAAGATATTTTAATTGATTCGGTTCAAGTTGTTATGGACACACTTTTTCGGGTTCAAGGCACTTCTTCCAGACATGTTGTTCGGGATGTGGTTCTTCCTAATGTTGTTCTTCCAGATTCATTCCAAAGCTCAGTAGTTCACAAGGTTTTTCTAGATGAACATAAACTTCCGTAACAACTCAATGCTTAAGAGTTTGAAAATTTGCAAAGGACAATTACCGTAACTTGGAAGTGTGAGGTTCTAATTATGTCTAAAATGGTTTGTAACTGCCACTTAGATTTTGTTTTTTGTTTTCTAAGAGTGGATTTTAAGACTAAAAGGCAATTTTAAAGAGATATATTATTTATAGGATTGTGAAAATATTTTGTTACTCATGGTTCATCATACCAATAGATGTGATGAGGAAGAAAAATCTTACCTCATCAAAAGCTTTTGTAAAAAGATCAACCAATTGATAATCAGTGTGAAACTTGTTTAGCTTAATCAGATTATTTTCAACACAGTCTCTAATAAAATGATACCTAATCTCAGTGTGCTATCTTTGAGTGTTTCACTGGATTTCTAGTGATGGAGATTGCATTGTTTTTATTAGCATACATTGGTGTTTCCATGAAGGTGATTCCAATGTCTACTATTTGATTATGAATCTAAAGAACTTGACCACAATAAGTTGAGGAAGCTATATACTCAGCTTCAGCAGTATATGTTGAAACACAAGTTTGCTTTTTTGCATTGCCATGAATCGTTTTTCACCAAGAAATTAACATTCTCCTGATGTGGATCTCTTGTCTAGATTGCATCCTCCATAGTCACTAGCATGGTAGGCTTGAAGAGTGAAGTTATCATTCTTTGGATACCACAACCCAAGTTTTGGGTGTCCATTAAGATATCTAAAGTTCCTATACACAACATTCATGTGAGATTCTTTAGGTGAAGCTTGGTATCTTACACATAAGCAAACACTAAACGTGATGTTAGGTCTGCTATAAGTGAGATACACTGTGGATCCTATCATATCTCTATAAGTGTGTTCATCAACCGTTTCACCAGTTAAGTCGGCTGTCAACTTATGAGAGGTAGATATAGGAGTCTTTGTAGTTGGGGTTGTAAGCATGTCAAATCTCTTGTGCATGTCTTGAACATATTTTGCCGGGTTCAAGAAAATACCTTCTGTAGTTTGCTTTACTTGAAGTCCCAAGAAGAAATTAAGTGCCCATTGAAATCATTTCAAATTTTCCTGCATGAGAGCCTTAAATTCATTGCAAAGTGAATCGCTAGTTGACCCAAAGATGATGTCATCGACAAAAATCTGGACTAACAACAAATCTTTACTGATAGTCTTAATGAAAAAGTGTTCTTAGGACTAGTGAAATTGTCTTGAATGGGAATCAGTGTGTGAAGTAACTGAGTTCACAGGTGAACTGTGGTGTTCACTGTCTGTCTGGATCAACTGTGTCTGGATCAACTGTGTTGACATGATCAACATTCGAGACAAGTTAAACTTTATTGTTCTGGACTGGGTTACTTGCATATGTTTGCCCCAAAGGTCTTGTACTCACAGATGAGAAAAAGGGTGGATCAACACTTAGCTTCTTAAGATCATATCTCCAACTATCTTCAAGTGTAGAGTGTATATGTGGCAACACAAATTCACTTGAAGGTTTCTAAATAGTTATGTTGAGAGAATTGGTTAGTGCATCAATATCAAACCACCAAACTAGGGCTGTTCAAAAAGCTCGCGGCTCGCTCAAAGCTTGCCCGAAAAAAGTTTGAAAAAAGCTCGCTCAAAATCGGCTCGTTCGTAAACGAGTCAAGCCGAGCCGACTCGGTCTGTAAACGAGCCGAGCCCGAGCCCGAGCCAAGGTCACCTCGACTCGTGGCTTGCTCATTGGATCGCTCGTTAGCTCGCTCGTTGGCTCGTTCGTCTGGCTCGTACAAATTTATATATAATAAAAATATTAAAAATTATAACACAACTATGGATGCATGTTATCTCATTTGTATGACTCAGCTCACCTCCCACTTAAATCTAACCAATGTTAAACCTCTGATTTATTTTCAATTTGCAGATCCATATTCATGACTTCTGCCTCCCGCCTCCCTAATTCTTATTTTCTTTCCCATTTTCCCATAACTTCATTGCCTCCCTTTAAGTTTTTTTCTAATCGTGTCTTTGATAACATCGTCAAGTATCTACCATACTTGCTCTACTTCTTCCGTTCTTTGATTGTTTCCGCTCATTTATCTTTAATTTTGTAAACTTAATACTAAATATTATTAGAATTTAGTTGTGTTAAACTTTGCATTATAAGTTTTGTAGTTATAAATTTTTCATTGCGTTAAAAATATTAGTTTTTTTCTTATTTTAATTTGTGTTAAAAGTAAAAAAATATATATATAAAAGTAAACGAGCCGGCTTGACGAGCTACAAGCTGGCTCGATCTTTTGACGAGCCGAGTCCGAGCTCAACTTTCCGACTCGTTAATATAAACGAGCCGAGCTGGCTCGGCTCGGTTTTATTAGCGAGCCGAGCCCGAGCCCACCCTAGCTCGGCTCAGCTCGGCTCGTTTACAGCCCTACACCAAACAGGACCAGAACTAGACTTATTTTTGGATTTTTCATTGAAAAACACATTCTTCCTCAATAATCCAAGTCCTAGTGTTGTATACCATGTATGCTTTTGACACCCCATGGTCTCCAACACAATATCTATCATCTGTCTTTTCAGCAAATTTTAACACTTGCTCATTGGTTATTAATATTGTAACAGGACAACCAAATGACATAAGGAAATAAATGTTTGATTTTATTTTCCTCAAAAGTTTATAAGGTGTTTTGTATTGACCTTTTACAATCAAAATCTTGTTTTGGACATATGAGGCAGTGTTCACTTCTTCAACCTAAAACGATACAAGAAGTTTTGATTCTGCCAACATTGACCTTACAACTTCAATTAGTGTTCTATTTCTTCTTTCTGCAACACCATTTTTTGTGGAGTTCTAGCTGCACTAAATTGTCTTTGAATTCCTTTTTCTTCACCAAAAGAGTTTAAAACATGGTTTTTAACTTTGTGCCATTGTCACATCTTATTATTTTACCCTTAAGTTTGATTAGTTTTCAAGATTCACAATTAAAGCATTTAAAATCTCAGGTGTTTCATCCTTAGTTCTAAAGGAGAAAACCCATGTGTACCTTAAAAAATCATCTATGATTACCAAACAGTAAAATTTCTTTCCTAAACTCACCAAACTTGTTGGTAGAAAGAGATCAATGTGAAGTACTTCCAAGGGTTGACTAATTGAGTTTACTTCTTTGGGTTACAAGGAGACTTGTGTTGCTTACCCTTTAACAAAGAGACATAGTGCTCAACACATGTGAACTGTTTGTTGTGTAGACCTCTACCCAACCCAATTTTTACCAAATTGTTCATTTTAAGTAGTTCATATAGCTCATTCTTCTCTTCCATGAGTTAGACTCCTCTACTGAAGCTTTAGATATGAAGCATGAGATGCCACCCTTAAATGATGCATGTGCATATCCGAAATGTACAAGCCTTCATGTTTAGGTGCTTTAAGCAGAATCATTTCATTAGAAATGATTATTCTAGGTTTAAGTACAATGTTTTATGTTCCATTAAATATAACATTTAACTTCTTGTCACACACTTGTGAGACACTTAGAAGATTGAAGTTAAGAACATTAACAAAATTGAGTATATCAAAACATAGCTTCCCATTTTTTACCATACATTGAGCAGTTATGTGACCTTCAGTACCTCTAAATGCTATTGGACTCCCTTGATGCTTCTTTATATTTTTCAGTAAGTTTCTATTGCCTGTCATGTGGCTGAAACACCCACTATCTACAACCCATACACTTGACTGTGCTTTATTGGTCTATTCCTGCACACATCAAAGAAAAAGAATCAATTAGAATATGGGACCCAAGTCATTTTGGTCTTGGGTCTTCCCATTGCATCATTGTATTGGAATTATTTATACATCGATGTGGTGGTCAAAGGTTAATTGGTCATAACATTTGGTTCTTCAAAATTTACTTTATGTTTAGAAAAAAGTTGAGTTGTTTGACCCATTGGAAGACGGGCTTATTCTTTTTGTACCTTAAAAGCTTTTCTCTCATAAGTTCTCATTCTCTATACTCATGATAATTTTTTGTTTTGTGGTTTCAAACTTGGGGATTGGATGTTAAGGTTCAGTTTGAGGAATAAATTTAACATTTTGAACGGCATGTGCTTTCATTCTTGTTCTTCACCTTCCATCTAGATGGATGCCATTTCCGGATGAGAATTGTGTATCCGGGTGAACATTGTTTCAGACACTTGCATTCTTTCATGTAGAAAAATTTTCCTCTTAGTTTTCTTTATCTTTTTTAAGTTCACATGGAATCAGGATTCTCTATGTACTCAAATTCTTCATTGACGTGGACAAATGGACTTTTCCTAGCGGTTGATCTTGACCTCTTAGCCTTATGGCTTTTCGGATGAACATTAGTTCTTCCGGACCGTAGTTGATCCGGATACACGAGCTGATTAACATAGACAAAACTCCAATTTCTTTTATTACCAACCAATTCCCTTTGTTGCTTCACATTTTTAGATTTTGAAAGTTTTACACCATGACTTCTAACAGGTGAAGTTCTACATGTAGGTCTTTTAACAAATTCAGGTTTGTTTTATAAAATAGTTTCTCATTTTGATTGATTTTCATAAAAAGGGTTATAAAAAAACCAACAGCTAACAGATTAAGATTATCACAGACGATATATTCCCCAACTTATTTAGGTTTAGCATAAACTTGTTTATATGCAGGTGCATACCTAGGTCACTTATCATTAGTCTTTTGATGGGAGATAGTAACTCCTTGGGTTACTCTCTTCTTTGGTTATGAATCAGGTGAGGTGGGGTACTTTGTGTCAATACTTTTACCACCAGTTTTGAAATGTCTTTTATGATTTACATGTGGTGGAGGGTATTGAACAGTTGGTTTTAAAAACTTTTAGCCATCAACCGGATTTGTTGTCATCAATGGACATTCCAACTCATTTTCAAGGGTACATCAACCTTATCTAATTTCTTTGGAAGATCATGTGATATATCAACTTCTTCTATCACGGGAGCCTCATTTTCAGGATCAACAATCAACTTGTATCTATTTACAAGGCTTATTGTAGCTCGCATTGCTTCTTACTCAATTTAAAGATCCACCATTCTCCTTCCTATGGTTCTTGCAATCCCTAGAAAAGTGCCCCATGAGATTACAATTGTAGAATTCGACTTTGCTTTTGTCAAGCCCAATCTATGAGTTCTTGCTTTCTTTGTAACTTCTTCTTATCCTGCCGTAGAACCCTTTTGCCTTCATTGACACCGTTGCAAGTTGAGTTATTGTACCCATCTCCTCCAGGTCATCTGCACTGATATGTTCAAATTCTTCCAACCTAAACCCACTGTGTGAACTTTCAGCATTACTACTATAATCAAAGTGAGGAACAATTTCCTAACACCTTGGTGTTTCAGGATATGTAATAAGTGGAACTTGATTACTGTACGTAGGAGTAGCAACATTGTTGGAGTGTTGAGAACCATCGTGCTCAGTTGTGAGAAGTGCAACTGAATTGTTGTATGACTTCTCACCATTAATTCCATCATTGTCATTTATCTCTGTCCCATAAGTAGTAAGAATCCCATAAAGTTCTCATAACTTCAACTTCTTCAGATCTTTGCTCTCTCTTATGCTTACTGTGCAAATAGTCCATAAATCTAATAGTGATCTTAAGAATTTTATGATGATATAATTGTTTGCAAGAAAAACATCCATCTTTGGAGTTCATTAATTAACTGCACAACCCTTATGTATTGATCATGCATGTACTTGCCCCTTTTGTGACTGAAGTTCTCATACCTCTGCTTGAGAACATCCTTCTTGTTCTCATTCACTTCATCAGTTCCCTCATACATCTCATTGAGAGCCTTCCAAAGGTCATAGGCAGTTTTATGACCCTTGAAGCCAATCAAGATGGGATTGGGAAGAGTACTTTGCAGCATCCACAGTGCCTTTGAATCCACTTCACAATACTTTGAGATATGTTTAATTATCCTTACTTGAGCATCATCAGCAGAACAAAGCCTTCCATTATGAGTTTCCATGTATCAAAGTCATCTAGAATCACTCATTTTTTCATAGTGAACAATTTAAGGAAAATAGGTAGGATTTTTAGAGTAGGTGTAAGTAATATAATTTGAAGAAAAGGAAATCATCAAGAACAAGATCTAAAGCTCTAATATCACTTGTAGGATCTTGGTTAACTCAATTAACCTAAACAAGATTACTACACCATGTCTATCCTAAGACTTTGTGAGTTAACTAACTTTAACCTAACAACACTAAGTGAAATAACTAGATACATCACACATCTCACAGAAAATGCACTAACACAAGATAACATTCACTCTCTCATGGTCTGTTGTATGAACAATACAAAAGTAGTAAAGAACACAAGAGTTATAAACTTCAGCTCTACTATTGTATTCAACTTGTAATAATTCCTCTGCATACAATGAAGTAGAAAATACAATATATAGAGCCTTGAAAATCAAGGAGAGCCCTTGATTTCCCTAAAGATGATCTTGACCATCTACATAATAAAACATATTATTCGGACACTAATAACGTTGTATATTGGACGAACTTGTCAAAGAAATAGTTAAACGACATTTGATACGGAGAAAACACTACTGATGGAGATCAGCTTGACAAAAGCTGTTTTATCTGTTGTCCGGAAAGTATAAGGGAATAGTCAACTCCGTATCAACTCTCCTTCCGTAGGAACTCGACTTCATCCGGACTTATACTCATCCGAATCAATCTTCGTCTTCCGAATTAACTAGCTCTTTGCGTATCAACTTGATCTTTCTGAACAACTTTGGTCTTCAGTCTTCATCCGGATCAACCAGTTCACCCGGAT
Organism: Deinandra increscens subsp. villosa; assembly: GCA_039602395.1. Classification (NCBI taxonomy): domain Eukaryota; kingdom Viridiplantae; phylum Streptophyta; class Magnoliopsida; order Asterales; family Asteraceae; genus Deinandra; species Deinandra increscens. The sequence continues at coordinate 75,068,523 of JBCNJP010000012.1, read as the reverse complement.
AAGTTGCTTATGTATTAACTATCCGTATCAAGTATACTTAACCGTATCAAAGCAATTACCAAAGATGAATATTTCCTTACACATATGTAAGCTACGGTGGCGGCTAAGGCTTAACTTGCAGGAGAACCCCTTGTCAGTCTGCACATCCCCTAGTCGTTGGTCTACATGCTAAGTCTTACCCTTCATGCAGATCCCTAACCACTAGGGCTAATCCTTAATCGTCCGCCTATGAAGAGTAAACACCTAGTCGTGCCGTAAACGGTCATTTCCGAAAACATAAACTCAACATGATCATTTTGACGATTTTCCCACTTTATAAAACGTCATAAAATCAATACAAAACATTACAATATATTTTCCTTATTTTAGAATTCAGTTTTAAATTTAATAAGATAGAAACCAACTTACAGTTTTTGTACTGATTTTACCTACAGTTTCCAGCAGATATGGTGATTAACGTTATGCTGATAGCGATAGCTGTTCATGTTAACAAACCTTACTCGAGGATGATTTATCACGTTGGATCATCGATGGCCAACCCAATGCAAATTTCTACCATCGTGACATGCACACATAATTACTTTACTAAGCATCCCTTAATAGATCAACACGGGAAAACCATCAGAACGACAAAGAACGCTAAGTTGATAAGTTCAATATCTAGCTTCAACATATATATGGCAATTAGATACATGATCCCCTTAAAGGTGGTGGCTTCACCCAGTCTTAGATTGTATGTGATAAGAGCTAATCAAATTTGCCTTTAACATTTTCTTGACTTTTGTAGGTGGTTGAATATGCAAACATGATACTTTTTGGGGCTTTTAATGCATGGTATTTCAAATTGCAGAGGGAGATCAAAATAATAACGAGATTAGCAGATCTTTTTAAGCCATACGTTCTCATCAATATGACGTAACTAAGTTAATCTTTATATATATGCATGCTTTATTTGGAAAATCCTTAACCTCACACACGAGAGGTTATACCGATCGATGTGAGTGTGAGAATTATTTATTTCTAAATTATAAAACCTTAATTAGAGTACGCTAACGCCACCCATTCACTACCATCTCTTAGTCAAGTGAGGGGATGTTTCCATGTGTGATACAGATATTCTATTGGCATCTTGAAATAATTAATATTGATAATTAACAATTAACTTACATGAAAAAAAAAAGAACTAAATTTTAAGTTTTCCAATAGAATGTTAGTAGGGTCAAGAGTCTCCATTGATAATTAACACCTTGCCTATTATTATTATTTGTTAAATTTTTATTAGAGAAATATTGGTTGGAATCTAAGACTGCAGTGGATATACCTAAAAACGAATCTTATCATAGCCCTTAATTTGACTACTCCAATTCTTGTAGTGGAATTCAACTCCAAATATAAAGCCTCAAGAAACTACTAGCTTTTTTGCTTACAGATTTGTAGATGTTATTTTTGATCAATTATATATTTCATTATTTATAGTTTTGATGACGCCAATCTCAACAAATTGCATTACACAATCAAAGAGAGCTTCAAAGATGAGATGGAGACGTTTTTGTTTGATACAAAGTCTATTGACTGGGAAGACTACCTTATGAATGTGCATATCCCGGGCTTGGTGAAACATGCAATCAGGAAATAAGCTAGACGTACAGCCATCAATTGGAGTCTAGAAACTAAATAAGTTAAACAACATGGGAAAGTAATATTTGTATGAATTTCTTGTTTTTTTTTTCAGTGATGTAATCAAGATAATTAAATAATAGCAATTAGGAAATAAACTAGACAGCCATCAGTTATAGTCTAGAAATTTAATAAGTTTAACAACTTGGGAACATATATAATATTTGTATGGATTTCTTCCTTTTTTCAGTGATGTAATTTAGATAATTAAATAATATTTGAATGAAGGGAAAGGGAACGTAACACTTCATGATAACTGAATTTTCTTAGTAAATCAGATATTGAATCGAAGATTGACACAAAGTGATTTTTATTGATAATTAACATTGATCATTCTTAGATAGTGTTTTGTATGAGGGAATGGAATCACCGATTCCATCACGCATTCAAAGGTAATGGATTTGACAAACTAAACCCTTAAGTATTTATAATGACACTTTGACCTATAAACCTAAGGAAAATTGGAATAGAATAATCCCAACTTTTAAGTATTTGCCTACAATAATCCCACTTTTCAATATAACCCACAACGATCCCAACTTTCATCTAATTTATTTCTAGTGGACCCGCCGTTAACTTTTTTTAACACCGTTAAGTGTAACCTTACGTGGCATGCTGACCATGTATTTTTCTAATTTATTTTAAATCTTTATTCCATGTCATAATATCTTTTTATTTTCAATTAAAAAAATCAAGTTTTATCTCTAAAAAAAAACCTAAATGAGATTCATAATAACATAAAATGTTGCCGTCGTAAAACACCAACAGCCCCACCTCTTTTCGTTTTCTTTTCCGGCCGTAAAACACCAACAGAAGGTCGCCGGAGATGTGATGGAGGGAGTGAAGGATGCGGCTGAGCTCGAATAGGGTCGTCGCGGGTTGCCGCCGTAAAACACCAACAGAAGGTCGCCGGAGAAGGGGCTGCTGGGTCGCCGGAGAAGGGGATGCTGGGTCGTCGGAGAAGGGGCTGCTGGGTCGCCGGCTCCGAGTGAGGGTGGCGGGATTTCATTTAGGCTGTGTTGGGTTCGCCGGTGCAACCGATCAGAGAGGAGCAGGGATGGTCGGGCGGATGCCTGGTCACCGGCATACGAACACCGGCAAAGGTCGCAGGTTTAATCAAACAGAGAGACAGAGGGAGACTGGCTCGCCGGAGGGTTGTCGTGACATCGATCGGAAAACGAGAGTGGAGGCTGGGGACGTCGCCGGAAAGTCGGGAGGGATCCAACAACCCCTTCTCCGGCGACCTTCTGTTGGTGTTTTACGGCGGCAAACGCCAAATTCGCCGGCAAGGATTGAATTGTTGCTGCAGCACACTCCTACATCTTCTTTCCCCAGGAACTCGCTGGTCTGTTCTCTTCCGATCAAATCAACCCCATATTTATGTTAACTCCTCTTTTGTTTCTCCTTTTTAATCGTTTTATAATAATAGTTTTTATGACAGCAGGAAAAGATTAAAATGACATGGAATAAAGATTTAAAATAAATTAAAAAAAATACACGTCAGCATGCCACGTAAGGTTACACTTAACGGTGTTAAAAAAAGTTAACGGCGGGTCCACTAGAAATAAATTAGATGAAAGTTGGGTTCGTTGTGGGTTATATTGAAAAGTGGGATTATTGTAGGCCAATACCCAAAAGTTGGGATTATTCTATTCCAATTTTCCTAAACCTAATTTACAACAATTACATTAATAACCTTTTACTTGACATAAACAATACATATATTTAGTATTATTATTTGCTTTAAATTTCATCTTTATACATGAGTAATTATTCTTCTCACAACTAATTGCCCCAGATCGAATTATCAAAGAAAGATAAGTGGGCCACCGAAGAAAGTGGGTGTGTTGTAGCCATGGGCTAGGAAAAAAACGTGGGAATTGGGCTTTGAATGGAAAAAAACAACGAAAAAGGTTTGAAAAGGGTGATTTATGGAGGATTGGTAACGGCGAAGGAGGGCAGCAGCCTCCTTGGTTGCTTGGATTTGGAACTGCACGTAGAGATGAAAGGACATAAATTTCTTTTAGTTCATGTTGGGACCAAAAACGTGAAGCAACATTTATTTCATTGAGGTTTATCGTTTTATATATCTTAACGTGCAGAAATAGTGGAGTGTTTAGTTGATTATTTGTGATGAACAATCTTGTATTAAAAGTGTTAGAATTGTTTATCGTTATAATTGGCTATATTCGTGTGATCACACCATGGTGTATGGTTATCTGGTTGTATAGAAATCTCACAATTGTAGTTCCTTAGAGCCATTTAACCTATCTGACCCATTAGTGTGGGTTTCAACTAGTCATATTAATACCATTAGGCAACACTTTTGCATTTTAGTATGGTTCCTACGGACCATTTATCTATTCCAACCATGTCTGACCCATTAACATAGGCTCTTTAATTTGGGCATCATTTACAATCACCTCTACTAACCAGTTTTCCCTAATGATCTATGGTTCCTACGAACCATTTATGATCAATTAACTCATGGCACATGGTAATGGTTTTCTTGAACCATTTTCCTCCATTGTGCCATACTTTGACTATTTTATGGCTCCAATGAACCCTTTATAGTCAACCCTCCTTATTTAGTTTAACATGATTCCTTCCGAACCATTTGAGCTCATTTATATCACAATTTAACTATGCTATGGTTTCTATGAACCATCAAGCTAACATCTAACAATTGACCATCTTTCACGTTGCCATGGTTTCCTATGAACCATTTAGCTAATGTTTATCATTCATTTAACATGATTATGGTTCCTATGAACCATTTAGTTAACAAATTACATTTATAGATAACTATGGTTCTTATGAACCCATTTATCAATTCAATAACGTAATTACTCATGTTTATGGTCCCTTTGAACCATTCGGTAATCGATTAACGTTTATCTACAAGATTCAACATTTCACGCAGCGATGTCTCAATGTAATCTTGTTTCAGTTCATCATCAATTATTTAGAGCTTAACTCTAATTATTAAACTTCATAGATATGTTTATCATCACTACTTGTCCCATTAGGCAAGTTTATTATTTTTCTAGCATGTTTGCATTTCATGACACTATAGCAATTATGAGTCATAAATAAAGTATGTAACATAGCATAGATGTTACCTCATGAGCTTTAACTATTACTACCCGGTTTCCGTTTATAATTAAGGTTCTAGTGACCATGTCACAACCTTGGTCTCATCAAAATCTGTGTGTATAGCTTTCTTGCTCAGGTTTACCTTGACGATAATCCTAGTCGGAATCTCTTCCCGTAGCTTTTCTGCTAGTTGTGTCCTTGCACAGTCTAGCTGTACCTACACATATTAAGCAGTATAACAATGCTTGCAAGTGATTAGAATGTCACTTGTCGTTTGCATTTCGCATTCGATAATGTAGTACATTTTTATTAGATAGTTCCTATGACTCCAAAAGCCATATATACCATCTCATAACCCTTTTTGGGATTACAACCCTCCATTACAATTTGATGCGTCGTACATTGATCAATTCTTGGCACATAAACTAGCCTTTAACATTTACCACATTAATCATGATTCCTTTGAATCAATTACACATCAATATACACTTTTTAATCAAGCCATGGCTCCCAAGAGTCATTAGCTATTTCATATCAATATGATGTTTAGCAAGATCTTATCCTTCTTTCCTTATCGCTATTGACACAATTCCTATGAATTGTTTATCATCCTGTTACCTATAAATATGTGGTTATGGTTCCTATGAACCATTTA
>JBCNJP010000012.1:74995014-75062595 GCA_039602395.1 Deinandra increscens subsp. villosa | reverse complement strand
TAAGAGATGTGACCAAATTACACTTATGGTAACATATTTTATTCATTTATCATGACCATAACCAAGGGTCCCCTTAATGTAGCGCAGGATCCTTTTTAAAAACTGAAAATGATGCTCACGAGGATCGTGCATAAAGAGGCAAACTTGCTGCACGGCATATGCTATGTCTGGACGGGTAATGGTAAGATATTGTAACGCACCCGCCAGACTTCTGTATAATGGGTCGTCGCTAAAGGGAGCGTTGTCTGTAGCAGTAAGCTTTGAACCGACTTCAACCGGAGTGGAACATGGTTTGCAATTAGACATAGTCGCCCGGGCAAGTATGTCGTTGGCATACTGACTTTGCGAGAGGAAAATGCCACCTTGGCGCTGATCAACGTTGATGCCAAGAAAGTGATGTAGGGGGCCAAGGTCTGACATCTTAAATTCAGTGGACAACAATGTAATAATCTTACGAAGCAACGTGTCAGAGGATGTCGTTAGTATAATGTCATCTACGTAGAGCAGTAGATAGGCCAGGTCGTCACCTTGTTTGAGGACAAATAAAGAAGTGTCACTGATGCTACTCTTGAACCCGTACTTCGAGATAAAACCTGCAAAACGATGGTACCACGCCCTTGGGGCATGCTTTAGTCCATTAAGAGATTTATTTAACTTACAAACGTGTTTGGGAGAAGTGGAGCTCATGAATCCCAGAGGTTGAAACATATACACAGTTTCCTTTAGGTGGCCATGCAGAAAAGCGTTTTTTACATCTAGTTGGTGAATGGGCCATGATCGGGAGACAGCTAGACTGAGAACCGTACGAATCGTGGTAGGTTTAACAACCGGGCTAAACGTCTCGTCACAGTCAATGCCGACAGTTTGACTTTTACCATTAACGACCAGGCGAGCCTTATATCGTTCCAACGAGCCATCCGAACGAAATTTGTTCTTAAACAACCACATGCAACGGATGACAGGGGCATTTGAAGGAAGAGGAACAAGATCCCACGTATTATTTTCCAATAGAGCTTCATATTCGTTAGTCATAGCACGCTTCCAATTTGGATCATTAAGGGCAGCTAAGTGTGACTTAGGTAGAGGCGATAAATGCGTGTCAGATTGGAGGTGAAGGTTTAGAGGCACACGTGGTTTGGAGATCCCGGATTTAGACCGGGTTTGCATCTGGTGGGTGGCGAAGGTAGGCGGCTGAGGGGGTGGTGGCGATGGGGCTGAGTTGGTATGAGGAGTTGAGGCAGGAGAGGAACCCGTATAGGGTGAGGTGGTGGGAGATGGCGAGCCGGTAGAGGGATGTGGGCTGGAAGGGGGGGACGAATCTATTGAGGTGGGTGTGGGGATAGGTTGCGGCTCAATAAAGGAGGTTGGGTGAGTGATTATGGGTGATGGGTCGAGGAAGGTGTGGGTTGGGCGAGGTGTAGACGAGTCATGAAACGGGAAAGACTGCTTGTCGAATGTAACATGACGAGAGAAAATTGTTTTACCCGAGGAGAGATCTAGGCATCGGTAGCCCTTAAAGTTGGCAGGGTAACCAAGAAAGACACACCGGGTCGAGCGAGGTTCAAGTTTGTGTGAACGAGTGGAGGAAGTGTTGGGGTAGCACACACAACCGAATACACGCAAATGGGCATAGGTGGGGTTGCGATGATAGAGAAATGACATCGGGGTTTTGTTTTTGAGCAGAGGGGTGGGAAGAATGTTGTGAAGGTAGGACACGGTGTGAAGAGCCTCGACCCAATATGCGGAGGGCAAGGAAGCATGAGTGAGGAGAGTAAACATGATATCGTTTAGGCGACGAATCATGCGTTCCGATTTCCTATTTTGTTAGGACGTATGAGGGCAGGAAAAACGAAATTGGATTCCATTATTGTTGGCAAAATTTTTGAAATTTGTGTTATTAAATTCCCCACCCATGTCACATTGGAATGTTTGAATATTAAGGTGAAATTGGGTTTTGACAAACTGATGAAACTGAGTAAATTTAGTGAAAGTTTCAGATTTATATTTTAACGGGTAGACCCATGTGTATTGACTGAAATCATCAACAAGAACCATATAATATTTATAACCTGCATGACTCAAAATTGGAGATGTCCACAAATCACAATGTAATATAGAAAATGGAAGCAAAGTGGACGAAACAGAATCAGAAAATCGCAACCGTTTATGTTTCGACAATTGACAAGAATGACAAAGAAACTTTGAGTCTATCTTATTGCAAGAAATAAAATTATTAGAACAAAGAAAATCCATAACAGGCTTGCCAGGATGCCCAAGCCGATTATGCCATGACAACGAGCGAGCAGTGGAAGCAAGAAGAGCGGAAGACAACGAGTTCTTGGTGACCGGATAGAGGTGGCTTGAGCTATTGTGGCGGCTGAGGACAGTTCCATCCTTGAAATCCTTCACAGAGAAACCAAACGGGTCAAACTCAATTGAGGTATAATTATCAATATTAAATTGTCTGACAGAGACGAGATTTTTTATAACCGAGGGGTTGTAGAGGACAGTGCGAAGGTTAAGGGGCTTGGTAGGGGTAAGAATTGTGGAGGTACCTGATCCGAGGATTGGAAGCTGACTGCCATTACCTACACATATTGACGCTATGGGAAAATACGTAGAAAAATTGTTAAGTTTACCTGCATCATTGGAGATGTGGGAAGAAGCCCCGGTATCCATGTACCATTGATCCTGTCCGTCTTCCTGGTCCATCGATAGAGCCTGCATTGCATCCGCTATTTGGGTCGGCTCGAGTGGGTCCGCCTCTGTCAAGTGGGCCTGCGAATCACTTGGGCCTGAGTTGGTTCATGTGGGCCGCTGAGAAGAGGGGTATGTTGTAGGCGGCCAAGGATAAGCCCAGCCACTTTGGGCTGGAAAAGGACAAGGAGGAGGTGTCCAATAAGGGCCCGGAGCCCAATAAGGCATGGGAGGATGCTGCTGGGCTGAAGAGACGCGCTGGGCCGAAGAGGAGCACTGGGAGGGGTTGCTGGGCCGGGCGGAATTGTTGAACCGCTGCTGTTGGCGAGAGTTCTGATCCCTGCGATTAGAGGGCTGGCGGCGCTGCTGCCAATTACCACGACTCGATGATCCGTTCGTGGCGGGTGACTCAGAAGTGGCAGTGGCAACCAAGGGGGATGTGGCTGGTTTCTCTCGAGCATTCTGACGGAGCAATTCGTGTTGTAACATATTGCAAGCCGTTTCCCACGACGGGATGGTCTGATTGATATATGCGGCAACACGGTGAAACTCTGAAGGGAGACCTCGTACTAACTGTAGGACACGCTGTTGGTTTGACACGGGTGAGTCAACTTCACTCAGTTGATCGGTGATTTCTTTCAAACGTTGACAATAAGCCTCCAAGGATGGCATGACTTTGAGAGTAAGATTAGAAAGTTCTTGCTCAAGTGAAGCAGCGCGGGCACCCTTGTTGTTCAGGTACAGGTCATGAACCCGTTTCCATGCCGCTACGGCAGTGGATTCATCGGTAAGAACTCGAACGAGGAGTTCATTCGAGAGGGTGCCATAAATCCATTGAAGGACCAAGGCATCTAACTTTTGCCACTCGGCATAATCAGCATCCGTCTTGTCAACCGGGGGCGTGCCGTCAATATGGCAAAGAACATCATAACTCTGGGCGTGAAGTTTAAACAAACGAACCCATGTGGAGAAGGTTACCTTAACGCCATCAAGAACACGAACATGATTGGTGATGTTGGTGACTGTATAAGCACGGTGGATAGATTTGGGAACGCCGGAGCCGGAGTTTGTGTTTTTGTCGGCCATGGGAGGGCAGGCTAGGATCGGAAAAGTAAACAAAAAAACAAAGGGAGGGTTTTGATCGAGTTCAAAAACCTCTGATTGGCAATGATACCATGTCAAATATTGAATAGCCTGCTTATCATTGACAAACCCAAAGGGTATATATAATACAATCATACAATAGGAAACTAAATAAGAATAACCATAAAGAATATTTACTCATAATTATAAAATATATGCCAATAATATCATATAGATATTATCGGTTAACAGATTCATAACTTCCTTATCTCGTGTTACCGGTGATTGAATAATCTCATCGTGTAACACGACCGGACAGGGTGTTACTATTGTCCTTTACCTTTAAAATTAAATGTGGCTATGTCTATGTGGTCTTCTAATTGGTAAACTAATTTAGATTACATTGCTAGCTTCTAAACATAAACCCTCATTGTGATCATCTTTTTAGTTATAGAAATTTTTAATGGTTTAATTTATACTTGTTTCATAGAGTGTCTTTTATCACTATCAGGGTTAACAAACATCATTAAGTAAGAGGTAGTTTAGTCATTTTACGTCAAAAACATGATTACTAGAGCTGCTCAGATGGACGGAGCTATACTTATCGTCTCCGGTGTCGACAGTCCCATGCCTCAGACTAAACCGAAAACCCTAAAATTGCAAAGGGAGAAAACAAATGGGTGGATAAAATCTATGATTTAATGGCTTCTGTTGATGATTACATTCCAATTCCCCAAAGACAAACAAACATGCCATTCTTCTTAGCTATTGAAGATGTGTTTTCAATGTGGCTACGCGTCTAGTTGAAAGAGGCACTGTTAGGATCGGAGAGACTGTTTAAATTATGGGTTTGAAGGATACTACAACCACCACTGTTAAAGGGGTTGAAATGTTCCAGAAGCTTCTTGATGAAGTATGGCTGGTGATAATGTGGGATTTTGTTAGGAGGTAATAAAAAGATTTATATTCAAAGAGGTATGGTTTTGGCTAAGAAGGAAGAAAACTATTTGATTGTTTAAAATTAGATTTTTCTTTTTTCAAGGGTTATTTTAAAGATGGTGTAAAATGACTAAATTGTCCTTAAGTTAATGATGTTTTTTAACCGTGTTAGTGATAAAGGACCTTTTATGAAACAAGTATAAAACAGAAAGGATGTCTAGTATAGTTAGTTTAGTTAAAGGACCTAATCCAAAATTTGAGTAAAACATAAAAGATCTTTTGTGTAATTTACTATTATTATATATATATAACAATGGAATTTGATACTTGAATAGTGAATTTTTTATTTCTTTTGTTTACACCACATGTTTTTTGATTTATTTTATTTAGGTCACAAAATTTTTACTTTTATTCACTTAAGCCCTTTAAGAGTTTTGATTTCTTTTATTTTGACCACAAATATTCTCTCATTTTTACACTTTTGGTCCACGTCTTTTCTTTTTTATTATTTATATTTTGACCACTATGGCACTATTACTTTTTTTATTTAATATTTTTACTACGTGACTTTTATAGTTGTACATGTTATACCCCTTAACTTTTATACTTTCATTTTTAATATACTTTTTATAGTTTTATACCTTAATCACGAAACTTTTAGACTTTTACGTTTTAAACCCTTAACTTTTGCACTATAATTTTTAGTATACTTTTAGAATTTTTGACTTTGGCCACGATCTTTCTATAGTTTTTCTAATACTTTGACCACGGAACTTTTAAAATTTTACGTTTTATTTCCATTACCTTTGAACACGACCAATTTCATAGATGAATAGTAGACTTTTGGTTTTTCAAACTTTGGCCACGTGACTTTGGTGCTTTGACGCTTTCTACCCCTAAACTTTTACGATTTGTTTTTTTTTCTTTTTAACGAAATAGTAAACTTTTGGTTTTCATAATTTGGCCACATTGTTTCATACTCTTACGTTTTGTACCGTTTAACTTTTAAAGTTTTTATTATTTTAAGTTTTGTTGTATTCTATTTTGGCCACGAAACTTTCAACTTTTCTACTTTCGTTTTTAATATATTATTATAGTTTTATACTTTAACTACAAGACTGTTAGACTTTTACGTACTTTGGCACGAAACTTTTAACATTTCCTTTCGCTTTTAATATACTTCTATAGTTTTATACTTTCACTACGAGACTTTTAAACTTTTACGTTTTATACCACTTAATTTTTATACTTTCGTTCAGTATACAAATTCAACCGCAGCAACGCACGGGCAGGGTAAACATCTCGTTATAATTATAATTATTTTATTATTGCTACAATAATAATAATAATAATAATAATAATAATAATTATTATTATTATTATTATTATTATTATTATTATTATTAATATTATTATTATTACGAGCAAAAGACCCGCGCGTTGCCGCGGGGTCGTTTGTTTTAGTCAATTTCACTATTGTGCATATGCTTAACTATTGTTATGTTCAAAACGCAGACTTTTATACTTCTATAGTACTTGGTATGAACTACACACAAAAGCAAAGCCCATCATAAGTTAAGTATTATAGTCATAGTTAAAAAACTTCAAAATCTTCCATCAAAAGAGCTTTTATTTTTCCTTTAAAGAAACCATCAAAAGAGCTTTTTCAGTGGAGTCACATCTGTATGTAGATGTAAAACCTATATTTTTTAGCATTTAATTATTGTGTCTGTTTTCTTTGGTAAAGATATATAAATTTAGTACCTGTTTCTTGTGTAATGTATCTGTTTGGAGGCTTTCCTGCATGTGTCATTTGTGCTGATGAGGATGTACTTTGAGCTGATCAGCAGCATATAAATGCATTCTTAAGCCCAATGCTTGAAAAATAAATGAAATTGCTCCTATATTGTAAAAATAATAATATGGTTTGTAGTAACTGTTAAGAAAATGATGCAGCAGGAAAAAAATTATTTCTATGCTCTAAAATAGTAAGAAAAATACCCTAAAAAACATACATACTGATAACACTATTACGTTCAGCCAAAGCCTCACAAAATAGGCATATGAGAGGGGAAAAGCTATGGTAGAACAGCAGACATAGAAGGCCAAAATAAATAAGATATTACAACTTCCTTTGTTATACAAAATATGTTTTAGGACTGAGGACATATGTTTTAGGACTCACCTGTTTGAACTCGTCGTATGTAGCCATCTGTGATGTTGTTAAAGCTCCGACATGGGCCATGGCAGGCCCGACCACCTACCATAGAGCTGTTACTCTCTCTTATGCAAATTAATAATATGGTTTGTAGTAACAGATGCAGAATAAATTGAATAGTTCACCTGATATAAAATACTATCCTATATATAAAACTAAGATATAGAGGTTCATAATAGCATTAAAAATGAAAGAATTACCTCTTCATTGATGTCATTTTAACATGAATTCAGAACCTCTTTTTTATAGAAATTGTATATTGTTCTTGATAAAGTAGTTGTTGAACTAACTTGCACATAACAATACCATTTTTAATAAAGTGATTGCTCCACTGATTAGGACATAACCTGCAAGACGTATAAGAACTTCTGATGTTAGTAAAAACTTATGAGCTTAAAATATATATAAAAAACTACAGGACCTATAAGGGCTCAGATAAATCATTATAGCCTCTTTATATCAGTCACAAACAGTTAAGGCTAAGTATATCATAAATTCATAACTCAGGTGATGAATATGAATTTTTTTTTATACGAAAATGTCAAGGCTCAGAAAAAACTCATCATAGCCAGATATCATCGAAAGCATACGGAATACAATGGTGGCGGCGACACACCGTAGATCGGCGGCCACCTGACCACCATATAAAATCAGTAACCGACCACCTATCATGCCATTCCAATCCAAGCAACACCGAACGATGCAGTCATCATCGAAACCTGAACATAATCATTTAGAAGAGTAGTTGCAAGATAATCAAGAACATTAGTAAATGTCTATGATTAAGGCTATCATAGCCATATTTAGCATACGGAATACAATGTTGGTGGCGACACACCGTAGATCGGCGGCCACCTGACCACCATAAAAATCATTCTATGATTAAGGCTCAGAAAAAACTCATCATAGCCAGATTTCATCGAAAGCATACGGAATACAATGTTGGCGGCGACACATTATAGATCGGCGGCCACCTGACCACCATATAAAATCAGTAACCGACCACCTATCATGCCATTCCAATCCAAGCAACACCAAACGATGCAGCCAACATCGAAACCTGAACATAATCATTTAGAAGAGTAGTTGCAAGATAATCAAGAACATTAGTAAATGTCTATGATTAAGGCTCAGGAAAAACTCATCATAGCCAGATTTAGCATACAGAATACAATGTTAGTGGCGACACCCCGTAGATCGGCGGCCACCTGACCACCATAAAAATCATTGTAGGCCTAGGAAAGAAAACCCAAATAGTCACTGCCAATTTTTAAGCCATATAAACCATTGTCATCGCACACTGTCAAAGCCCACCAATAAACTAAAAACGTGTGGGCTAAATAACCAAGCCTCATGATCAATAGAAAGAATTTGACCTCAGTATAGAAGTAATTCAGAATACATGTTCATGGTGTAGATCCGAGATAGACCATCACAGTCAACCAAGAGTCGTAGAAATAGTAAGCATCAAGTAACCAAATCGTCAACTGAAAAGCCATCTAGATTAAGAAACAACATTCATATAAACAAAAAGCACGAACTAAACAAAAACCGATTGCAGCAGGTCAAAACGATATCGATGTCGCCACAACGTAGCCAACAAAAATCAAGTCTGCCAGTTCAGATCTGGGTTATTGAAAACCCTAAACCCAAATCGGTCATGTTAAGCAGCAATAAAAAACACATTCCACAGTACGAAAGCACATAAATCGACTAATAATCGAATTCCGGTATCGGAAGAACAATATGATGGTTAATCAGGTGAATATGCCCTAAAACCAACAAAATCGTACCTTGTGGGTCATCAGATCTACTGCATCGTCACCACAATCAAGTCTGCCAGTTCAGATCTAGGTTATTGAAAACCCTAAACCCAAATCGGTCATGTTAAGCAGCAATAAAAAACACATTCCACAGTACGAAAGCACATAAATCGACTAATAATCGAATTCCTGTATCGGAAGAACAATATGATGGTTAATCAGGTGAATATGCCCTAAAACCAACAAAATCGTACCTTGTGGGTCATCAGATCTACTGCATCGTCACCACATGAAGCTTATTCGGATGAAACCAACAAAATCAATAAAATCATACCTTGTAGGTCATGAGATCTACAACATCGGACCTCAAAAGAACACAGAAGCTAAGCCGCAAGCCAAGACGTTGTTAACTCCAGGAAACGAAGCGACGACATAGTCACCTCGACGTTAACGTAGCATCGGTGAAACCCCAACGACATCGTCGCTTCGACGTTATCGGAGAATCGAAGTTACTGGCGGCCTCATAGGCGAAGCACGATCGAAGCGCCGGAGCAACCACAACGTAAACGGATCGACGACATCGTCGCTTCGACGTTATCGGAGAATCGACGTTACCGGCGGACGGATAACGACGCTCCATCGCTAGCGCCAAACATCGGAAAAGCCACAATGTAGAAGAAAGAGAATAGTCGGATTCTCCAAAGAGAGAGGTAAACAGAGTGAAAGATACGTGGAGAGAGGTAAAAAAACATCGGAAAAGCCACAATGTAGAAGAAAGAGAATAGTCGGATTCTCCAAAGATAGAGGTAAACAGAGTGAAAGATACGTGGAGAGAGGTAAACCATTGTCATCACACACCGCCAAAACCAACCAATAAACTAAAAACGTGTGAACGGGAATAGTGGTCTCTAGAGACTGACAATTTAACACAATTGATATATAGGGTAATTATTATTATCAATACAACAAATTAAGCTAAACTGGAAACAGGTGATTGGTAAAAGAAACGAATAAACTAAGCTAAACTTGAAATAATTGATTGGTAATACAAAATAAGACACACTGTTCAATTATTTCGGGCTCCTAATAATGTTCTTAATCAACTTGAGAAAATTCGTTGTAATTTTTTGTGGGGTGAACATGCTTCGAGGAAGAAAATTCATTGGGTCGGCTGGGATAGAATTATGCGCAGGAAAGCGGATGGAGGCTGGGGTCTTTATCCCCTCAAAATGACTAACGTATGTCTTTTAGCGAAATGGGCATGGAGGTATAAGGTGGAGGTTAACCGGCTTTGGAGAAAAGTGATCGATAGTATCCACTCTAGACTTGGTTCGGAGAATTTTTTACCTCTTATGTCGGGTGCTTCGGGGAAATGGAAGGCTGTTTGTAAAGCCATCGATGATCCTAATAGTGTCAATGTTAACTTACATGAGTTGTTCGTTGTCAACAACCGGGGCTAGAGATGGGAAAGAGGAAATGGAGGTAGTTTTTCGGTTAAAAGCTTAAAAGAGAGATGCCTATCTTCGAGGTCTGACGGTGATTTATTCAAGTTCGAGTGGTGTATTATGGTTTCACTATAACACCCGAGTCCAACCCATTTACAAAACCCGACCCGAATTTGAACTTGTCACGTAAATCGAAGTTTTGATTTAATGATTATCGGAAGAAATTTTCTAAATTATACATTTAAATTATATTCGGGATATTCCATAATCATTTTTGGAAGCAAAATAATAAATTTGAAAAGCTTTAGGTTAAACGATTTGCTTAAAACAAAAATAAAGCAATTATCGGTTTTTACGCGATTTTGGTATTCGATTTATCGTTTACCGGGAATCTCAGAGTCTTTATCTCAAAATATATACTTTGGAACCTTCTAAAATCATTTTACAAGATTAAAAACCAATTGGTTAAATTTTTGATCAATTTTGTTAATTGAAACGCAAGTAAATAAATTTATCGTTTTTCGTGCAAATCCGTTAATAACCAAGAGTCACGTAAAACTCAAAAATCATGTTTTAATGTTCCTTGGTGTTTTATATGGTCAATATAAGTCACTCGTAAAATTTTAGAGGTTAACAAGTTAAAATGAGAACGAACGGATAAAAAGAAAATAATAATATATTAAATACGTATCTTTATACCTCGCAATATGTATCCCGAGACTTAGAAAACCATGAGAAATTATTTTAAATGATTTTTAGACATATAATGATAAGGTTGGAAAAGCCTAGGGGTTAAAATTGCCGAAAAACCAAAGTTTAGGGGCCAAAATGTAAATAAAAACTCAAGGGACCAAAACTGTCATTACCTGATAGTTGGGCCGCGGTACGCGAGCCCCGGGTTCAAGTCCTGCGCGGTACGCGACATTTTCTGTGACCAGAATCTTGACAGCTCTCATTTTTTTCGACGTGCAGTCCAAGTTTGATCCGATTTGCTGGTCATATCGTGTCGTTTTTCTTGATTAGTCACCCTAAACACCTGTAGCAACCTCCTGCACCTCTGATCACTCTAAATACAAGCTCTATCATCGATTCAAACTCACCAATTCAATGATTCTTCGCTCAAAAAACCCTAGTTCATCCCAGAATCTTGTTTTATCAAATTCGATCACTCCGGGAGGCTTCTGAAGCTAAAATTCTGCAGTCCCACGTTATTAGGTATGCTTAACAATAACCTATCTTAGTTTTTGTTAATGTTGTGTCTAGGTATAATTTCTAGAAATGTATAAAAATTAGGGTTCTTGAGCTTCTTTTGCTAAAATCGGGTGATCGGATTGGAATTAGGGTCTGAATTTTTGTAGGTAATCTTAAAATAATGTATTTTAAGAAAGCCTAAGTTAATTTCAAGTTTTGGAAAGATTTGGTATTTTATCTAAAAACCGGTCGAAATTAAGGTTTTCACGTCGTTATTCTGCCCAAATTGAGTAAAAGGTGTCAAATTAAGGTTTGGTATTTTGAGGAATATTATAATATATTATAATGAATAAAACCCTAAGTTTTTACAATTTTATTAATTATTTTGATACTTATTTAATAAATACTTTAAAACTAGGGTTTTCACGACATTACTTTGCCAAAATTAAACATACGGGTTAAATTTAGGGCTAATCTTTTAAGATATACTATAAAATAATATTCTAAGTAAAAAGCCTGAATTTATTTAAATTAATAAAATATTTTGCTAATTAATTGATAAATATTTCGAAATTAGGGTTTTGAAAATGATTATTAAATATCAAATAAACCAGAAGGTATTGAAACTTTATTTTTGGTCTTAGAACATATTTATATATATAATAAGTATATATAAGTCCAAAAGTGTTAAATAAATAAAAATTCTAAACAAATACTAAAACCCTAATTTACCAATAAAGAATAAAATGGTCGTTTGATCAAACAGAACCCAAAATTCCTTAAGTTCCTCGTGTCCTTAGAACTATCTACTCGTTTCCGATCTACTTATCAGGTGAGTATTCACTAAATCCCCTCTCTTTTAGTACTGTTGGTTATGACTATTCAATTCGTATTGTCCTTTCTAATGGTGATTCATTAGAATGATAATCCGGGTTGTGAGAAATCATACCTACATTATCTTTTAACCTTTTTGGGGTGTAACATGTATCTCTATATTCAAATTGTTTCTCTAAACCACAAACGCGATTATATGTTGATTGGATACGTTCTATGTATGTTAAATATATGTGGATTATTGTGATTGGTTGTACTTTATCTCTATCTCGAAGCGTACTCATTAACACACCGAGCTGGGTTTACAATAATAGATCTATTGGTTTGACAGCCCATCTGAGTTGCCTGGTAATTGGCCTCGGGTGATTGGAAGCCTAGTTGTCTAAGGTTTGATGCGCTCACTTATTGGCTCTAACTCATTACTTGTTTAACTATATATATGAAAATATCTCGTTACACATATATCGCTGTTATTGAAATTATATATATTATTCAAACATGTTTACTCACCACTACTTTTGTAGTTGACACATTATCTTATACATGTTGCAGGAACCTATACATGAGCTATGTTGTGATCACGCTAGGATTGCTGGACCCAGATTAAAGACTTTAAATCAGTTGATATCTATTTTTTATGTTTAACTTTATTGTACAATATCTTTAATTGATTATTGAAAAAGAGCATGTTTAAGTATTACAACTTAATTTAGTTGTCATGTGCATCTGGACAATCATTGCACCCCGACATATTCCACCGTAGGTTGGGGTGTGACAGATTGGTATCAGAGCCTTGCCTATATGTATTTAGGTTATTAGAACTGGCCAATAACCTAGACTATATGCCTTAGGTGTCCTGCATGATTAACTCATGTCTGCATGCCTATTATTATATTATGTCTTTAGATGCTGCTTACACTTGCCTCTCTTAGATCTCACTGTTGCCTTAACACTTAACACACATATAAACTAATCTCTTCTGGCTTCCTAGCCTCTATCCTTAGTAATGGTGCCTTACGTTCCATTTTCGGAATTCTGATTTTGAAAATTCCGTCGGAGTTAGGTTCCTAGCAGTAGACATGTAGTAACTGGAAGGGGGAAGGCATTGGTAGCTGGAGGTCTATCTAGGCAGGCATTGTGTATAAAACCTGATCAGTCGTGTGGACCGTGATGCCTACTTTAAAGATCAATCTTCATGCTTGGCGCGCTTGTTGTGATCGCCTCCCGACTAAAGAGGGGATGAGAATTCAGAATGTGCATATCAACAACTCTGTTTGTGTGTTATGTAATGAGGGCATGGAGAATGCTTCTCATTTGTTGAGTGGATGTTCTTATGCGGATATGGTGTGGAGCCTAATCGCTCAATGGTACTGGATTCCTCCGTTTTTTGCTTTCTCGGTGCCTGATCTTTTCGGAGTTCACAAGGAGCGTTCACTTTCGGAACGGAAACGCAAGGCAGTGAGGATCATTATGCTTACAGGTTGTTGGTGTATATGGATCAAAAGGAACTTGGTGATTTTCAACCAACGCCCGCCTTCCTTACATCGTGTGGTTTTAGAGATTAAAAATTGGAGTTATTTATGGTATTGGAACACAACAACCAGTCTATTAGTTGGTATGACTGGTCCTCTTTCTCTTTCTAATCTCCTTTGTTTCGGGGGTCTCTAGTATCTTGCTAGGGGCTCTTCGTTTTTTAATGCATTCGCCGTTTAAAAAAAACTACGTAGTATTTAAAAAGAAAGAAAACAGGAAGTTTTTGTGAGCTTACGTATGGAACAAAACAAATCATGTGGGCTACTAATTGATTAATAGAACCTAGAAGAAATAATTTATGAAGTTTGGGCTAGTGAGTAACAACAAAAGTTGGAGTTTTTTTTACCAAAACGGTGTTAATGAACATTTTATTTACCAAAATGGTGTTGGTGTAAAAATATTTACTAAAATAGCGTTTTCTATACTTTTGTATATTCTTACTCCTATTCTTATTGGTTGGATAAAACAAATTTATATCAAAATAATTATATAAAACTTTTAAAGAAAAATTTCTAGAAAAAATAAAAAATTATTTTGTTGTATTATGGTATTTTGTAACATTCTTTTATATTTCTTCTAAAATATAACTTCTGAAGTTCATTTCTTTTATATTTGCAAAATATTTTTTTACTTCTTTAAAAATGTTTCTTTTCAACATTCTTTTAGAAGACTTAAAAGTTTTTATAAATTGTTTAAATAAAATCTTTTTATATCATTTAGTTTAAAAGAACAGTTTAAAAATGTTTTGTTTTTAAACATTATTATCAATATTTTTAAACGTTTTTAAAACAAAGCTCTAAATGGAGAGCTTGAAAAATTATTCAGTAGTCGAGCTCGATCTTTAGAAATAGAAATCCAAACGAATCCCCCACCCCAGCTATGGAGTACTTTTCTGACCCGAGTCGTTGTAACTTTAACATTTCTTTTTACATAAACAAAGTAGATTTTAAAATGTTGAATTTAAAAGAAAGAAGAAAAGAAGTTTTTGTGAGTTTACGTATGGAACAAAACAAAAGATGTGGGCTACTAATTGATTAATAAAACCTTGAAGAAATAATTTATGAAGTTTGGGCTAGTGAGTAAGTAACAACAAAAGTTGTAGGCTGAACATTTAATGAATGCACACTTAGGCAGATTAGGTCGAGGGTAATTTCGTACAACAGATGGGAATTGGGAGTAACACTAAATACAACAGGTTGGCAATATTATTAAAGGGATCATGACGGCGGAGAAAGAGAATTCTAATGAAAAAAGATCAAAGTATGAATATCCAAGTAACAGATATATATCACTTTCATCTCATCAACCTCATCAACTATGTAATATTTTTCACATAAAAGTTTTCATCTATCTTATACTAATGCATTAACTATCTATGTCTCGTTGTCCCCATATAAACGTCACACTAATATAACGTGGTAAAAGATATCTCTTTATATACATTCTGTATGTTATACAATTCTCTTCCTACTCTCTCTAATATCACAAACTTCTTTCTACTCCTTACTTCTCTTTTTATAAAAGTCTCTAAAGAAGAGAGGGTATCTCAAGTAAATATAATTAATGTTCTCAAGTGGTGATAATCTTCATTAAATCATAACATGTTATCAGTACGAGGCTCTAATCTCGTAATCAAGCATAAAGACATCCATAACCAAGGTAAGAAATTTATTAATGGAAAATAAATATTACGATGAATTAAAAATGACATTTTATGAAGGACAATTAATAACTCTGGAACTACTAGCTTCTAACTTTTATTAATGCAACTTACGTTTATTTGTACAACTAACTTTTATTTATGCTCTAACATTTATTTATACAACTAACTTATATTTATGCATCTAACATTTTAATTACGCAACTAACATTTTCTTATGTCTACTAACTTTTAGTTATACTACTAATGTTTAATTATGTTTATCTATTGATCCTAACATTATATTATTATGCTAACATTTTGTTCTCTCTTAATTTTATCCATACCAAATCTTTATACTTTTATCTAGATCTTATACCTCGTATTTAATTCATATTCTGTATATTATTTTCAAAAATAATAATAATATATAAAAAACGTTAATATAGCCGTTTGAAAAGTTTATATATACTGTTGTAAACGGTTATAATTTTTTATATAAATTAACAATTATCAATCAATCTTTTTTTTCACAATAAACAAATCATATCATTTTCTCGAGACTATTCAAGGAGAATTTTAAAAAATGATTCATCCAGTTCTAGTGATAGCTAGGGGTGTGCAGAAATAACCGAAATTCAAATAAACCGACAAACCGAACCGTATCCATATCCGAATAAACCAAACCGAATTGTGAATTCGGTTTACGGTTTGGTTATGGTTTTGAGTTTTGTTTTTATTTGGTTTATTCGATTTATTCGGTTATCCGTTTAAAACCAAATAAGATTTATATATATATATACATATATATATATATATATGTATGTATATTTATTTATATTTATTTATAAACCATTTAACCATTTAAGCTAAGTCCACTT
Source organism: Deinandra increscens subsp. villosa (assembly GCA_039602395.1). NCBI lineage: Eukaryota > Viridiplantae > Streptophyta > Magnoliopsida > Asterales > Asteraceae > Deinandra > Deinandra increscens. The sequence continues at coordinate 75,046,372 of JBCNJP010000012.1, read as the reverse complement.
ATGACTTATCCATAATCCAACTAAATCCGCATCCATGGTTTTTTTTAAGGTAAAACAAGTTTTTCGTAATAAGTAGTAATCGAATCACCGTCTTCTCCTCTTCCACTCTACAAAAAACAAGAGCCTGCCTAGGTTCTAGGTATTTTGGTTGGAAGTATTTTGGTTGTATATTGGATTATATATGGTGTTAAACTCTATGGATATGTTAAAGTTGTTTGTTCTTTGTTTATTTTTTTTTTGTTAGCAAAATAATACGCAATATATGCTATTTGGTGAATACGGTTTAAATGGTTTGAATAGGATTTATTTGGTTCTCAACCGAAACCGAATCGTATTGAATATGGTTTATTCGATTCGGTTTGTAAGCTTTTCAATACGGTTTGGTTTGGTTATGGTTTTTATAAAAAAAACTTCAAACCGAATAAACCGAATCGAATAAACCGAATAAACCGTAAACCGAACCATTGAACACCCCTAGTGATAGCTACCATAATGATCATATATCTTAGTTCTTATCTCACTTTGTCAAGTCCCACCTAGAGAATTTAACCTTATCTTATTCATATAATTATTTAGAGCCATACCATTCTATTGTATCGCAATGCTTATTGGTATATATGAATTTTAATATTTCTCTTGTTATTTGTTCAATTTATGTCTAACTACAATATGTCAAACATTGCTAAAATTGAATTCCCTGCTCTTAACTATACTGGGGAAAACTACATGCCATGGACGGCTAATGTGAAAAGGCACCTCAAATCCAAGGGTGTTTTAGAAACTATAAATGAAGGAAATAAATGCTCAGAAAGACAAAGCAACAACTAATGTCTTTCTTCATAAACATATCGATAATATGTTACAAATTGAATACTTGAATGATGATGATCCATATACTTTGCGGAAAGATTTAGAAAGCAGGTTCGATCATCAAAAGGAAGTCTTGCTTCCTACTTCTAGAGATGAGTGGATCTATCTCAGGATCCAAGATTTCAAAAAGGTGAATGCGTACACCTCTGCTTTACTAGGATAAGTTTCACACTTTGATTTTGTGGCACCGTGTTAAAGAGGAAGACATGTTGGAGAAAATTTTCTCCATATTTCATGCATCAAATATAAATTTGCAACAATAATATCAATTGCAAAAAATTAAAAGGTATTCTGAGCTAATAATGATAATATATAAAATTGAGCTACTAATGAAAAATCATCAAGCTCGTCCCACAGGTTCACTAACTATCCCAGAAGTACATGTTGTTAATAAGAATGATATCAAATCTTCTGAGCGAAAATGAGAACGAAGACGTGGACAAGGTTGTGGACGTGGTCGTGGCGGTGTCCATTTTAATAGAAACCATTTCAATGATCACAACCATTTCTTCAATAGAAACAATAATTTTTGTGGTCGTGGTCGTGGTCGTGGTTATGGTCGTGTTCGCAACCAAGGAAACAACACCTATCACGCTACATAAAATGGTAACCCTAACGAGCAGAATAAGTTTTGGAATGAAGCTAGTACATCTCAAAATGATGGTGATTCTTGCCATAGATGTGGACTGATAAACCACTGGTCGAAAACTTATCGCACACCTCTATGTCTATGAAAAATATACCAAACATCCCCTAAAGAAAAGGAGAAAGAAGTAAACCATTTGGGTACTTTTGAAAATGTCGACATTGAACTGAATAACTCGGATTTCTCAATGACTATGAAACCTGAAAGAAATGTTGTTGGAACTTGATGCTTTTGTGTATTATTCATGTATTTTACTTTAATAAATTATGTTCAACTGGTGTTTCCCTTTCTTTTGATGTAATATGTTTTTCAAAAATAAATGTTCTTGTTATGTTTTCCAAAATAAATTTTCGTTGGAGCAAAATATTAAACAAATGAAGTGATATGTGTATAGCAGATAGTGGTGCCACACATACTATTCTTAATTGAAGAAATATTTTTATGAACTGAAGCCAACGAATTGATCAATTGATACAATATCAGGCCCTACTGACGTAATAGAAGGAGTAGGAAAAGCTAACTTGGTATTACCAAATGGAACAAAGCTTTTAATAGAAAATGCTCTATTCTCCCAAAATCGACAAGAAACTTAATAAATTTCAATAACATATACCATAACGGATACTTAATCCAAAACTGTCGATAGTGAAAAATATTTGTATATCATGAACAAAGGTCATGTAATGGAAAAACTGCCAATGCTCTATTCTGGTTTGCATTATACACATATTGATGTGCCCCAAGCACACATGGCAGTCAAAGAAAAATATTGTGATCATGGCTCATTCAGTTTATGACATGACATATTAGGTCATCTAGGACCTACCATGATGAAAAATGATAATTGAAAATACACATGGTCATCCACTGAAATACCAAAAGAACCCCCACAATGATAAAACACGCCTATGTACATCTTGCTCTCTTGGGAAATTAATTACCAGGCCGTCACTACTCAAACTTGAAAATGAATCACCCATGTTTGTTGAAAGAATTCATGGTGATATATGTGGACCAATTCATCAACCATGTGGACCATTTAGATACTTCATGGTCCTAATAGACGCATCAAGCAGATGGTCTCATGTATCTTTGTTATCAACTCGTAATGTGGCCTTTGCAAAATTTCTCATTCAATTTATTAAATTACGAGCATATTTTCCTGATTATACGATAAAAAGAGTAAGACTTGATAACACATGGGAATTCACATCACGTGCTTTTATTGATTATTGCATGTCTGTTGAAATTGTTGTTGAGCACCAGTTTCTCATGTACACACGCAAAATGGTTTAGCCGAGTCATTGATCAAACGCCTTCAACTAATTGCTAGGCCAGTAATAATAAGGACACAACTTCCTGTGTCTATTTAGGGCCATGAAATTTTACATGCTGGATCATTAATTCGTGTAAGATCAAGTGCAAATCACAAGTACTCTCCCATACAACTTGCTTCTGGCCATGAGACAAATGTTTCTCACCTTAGAATTTTTGGATGTGCAGTATGTGTCCCTATTTCCCCATCACAACACACAAAAATGGGTCCTCAATAAGGTTGAGGATATATGTTGGATATGAAATAACTCCATCATAAGTTATCTTGAACCTTTAATTGGTGATGTATTTACATCACGCTTTGCTGATTGCCACTTTAATGAGGTAATCTTCCTAGCATTAGGGGGAGAAAAGAAAAACCATTTGCCTCCGGGGTAACTTCAGTTTCATTTACCTCGGGTGAACTCATGTTCCTATAATCTTTTACTACGGGCTCTATCTTTTCATCAGCCACATCCATATCCACTTTGTATTCTTCCACAACTTCCTTTTCAGTTTCAGTTGGTGGTGGATCCTGGATATCTTCAACTTCATCTTCATTTATTGTTTGAGTATTTTCATCAGTTCCTTCTTTATCATCCACTTTTAACACACTTTCAGCTTCATCATCATCATCATCTTTCTTATCATCCTCCTCTTGTTCCAATACTCCAATTTTTACATCTAGGTCAACACTTTCCTCTTCTGCTATGGCCCTTATTTATGGTGTGATAAAACTTTCCTCAATGATCTTTTGAATTTATCTGATCTTTGTAGGAAGTGCACTAGCGCTATCATTGTAAACAGAAACAACTCTTTCAAGTTATCATGGTGAGGAGTAACAACTAGAATATCTCTCATGTATATCTTTTTCCATGTTTCTTCTAGATTGGAGGGTTAAACACCTGCTGATCTTAATAAGCCCATTCTGATTTCTTTTGGGACTCTGGTGTTCCAGTCATATTTAGTAAAATTTTCTTCCTTATACCCACCCATTTTGGTAGCAACATCATCTTTAACAGCACCAAGTTGTTGCGGTTGGGTTGGTAGGGCATTCACAGACTCATCTTGTTGGAAGACTTCTTTATCAACATGTAGTTTCTTGATTCCTCCCTGCTCTTTCACAGTGTGTGAAAGCAAAGAGAATTGAGCTTGAAGATTGTGGTACAAAATCATCAATACGTTAAGTGAAAACTTGCTCTCCACTGGTTTTACACCAGTATCCTTGAGCAGAAAAGGAAAAGATAAGACTTGCTCAGAATGATAAAAATTTGCAACTGATGAAAAGATTCAGGGAAATAGTTTTGGAGAGAGGGTGGATTAAACAAGAAAACTCAACTTCTGCAAAAAGATCTATGTGATCTAATGTCTCTGATAGTACAAGAAGAAAATGATCTCACATTCTTCAGGGAATTGAAAGATGATGATGAAAAGCATGAGAAAGCAAAGAGAGAGGAAACTCAGAAGTTGATTAAGGTGCATATCACAAAAGCTGAGGAGACCAAGACCCTTAAAAGATACCTTATTGAGTTCTTAGGGGAAGAAACGAAGAGCATCAATCCCTCTTCTTTGGATACACTGAGAAGAAAGTATGATGTGATAAGAGAACAAACCATAATTGTTGAAAGAACTAGAGTTCCATGGCATCCAGGTGCGTTCTCAGGTATATTTTGTCTTCCTCCTAAACTTGTTAAACCTCTTAGTTTGATTAACTCCATTTTAGGGAATGTATCTACTACTCCACCTCATGCCACTCAAATTTCTACTACCCCACTCAAAAGAAACCCACCAAGGGCCAGCAGACCACCTCCCAAAAAGTCAGTCAGCAAAAAGCCTAAAATTTTCAAGCCAATATCAACTATGTTTAGAGCTGACAACTTTACCCCTATAACCCCTATAGAACCCAGGTCTACTAAACCAAAAGTTACACCTTCACCTTCAATCCAAAAATTAACTCACTCACCTACTGAAATCATCAAACCACCTCCAACAATACCTCAACCACCCACTGAACCTTCAACCAAACCAACTGATACACCTGCAAGTACATCTAGGAGAAAGGAATAATTGGCTAAAAGAAAAAGAGCCTAGGTAGTGTTTTCAAGTTCAAGTTCTTAGTCATCTCAAAAAGTATTTGAAACAATGCACTCTGAAAAAAAAAGAATTCTCTCTTGGAAGTTTGATGAAGAATCAGAAAAGTACCTACTCACCACAAGCAACAATGAAGTACTGAAGATGACAGCTAATGAAGCTCTGAAGAGCTTATCAGAGTTAGAGCTTGGTGATGCGAGAAACACTCTAGGTGACATCAAGTGTTTGTGTGCACAAGAGCAAATTCTCATGATAAGAATCAGAATGTTGTTTGATACAACTAAAAGAGAGACCTCTAGTGCAGTGCCCTTAAGTACCAACTGTCCTGTGACTAGAATAGAATGGGGTGATGATAAGAAAATAGTAGTCTATAGAGCTGATGGTACATTTACAAGACACAGTCAATTAAATACTTATAAATGGAACTAAGCTGATAAACAAACTATCATTCATCTCATGAACAATCTATTCAACAAAGACAATGGGCCAGAAGATAAGTAAGTGTTGTTGGTAAAGCAAGTTTTGTCAAAGATCTACCAAATAATTCGAGATGTTTGAAGTCGTATTACTTTTGAAGATTTTGAAGTTGTTAGTAGTGAAAAAGAAAGAAAAATTGAAGATTTTGGAAGCATCATCTTGGGGGGAGACTGTAAGGAATCACACTCCCTAGATAAATGCTTATTGGCATAATAATCAGTTATATTAGAGGATATAGAAGGCCCGAGATAAGTTATCTCGGAAGAAACAAACTGTCTGGAGTAACTTATTTTACCTCGGAAGCTTTATTATCTCGGAAGCTTAAGTGCTTACCTCGGAGTGGATAAGCGCCCTAGATAACTCAAGTTGCCTCGGTAAGACGAATTATCTCGGTTAACTTGTTTATATCCACTTGTTTCGACATACATGTTGTTTTGTCAAACACTCAAGCAACTTCCCGCCATATTTGATGTCGTCAACTTATCTTCTAGACTAGATTAATATATTTCTAGCTCACAGTATCTTGTTTTAGCAGTCTAGATCGATCGTAGAGAAATCAAGGGCACTCCTTGATTCTTATGCACTATATATAGTTTCTTGTACATTGTAACCACACACACACAACAGATTGACACAAACTTAGTCAGTTGTATTCTCCTTGTTTATCAAGTAATCAATATAGTGCCAAGTATTATTCATACGATGTGTATTTACTTGCTTTACATTATATTTCCGTTTGCATTAACCTTAACAGAGTAATCGGTTTAACTAGTTTCTGCCTGGTTAAACTAGAAGTGAAGTCTTGTATTTTGGTTGAATATGATTAAACCAGCCCTCGATCCTACACAGATACCTTCTGATAGTGTCTTGATCAATGGGTCAAGAACTGTCATGGATTTTGTAAGCGTGGCTCTCATTACATTCATAATACACCAAAATATAAATGAAATCACACACATATGTTGAAAATAAAAATGCATGGGTTTAAGTGGACAATATACTGGAAATCATCATATAAGTTTTAAATATTTTTGACATGTTAACCTTGACTGAGTTTCATAAGGATATGATCTCATGATCAGATCTTTTCTCAACCAAAAAGATGTTACAATTTTATTTAAGAAAATCTTTTGTTTTATGTTTCTTCATTATTTTAAGCAAAGTTTAACTTTATAAATGTTTTTGTATGCTTGTGTGCTTGCAAGATAAAAGGACATGTCTTTTGAACCAAGGTGTGAGTTGATTTCTCAAAAGAGGGTAATTTGTGAAAGGTGTTTGCGAAACCTATCCTGCGAAACCTATCTTGCAAAACCAATCTACAAATATGTATTATTAATTCCTGATCTTTTGGCGGAAAATGCAAAATTTTTGTCCTTAAATATCACCTCTAGAGAAAGATTTATGCACCTTCAAAATCTTTCACTCATTACCTTTCTGAATTCACTGGCCTTGCTCCATTCTATAATATTAAAAAAATTTCATTTCTTCTCTTTGTTCCATACTTAAGGTTTGATATACTCAATCTTATATTAAAAAAATTTCCCTTCTTATCTTTGTTCCACATTTAAGGTTTGATATACCAATCTTGCTTCAAGAAATGATTATGATTTGTTTATTTTGGTACATATCATGTATTTAAGTTTTTTGTGCAAGATCATGGTCCAAGATCGACTGAATTTGTCAAAGCATTTCAAAAACTTAAGTTTTTAAGTTTTTAAACAAGAATGTTTCTTGGATAATGCACTTTTGGAATTTGCAAAAGGGTCTTGGATGCAGGCTGGAGACAAATGTCTTACATTCAATATCCGCATCTAAGACTTGTGCACATTTTCAAAATTACAAAATCTGGTTTTGCAAAAAAAAAAGTCTTCTTTTGAGATTTCTTATCTAATGATGATCAGAGAATTTTGTATCAAAATTCAACTGATCTTCAACATTTCTAATTAATATCTGAACAAGTTCCGGAGGTCTTGGTCCGAACTTGCACAAATGTGACCAAAATCGTTACTCCATTTTGAATCCTCAACCTCTTTTCTGGCTTCATTCCACTCATTAATCAGCTACAGGGAGAGAGGATCGAGTATTGAATAATGAAGGAAGAAGACATAGCTGCTTGATGTATCGATCCGCAATGCTAAAAACAAACCTAAGCTTAGAGCCGTAGGATCAAAATTAAGGTTTTTAGATAAGATTGTATTGTTATTTCTGTTTGTTTGTAAACCTGCAAAAAACATGTAGACATTTCTCTGAACTAGTCTATGAAATGTACCATTAAGAATTTGTGAAATATCCATAATGTGCGAAAGTGTGTAGACTTATTCGCACATTATGTCTATATATGGGATAGTTCATGCGTGTTTTCGGTAACGAATTGTGAGTCTGTAGCGAAGCCTCTGCGATTCACGACACGGGCTAGGTGTTATGTAATTGGTGATTCAATTTAATCAATCCAAAGAGCTATTTCTACAATTCTTGTGATTCTCTCATGTTCTTCAAGTCATCCTATAATCGATCATATGGGTGCTATTTATACATGTTGGAGACGTCTTGAATTCTAGACACGTCCCATGGTGACTAAATAATTGAAAACGACACGTAGAGGTGTGAAAAAGGGGCTGGAACTTATCAAAATCGTAACCATGTGCAGGTCACGGTCAATGCGGCCCGCATTGCACACTACGAACCTCTATGTGGCCCGCATCTCATGTCAGATTTGGATATTTTACATTTCCAGTCCTTCTAGTTCTATCTAATGCATATTAACCCCTCGAACTTTGACATAAATATTATTTTATGTCCTAAAACTTTCCAAAACATATTTCTAATAATCTCTAAGGTTCAGGTCACATATAACGAGAAATATAAACACGTATCTATGCGTATAAATCAAGTATTTTACTTATTTTCTTTCCCGTTAACTATCAAATATATTTCATTTATATTAAACACATATGCATCAATATTCTAACATGGAATTAAACACATATTTGCACGTATATCTTCAATTAAAACACATAATCATTCATGTATCATTATTTTTGAACCCGTTCATCCTTTTAATCATATAAACACGTGTTTATTTATATAATATCATTTCGTAACACATATTTATAATACAAACACATAGGTAAACATAATCAGATACGTAGTTACCTAGACGTGGATTTTGGGATGTTACAAGAAGTATACTAAAAGCGAAAGTAGAAAAGTTAAAAGTTTTGTGGCCAAAGTAGAAGACAAGAAACTTAAAACAAAAAAAAAGCTTTAAAAGTTAGAGGGTTAAAAAAATTAAGAAGTATAAAACGTTAAAGTCTAAAAGTCTTGTGGTGAAAGTATAAAACTATAAAAATATACTAAGTTAAGTGGTATAAAACGTAAAAATCTAAAAGTCTCGTGGTGAAAGTATAAAACTATAAAAGTATACTAAAAACGAAAGTAGAAAGGTTAAAAGTTCCGTGGCCAAATTAGAAGACAACAAAACTTAAAACAAAAAAAATTTAAAAGTTAGAGGGTAAAAAAGTTAAGGGGTATAAAACGTAAAAATCTAAAAGTCTTGTAGTGAAAGTATAAAACTATAAAAATATACTAAAAACGAAAGTAGAAAAGTTAATAGTTTCGTGGCCAAAATAGAAGACAACAAAACTTAAAATAAAAACAACTTTAAAAGTTAAATGGTACAAAACGTAAGAGTATGAAACATATGTGGCCAAACTATGAAAACCAAAAGTTCACTATTTCGTTAAAAAAAAACAAATTGTGAGCAACACCGATGTGAGCAATGAAAAGGGCGCCGCTTCAACGTGAAGATTCGCCTACGGCAACGTCACCACCGTAACCACCGAGTGGCCGGTAATGCCTCAGGGGTTGCGTATTCAAAGTAAACATCAGTAATCGGAAAAGGCACATCACAACCACCAGAAGTTCTCAGTTTGTAGAGAGAAACAGAAAAGTGGGTGAAGTGATAAGGAGAGAGAAGAAATATGTCAATTTGTAGAGAGAAAGAGTAGAGATGACGTGTAACCACCAATCACAATTAAACATATATTAAAAAAAGAGATGATGTGTAACCACCCAGTTCGTGCAAACGAAGCACAATATTTTGTGAGAAGGCTGGAGAAATTGATTTTGTTAATATATATAATAATCACGTATCCCATTTGGTGAGAGAGGTTCAAATGAGAAGTTTGTTTTGGGTAAGAAGGATAAGAAGAAATTTCAGCCATTAGATCTTGATCTAATAAAAAAGGAAGGAGGGGTATTTTAGTCTTAGCCACTTTTGTTGACTTTTTATCTACTTCCCCCATTTTCTTTAAACATTCATAACTTTCACATACGACATTATTTTTTTAAAAAAATTACACCATAAAAACGAGCATTTTTTTATCTTTAAAACGCATATAGTGTTGCTATATAAAAAATGAAAAAAAATTTTACTCTTTTAATTTTTTGACACAGGTCATTGTGTCATTGTGTCAAAATGTTCAGATCATTGTGTCATTGTGTCGTCGTGTCAAAAGTATATATAGTGTTGCTATATATAAAATTAAATACTCTTTCGGTTTTTGGCACAATATGAAACAATGATCTAAACATTTTGATACATCATTGTGTCATTGTGTCAAAATATTCAGATCATTGTGTCATTGTGTCGTCGTGTCAAAAGTATATATAGTGTTGCTATATATAAAATTAATTACTCTTTCGGTTTTTGTCATCATATGAAACAATGATCTGAACATTTTTACACATCATTGTGTCATTGTGTTAAAATGTTCAGATCATTGTGTCATTGTGTCATTGTGTCGTCGTGTCAAAAGTATATATATTGTGCTGCTATATATAAAATAAAAAAAAATCACTCTTTCGGTTTTTAACACCATATGACACAATGATCTGAACATTTTGACACAATATGACACAATGATTTGAACATTTTGACACAATGACACAACGACACAATGACACAATGATCTGAACATTTTGATACAATCGAAAGAGTAAAAAAAATTAATTTTTTTATATAGCAACACTATACGCGTTTTAAAGATAAAAAAACGCTCGTTTTTATGGTGTAATTTTTTTTAAAAAATAATGTCGTATCTAAAAGTTATGAAGGTTTAAAAAATGGGGGAATTTAATAAAAAGTCAAAAATACCCTTCCATCTTTTATTTATTTTAGTTTTTCTTTCTAATTTACCCAGAAAAATCTTAAGCCATAGATCTTCATTTAATTGAAGATCTAATGGCTATAATTCCTTCTTATCCTTCTTATCCAAACTAAACTTCTCACAATAACCTCACCCAAATACCCCCCATTTGGTTTGCTTAACAAGACATATCAAACCGCAATTCTAGAATTAGTTGCTTTTAAATATTAGTTCTCCAACTAACCAACAATTACGCCTATAAATAGTACACAAAAACTATTATTGCTTTCATAATCTCTTGTGTTAATCAGTCATGGAATTAGAAATGGAAAACATTATCGGGTATTTTGAAAATAAGACTATTTTAGTCACCGGAGCTACTGGATTTCTTGGAAAAGGTAAGTTTCTTTCCTTGCCAATTGATCTCCCTAGCAATCAAGACTGAGCATAACTTTGATTTGTATGTATATATACTTCAGTTTTTATAGAGAAGATACTAAGGGTACAACCAAATATAAAAAAGTTGTTTCTACTTATAAGAGCTTCAGATCAAAACTCAGCGTTGCATCGGTTGCACTCAGAGGTACTTTCATGATTTAGAGTGATATATATAGCATTGTGGGTATGTGAATAGTAAGTGATGTGATCAATAGAACATGTAATGATGGCCTAAAACGATATCAATCACATGAAAAACTAACAACTAATTTTGTGAAGAAGTCACATGACTATTTTTTAATATTCTTAATAAAATCACACGAAAATATATGCATTTCTATTTATGTATACTAATACATAACTTGTTAACCATGACTCCTAGTTATATTTAAACTAGGGAAAAAAATAAACTAATTACATAACTAAATCAAACTCAAATACTCATTCTTAACCAACTTAAACTCTTCCCTATTTTCTTAAAATTATAGTTACTGCCTTCATGTAGGTTATTGGAAAGGACCTGTTTAGGGTCATAAAACAAAAACATGATATCGATACATTCATATCTGAAAAAGTAACACCAGTGGTTGGAGATGTGGGCTTGGAAAATTTAGGAGTAACAAACATGGATTTGTTAAATGAGATGCAAAGGCAAGTGGATGTTGTTGTTGACTCTGCAGCTACTACAAAGTTTGATGAAAGGTATTATTAGGATATTATATTTAGTTATTAAGTATGAAAATCAATTGTAAATGTTTTCCATTATGATTCCTAGAAATATGTAATATTGCAACCCTCTATATACAACATCAGTTGTGAATAATAAGAGTATTCATAGCTCATTCTTCATAAATTCTATGAGTGGAGACTCTAAAATTTGATATTTGGTTGTGAGTGGTTGTGAGTAGAGGAGAGTGAAAATTTTTGATAAATCTGCATATTTGATAAAAAAAAATGATTAATTCTCTAAAATTTGAGGTTTGGTTGTGAGTGAAAGAGATAGAGAAAATATAATGATAAAGATATAAATATACTGATTGGGATGGAGAATGGGCTATGAATGCTCTAATCTACCAAAACCCTAAAGTTGTCATGTTCTTCCAATCTCCCTCCATTTTTCCAAGGGTTATTGGATTTTAATAATCCCAAGTTTAACATATTGGCAAATAATAATCCCAAGTTTAACATTTACTCCCACCAGTCCCAACTTTAATCTTATTTACTGTCATCAGTCCCGCGTGTCATGCCAGGATCCGTCATATCCGTCAGGTTAGGACTGGTGACGGATCTGGCATGACACGCGGGACTGGTGACAGTAAATAAGATTAAAGTTGGGACTGGTGGGAGTAAATGTTAAACTTGGGATTATTATTTGCCAATATGTTAAACTTGGGATTATTAAAATCCAATAAACCTTTTTCCAATTGCCGCAAAACCTTAATAGATAGTTGTCATTTTCAATCGTCGGCTATGCAAGGGCAAACCTAAACGGTTACTTGGGTCAGATGACACCCATGGATTTTCATTTTGATATGATCTCGAACGACGTCTAAGAAGGGGGAGGGGTACATAGTCATGGAGAGGATATATGTAATTTGACCCTTTTATATATAGTGCCTCTAGCGGAGTTTCTGATGTTATAAAAGAATAGTGTGATTCCCATTTTGAGATTTTTGTTAACTAGCGGAGTTTCTGATGTTATAAAAGAATAGTGTGGTTCCCATTTTAAGATTTTTATTAACTGCTCAGAAGCATGTTAACCGGTTAGAAGCAGGAGTGGTAGTGATAGATGGGTGTTTAAAGTTTAAAAAGAATAATAGAGATAAAAGATGGTAAAAATGTGACAAGGAAGACCGTATATATAATAAAGGCCGTAGATATATCCACCCACCAAATTGATATATTCACCTATTTCTCACGGCCGTTTCATGTGAAACGACACCAAAACGACCGTTTCAAACAAAACGACCTTAATACGATTTGTGGAAAATGGGCCCCCTGATTTTAAGGTTGTCGTCGTCGTGACACGTCACCTCGTTTTGCCTGAAACGACCGTTTTAGACAAAACGGCCGTAGAAATTGAGTTTCTCTAGTAAACTCACTGGATTTCTCTATAATCACTCATAATAAATGGGCTCTTTAGCATATGTTTTTATTGGTAATATATTGATAATTTATACTTTTTTTAAATCTAGTTGTACCTACAATCTATAACACTTGCTCCTTGACTTTAGTTCTTTTCCAGCCACATGCTCCATCTTTTTAAAGTTTTAAAATGAAACAAGTCACTAAATTCTTTTAACTTCATAGTTTTATTTATTTGTATGCTATTTGCAGTTCAAGTAATACTAGTACTATTTTGTTTGTCTTAAAATTTTTTCATTAAGTATTGTTTATTATATCATATGTTAATTAATTATAATATATGTAATTTAGAATTTATTACTTTATATTCTCTTCAACTATCATATATTTGAATATCATCATTAAGAATGTCTTGCGGCACAGTAATCTTAATGAAATTGTCTGTATGCATCAAGCTCTGAGTTTTCGGGATAACATGATCGGATCATGTTTGCTTACCGAAGATGTCTCTTTATGGCTTCAAGCCAATCTCGCAGGCTTGGCATCAACAATTTGCAGATTATGTTTCCTCCATAGACATTCATTAGAGTCTATTTAATCACTTCTTGTTCATCTTTAAAGAGGGTTTATTATTATATGTCGATAACATCATCCTAACCACCCTTTCAACTACTCTTAGAAAGAATTTAATGTATCTTCTTTTTTCTAAACGACCAACGTATCCCCCGAAAACTCAGAGAGTATTTAATCAGTTGAGCTTATTCCAGAAAAAAATCACCTTCGCAAGCGGCCGGGTAATAAAAGCTGGAAGCTTAGGAATCGACCCGTCCTAGTAGTTATTTAATGCATCTTCTGACACATGAGTTTGCCTTAAGGGTGTGGGACCACTAACTTACTCTATGGGCATTTTCATTAACCAATAACAAAGCTTGCTCTTAACTCCACAAAACACAAAATAGATATTTTTGAAAACCAAGGTATAACCTCTTTTAATCTTTCGGCCTCCTCGGACAACGCGAATTCCAAACTCGAAGCTATCGAGGATACTTGCTTCTTTACTCCATTGAATATCATTAGCTTGTCGAGGCCTTACAGTATTTGACTTAATTTGTCCGGATTTCACCTACATTGTTTAAAAGGTTTGTGTACATATCCATGTTTCTTGTATTACTCACATGAATGCCCTTAAACGAATCCTTCGGAATGTCAAACGAATGTTGGAGCAAATTTAGCTCCCCGGTCACTTATTTCATATGTCGACGCCGATTTAGGGATGCCAAGATACCTGTTGATCCACATCTGGGTATTGTTTATTTGTGACAACTTGATATTTAGTCCTACAAACATCAGCTCACATTATTTCGCCCGGGCATATAAGGTAAATACGCTAAATACACAGGGGACGCCAATGTCATTTTTTAATTATATTGTTTCGAGATCTACAATTAGAGTTTTATCATCCTCCTCTTTTTTTTTTTTTTTTTTTTTTTGCCAAAAAGAATCATGCATAACAGTGTTTTATTAAGAACACACAAAAATACATATACAAGTGGACAATCACCCCGGCTGGTAAGGGAGACGGGCAACAAGCTGCGCCGCCAAGCCTTTCTGAATAGCAAAACTGAGCCTTGTGAAAACAACATCCCTAGCACCAGAGGTCACCACATTACCATGCATGACCCGTTGAACTCTACTCAGGGTTTCCACAGCCTCAGAGGCGAGGAACCCAAAAGTGTCAAAAGCAAAAGGAACAAACACATGTTGATTTTTAATGCACGCTTTCTCGTGCTTGTTCACTTTCCCCATCGCAGCCTTAGAAGCCGCCTGGCCCACTTTGAACTCCCCAAGCCCCAAGCCCACTAGAGGGGAGACCCCGGTTAGATCCAGGCAGGCATGCTTCCCCCCTATCCACCCAAAGACCAAGATGTCTGCCGGTCTAAGGGTCGATCGCCCATCAGACGGGTCCGTCAGGAAGTTGACCAGAGCTTCCTTCTTCGTCAAAATCCCCCGCGCGCTTGAATATGTCAAATAGAACATCCCTTCTCTTTCCAATTTTTTTTACTATGAAGGTCTAAAGGTATCGGATCATGGATCAATGATGTTACACTAAGTTATTTATTGAATTATAGATAGTATATATTTGAGGGTGCTCAAGATAATGAAGGACCCAATTTTTTAGCCATACGTTTTAAATATGGGATCAGTGATTTACCAAAATTCCTTCCCAAAACTTTCGTGATTCTACCTGGTGATCATAATTATGTAGACGTTAGAACAATAGATAAAGTGCCCTTGTCCCTTGACATAACATACCGTAGAATACGTTTATGTCCATTAATAAACTTTAAAACTGCTCTAGTTCATGTATCTTCCTTGGTTAACCCTCCAATCATAGGGGTACAAGTGTTATGAACTCATCACTTGTAACACTATCATCTCTCGAGAGACATCCTCTCCGACGAGCATGTATTTCAATTGTTAAATTTCACACATCTCTTCCTAACTATGAGTTCCTTGTCTCTAATCTATCAACCATTTTACACTTTTCCCTCTTGGAATCCACTATGTTGTAGCCTATATATATGGCTCATTCACCATCTCCTAGTCGTGCTTCCCCTAACATACCAAGATCGTCTAGCGATTCCTCACCCTTGACACATCCTAAGTCATCGGCTCTAGGAATGTTCATTGGCTTACGGTTTATTCGGTTTATTCAATTCGGTTTATTCGGTTTGGAGCTTATTTTATAACAACCGTAACCGAACCGAACGGTATTGAAAATCTTACAAACTGAATTGAATAAACCGTATTCAATACAGTTTGGTTTCGGTTTAGAACCGAATAAATCATATTCAAACCGTATACACCAAATAACATATTTTGCGTTTTTTTTTTTGCTACCAAAAAATAAATGAAGAACAAGCATCTTTAACAAATCCCTAGAGCTTAAAACCATAATACGATATACAACCAAAATACTTACAACCAAAATACCTACAACCCAAATACCCGCAACCAAAATACCTACAACCCAAATACCCACAACCAAAATACTTACAACCAAAATACCCACAACCTAAATACCGATAGAGTAAACAAAAAAATCTTCAAGGGTTTCATGAAAAATAAGCTTTCAACACATGAAGTGAACTAAAACAAACATCAAGATGTTTCTTCAAGCGACACAACCGTTATTGTTCTCATGTCTACAAGAAAAACAAAAATAAGTAAATAAAAGGATTAGGTATTAAACTAAAAAATATAATAAAAAGGATGTTGAGTAAAAATATAAATACAAATAAGTAAATGACCTTCTTCCAGTTTATCATGGTTTTCAACGTTTTCTTCGACATTGCAATCAATATACTTTAAAGATGTTGGGCTTATACTTAAGTGGGCTAAAAAGTTTATTAAATGGTTTTATAAATAAATAAGTATATATATATATATATAGGGTTAGGTTCAAATGAGAACTTTTTATTTTAAGAACTTTTGAGAACTAAATCTCAACCACAAATTTCAGGGGGACCACTACAATTCATGGAAGGGGGATACATGTAAATAAACTTGTGGCTCAAATTAGTTCTTTTTAGTTCTCAAACCAAATTGGTTCTCAAATGATCCTCTCCCTATATATATATATATATATATATAGGGTTAGGTTCAAATGAGAACTTTTTCTTTTGAGAACTTTTGAGAATCAATTTGGGCCACTAATTTTCAAGAGGGGGGGGGGGGGGGGCATTCAAATTCATGGGGGGGGGGGGGGGTTCCATATATATAAACTAGTGGCTAAGATTAGTTCTTTTTAGTTCTCAAACCCGATTAGTTCTCAAATGATCCTCTCCCTATATATATATATATATATATATATAGGGAGAGGATCATTTGAGAACTAATCGGGTTTGAGAACTAAAAAGAACTAATCTTAGCCACTAGTTTATATATATGGAAAACCCCCCATGAATTTGAACGCTCCCCTCTTGAAAATTAGTGGCCCAAATTGGTTCTCAAAAGTTCTCAAAGAAAAAGTTCTCATTTGAACCTAACCCTATATATATATATATATATATATATATATATATATATATATATATATGGTTAGGTTCAAATGAGAACTTTTTTCTTTGAGAACTCTTAAGAACCATTCTGAGCCACTAATTTTCAGGGGGGAAGCATTCAAATTCATGGGGGGGGGGGGGGGGATTTCCTTATATATAACTTGTGGCTCAGAATGGTTCTCAAAAGTTCTCAAACCCAATTGGTTCTCAAATGATCATCTCCATATATATATATATATATATATATGGTAAAAGATCCGTGTAGACCCCTTATTTTTTGTAGACCCCGTAGACCCCTTATAAAACTCAATAAAACTCACTAAAAATAAAACTCAGTTTTGTCAATTTAGTTTTTTTTTATTTGCGATAATCTTTTAAGAACAAAAAAAGACAATTAAAAAAAAAGAAAAACGAAAAACATTAAAAATTGAACATTTTAAGACAATGAGTTTTAAAACTCAATGAGTTTAAAACTCAATAAAACTCAGTGTTGCGTTTAAAACTCAATATTTTAAAACTCATTGCCTTAAAATGTTTGATTTTTAATGTTTTTTGTTTTTTTTAATTAATTAATTAATTTTTTTTTGTTCTTAAAAGCTTATCGTAATAAAAAAACCAAATTTACAACACTGAGTTTTATTTTTATTGAGTTTTATAGGGGTCTACGGGGTCTACAAAATTTAAGGGGTCTACATGGAACCCTTCCCTATATATATATATATATATATATATATATATATATATATATATATATATATTATTCGGTTTAAACGGGTAACCGAATAAACCATATAAACCAAATTAAAACCAAACCCAAAACCATAACCGAATCGTAAACCGAATTCACAATTCGGATTCGGTTGAAAACTAAACCGTAAACCGAATTCACAATTCGGATCGATTATTCGGATATGGATACAATTCAGTTTGTCTGTTTATTCGGATATCGGTTATTTCTACAAACCCCTAATCGCCCTGCCCCAAACACCAACCCCTCAACCTAATTTACCTCACTCAGCACCTACTCTTTCAATATATAGCCAAAGGCAGAAACCACCAGCATCTGTCTCTACATCAAAACCAACTACCATATTCATGCCCCCTCCGTCGACCCACCAATATCATGCACTATGACAATACATCAAATGGATAGCACTTCCAAAACGAAACACAAATTAAATCTTCATACCACTACTACCATTGAATATCTCCCTCGTAATCTTGTTGATTCCTTAACAAACCCTTTTAGAATCATGTCACGACAAATGAATGCTCTTATTGAATAAAATAGTGCTTGGTAGTTTATACTTTTTCACTCTAAAATGTAACATAAATTATATAACCAAAATAACTCAAAATAACCACAAGAAAATTGACACATGGCACTTCTTCACTTTTTTCAAGAGGGTAAAAAAGTCAACGTACGCAAAGTAAAAAACACTATCTCATTTTTAAAACGTCTATAACTTTTTAATGGTTTGTCGATATTTATAAAAATTATACAATTCGACTCGTTGTATTTTTATTTTTAATTCAGTTACCGTCCCGACATTTTTGAAGTTTTTTTTTCAAATATCCGTCTTAACATCAATGTTAGACACACTAGCATTGGTGTTACAAACAAAAACATTGATGTTAAAACGGGTGTGAAAAAAAAATCTTCAAAAAAGGTTGGGACCACAACTAAAATAAAGATAAAAATGCGACAAGTCTAATATATTTGTTTTTATAAAGACTGATAAGAGATAAAAAAAAGTCATAAAGGTTTTAAAAATGGAGGTGATGCTTTTTGGATCGGGTGATTTGTCAGATTTACTCTTTTTAATTAAAAAATTTGAAGTGCCACATGTTTACCAATCTAATGCATTTGCTTTTTTATCTAATCACTAGATTGTGATTATTGGATTATATGATTTAAGTTGAGTTATTTTTAATTCCAAATCTTATATATATTAACTTCTAATTATACATTATAAATATAAATAGAGTTCGGTTCGTGTAAAAATAATATGTTTAGATTTTAATGAATGGTGTATCTCAAACTTTTTTTTTATAAACATGCATAAAATCCTAAAATGTAAAACACATTGTATTAAACTCCAACAAAGAGTATTTACCTAGACTTTCTATAATTAACTAAACCATCGTATTAAATAATTTAATATTTATATCTAATTATAAATATTATCTATTTATAAAGATGATATATAACGATTTAATTTGATACGTATTTCAAATATAACATATTTTTTAGTTATGCTTGCTAGGTTCATAAATCATTAGCAAACTTGTCATATATTATTACTCGAAACTAAACCCAAACATAATTAACTAAGACAACTATATAGTAATTTTTTATTCATGTGCAACACATTTTAATTTGATTGTAGATATGATGTTGCATTTGCGATTAATACACGTGGAGTTAAGCATGTTTCTAGCTTTGTCAATGAATGCAGCAAGATAAAACTACTTCTTCATGTATCCACAGGTACTTATACTAAAGTCCTTATAGCACACTCATAGCCTTCTTGTCTCATCATAAGGATTTTAGTAAATTTTTATTTCTGGTAGTGATTCAATACATGTTAAATGAAAAGTTGGTCTTATTTCAGCTTATGTCTCCGGTGAAAGGTCTGGAATCATACTGGAAACTCCATTCAAAATGGGTGAGACACTTAATGGAAAAAATGATCTCGACATCAAAAACGAAGAAAAGATGATACTAGAAAGACATAGCCAACTCCTCATTGGTGGAGCCAATAAAGACACCATTTCATCTGCCATGAAGGATTTTGGTACCCAAAGGTCTTCCTTTTAAATCATTATCTTTTTTATTCAAGTGCCATATGGTCATGACACCGCATTTTGGTTTTAAATATTATAACATTGATAAAAATAGACATTAATTTACAAAGACCGTATTATCATATGAAGCCGTAGAAAAATCTTTAATCCTAATAAAGCACTAAAATAGGTGCCACATGTCTCATTTCTAGGATGTCCACATAAGCATTGCCACATGTCAAAACCACATTTAAGCATCAATTTATTAGATTATCAATTAAGTATAATTACCAATTTTATCAAAAACTAAATTTCCATTTAAAAAAAAAATTGACAAACTTAATGTGAATTTGATAAATTTACTCAATAATTTGATTATTTTAAGAAAAACTAATCAACAATTTGTCAAACATAAAAAATTTGATTATTTTAACCGTGTTTTTTTAATTTTTTTTATATGTATCTAATATTATAAACTCAACCCGTGTAATACACGGGTTACTAACCTAGTATTGGAAATATAACAATATGATTGAGGGAACTATTTATACGTCATAGAAACTAAACGAAAAAAATTGGAAATATGGAGTTCGAATAAAAATTTAGGGGGAGCTGGACTTAGTGTATGGGAGGTCGGACTCGGTATATAGGGGGCTGGACTCAGTATATACAAAATTTTCTAAGGAAGCTTCACCCTTTGCATGCCTCCAGTTTTAGACAACCGTTAAGGTTTTATCGAATGACGGTTTGAGGTTTTGTGACTATGACATTTAAAGATAGAGGTTATGACACCACATTTGAAAGTTAGGGACTGCGTCATAACATCTATCTTTAAATGTCAAAATGAGATTTTCATTAAATGGTTTTGGGTGGCGTACGTATTAGAATTTCGTATGACGTAGGATTAGTATGGCCATATAATTTTAATTTTTGTTCATTGTTTGAAGGGCACAATTACACGGATGGCCAAATACTTATGTGTTCACTAAGGCGATGGGGGAAATGCTATTGCTCGAGGGATTAAGGCAAGATGTATCACTAGTCATGCTACGACCTACCATCGTCACCAGTACCTATCAAGAACCCTTTCCTGGATGGATCGAAGGCGTCAAGTAATTCATATCCCTTCTATTAAACATATTATGTTTAGACCTTGCAAAATTAGAAGAAATTAAGTTTCTTTTTAATGAATATCATGCACGTTTTTAGTAAAGATTATCAAAACATGCAGCACTCTGCAGGACTTTGTTTAGATAGAGTTTTTGGGCGGCTCGGACATGATAAAGCATGTTTTATTTAAATGATTATAGTTTCGTAGTTTATAGAAAATATCTTGTATATTTGAAGTTGTGGGCTTCTACACTATTCTTCACAAGTCTCTTATCAAATATTTTGTATCCAAACTTGTGAAAGATTATTGATAAAATTTCAACATCTCCGACCTCCGAACTCCCGCCGCCACACCTGCAACCATCTCCGACCTCCGACCTCCGACCTCCCGCCGCCCCACCGTTCTCCGACCTCCCGCTGCCCCCTTTCAACCATCTCGCCGGCGACCACCGCTCCCTCCTCCACTTTGACCCTCCTCCGCCGCCCTTCCTCCTCCAGCCCCCCGCCGCCCTTCCTCCCCCAGCCCTCACCCACCCTCCTCCTCCTGCCTCCTCCTCCTCCAGCCCTCCGCCGCCCTTCTCCTCCGCCCTCACCACCCTCCTCCTCTTGCCTCCTCCTCCCCCTGCCTGAGCTCCCCCCCTCAACGGTCCGCCGGACCAAAACCAGTTTTGAACTGGTCCGCCGTGTTTTGACCCGCCGAGTTGGTCAGCCGGTTTTTGGTGTGCGCTAGTTTTGGTCCGCCCACCACCTGGTCCGCCGGTGTTTGGTCCTCCGGTTTTGGTCCTCCGAATTTGGTCCTTCGGATTTGGTCCGCCGGGTTTGGTCCTCCGGATCTGGTCCTCCGGGTTTTGGTCCTCCGGGTTTGGTCCTCCGGATTTGGTCCGCCGGTTTTGTTCCGTTGAGTTAGGTCCACCCCTCATCTGGTCCGCTACTCTTTTGTTGCTTTGTTGGTTGATGGGTTTTTGCGGAGATTTCATGTAACTCTGTTGTGTGGTCTCGGCCGGGGTTGCCAACTTTGCGCGTTGGTGTCAATCCCCCCCCCCCCCCCCGCCCACCCCGCTGGTGTGCTTGCTTAGCACTCCCCTGCGGTTTTTCCTACACGGCCCTCCTCGTTCCGTGTCTGCTTGTATGGCCACCCCCTCGGTGTTGCCTAGTCGTTTGGTGGGGTGCCTCCTTCGTTCTCTCCAGCATTGTGATAGAGAGTTCAGGGCCAAAGGTTTCTCACGCCTTGTCGCCCACCTTAAAACCTTGCACTTTAACAGTGATGAGCGCTGTGACACGTTGCGGGACACCCTCTCGGTGGACCGCGGGGTGTTTCTAGGCTTGGAGGATGCCTTAAAGGCCCTTGATTCTTGGTTGTGTGGTCGGTGCATGAAAATTCGCCATGTCAGCCGCTTGTGCCACCACGAGGACGGGGTTTGTCGCTTTATCAATCCTCCGGAAGGCGAAGCCAGGCATATCACCGAGATCCCCATCCCCCTTGGCCTTGTTGACCCGCCCGGGCATGGCCACGTCAATGTAGGGGGTGGGAGGCATTTGGATAGGGAGCTCCTGGATAAGATCTTCAGGGCCCGTGTCACCACTGTTAAGAGTGTGCCTCTCAGTTGTCGCATGGCTTTTTCCCAGGCCCTTAAAACTGCTCTGCTTCAGGTGGCTGCTCACCCCGATTCTGTTGTGGCCTGGGTTCGGCTGCTTATTCTCCCTAGGTGTACGCTGAGGGTTTAACCCTAAAACGCGCCAAGAGGCTCGCTCTGGGAACCGCAAAGCCCTGCAATGTCGTTCCATCATGGCTGCCCTGTCTACTTGGGGGGGGGGGGGGGGGAGAGGAGGGTATTGACCAGCTGATTGATAACATCCTTGAAACCCCCGTTTGTGGGCCTGGGGGGCCTCCTGATACTGTTTCTAATAAATCGGCTGCGGAGGGATCCAACTTTAACCGCTGCATCCGGAAAATTGCGGACGGTCACTTTACTGCCCCGTTAAAGTTCTCTCTTCGTCTGGGGTTGCGCCTTTTGGACCCGCCACCACTCGGGCCTTGGAGGAGAAGCATCCGGTGTTACCCCTCCCCTCCTTGCCGTCTGAGCCCCATACCGAGCCCCCACTTGTGGCTACCACCGAAGTTGTTTTGGCTTGCATTAAATCTTTTCCCAAGGGGACTTTGTGCGGGAGGGACGGGTTGCGGGCCCAACACCTTCTAGACAGCCTCTGCGGGGAAGGGTCTGCAATTGCTAACGACCTCCTCGGGGCTATTACCTTGGTCGTCAATTTGTGGTTAGGGGGGGGGGAGGTGCCCCCTCGGCCTGGCCGAGTTTGTGGCGTCGGCCCCTCTCACACCTCTGCTAAAACCTGACAATAGGATCCGGCCCATCGCTGTCGGCACCATCTGGTGGCGGCTGGTTTCTAAAATTGCTATGAAAGGAGTCGGGAAGGAAATGGCTAGATATCTTTGGGACTTTCAATTTGGGGTTGGGGTGCCTGGGGGGCTGAGGCTATCTTGCATGCGGTTAACCGGTTGGTTGCGGGGAAACATGATGACAACTCGCTGGCTATGCTCACGGTTGACTTCTCCAACGCGTTTAACGTAGTGGATAGATCGGCCTTACTCCGGGAAGTGCGTTTAAGGTGCTCGTCTATATCTCCATGGGTTGACTTTCTCTACGGTTAGGGGGGGATCATATTTGGGCCACTACTGGGGTGCAACAGGGGGACCCTTTGGGCCCTCTCCTGTTTGCCCTTGTTCTTCACCCCCTTGCGCACCAGATTCTAGAAAAATGTCGCCTCCTCCTTCACGCGTGGTACCTTGACGATGGCACTCTCATTGGGGATTCCGAGGAAGTGGCCAAAGCTTTGCAGATTATTTCGGAGACCGGCCCCTCCCTGGGCTTGCAACTCAATATCAAGAAGACGGAGCTGTTCTGGCCGTCTTGCGATGGGAGGAAGAATCGGCCAAGCCTCTTCCCCTCAGGCATCAGTAGGCCGGCCCTAGGGGTAAAGCTCCTTGGAGGGGTTGTCAGTAGGGATAGTGGGTTCATTGAGGGGTTGGCGTCCAAGAGGGTTTCTAACGCTGCCGCTTTAATGCACCTCCTTCCCAAGATTCGGGACCCGCAATGCGAACTCCTCCTGCTTCGCTCTTGCATGGGTGTTGCCAAGCTCTTTTTCGGCCTGCGGACCTGTCCCCCCGCCCACATGCAAGGGGCGGCCTCCTGCTTTGATCAGACCCTGCGCGAGACGGTTGAAAACATTGTGGTCTGTGGAGGTGCTTATTTTGGGGAACTTCAGTGGCGGCTTGCTTCCCTGCCTATCCGGCACAGAGGGCTTGGGGTTTCTTCGGCTATGGAGGCCTCGTCTTTTGCGTTTGTTGCGTCCAGGGTCCAATCTTGGGGGCTGCAGGACCACATCTTGCGGGAGAGCGGGGTCTGTGGTATGGACTCGGATTATACTTTCGCTCTGGCTGCCCTGCGTGACATCGTACCGGGTTTTGATCTCAGCGGTTTCTCTGACAAGGACACCGCCCCCCCCAAAACCCCAACATGTTTTGGCGAATGCCCTTTTCAGCAAAACCGTGTTGGATATGGAGACCCGGTTTAATATGAATGCCAGGTAAAAAGCGGTGTGGAGCTGTCTTCGTCAACCACATGCCCAAGATTTCCTCCATGCTCTCCCCATTGACGGGCTTGGGCAACGCATGTCGTCGGTCGAATACCGATCTATCCTCAAGTACCGGCTTATGATACCCCTCTTTCCCGTGGACGAGAAGTGCCCTGTTTGTCGCAAGGCGTGTCTGGACTCGTTTGGGGAGCACGCGGTTCACTGTAAAGAGCTCCCGGGGTTCAAGTACCGTCATGACTGGGTCCGGGATGTGCTATTTGACATTTTCAGAAAAGCTAGGATTTCAGCCAAGAAGGAAGCCCCCGTCAACTTCTTAACTGACCCAAAAGAGGGGCGTTCGACCCTTAGACCGGCAGACATCCTGGTGTTTGGGTGGTCGAGGGGGAAGCACGCTTGCATCGATCTGACTGGGGTCTCTCCCCTTGCGGGCTTTGGCTCTGGAGTTTTCACGGCAGGGCAGGCTGCTGCTAGGGCGGCTGTGGGTAAGGTGGACAAGCACGAGCAGGCATGTCTCCAGAATCAGCATGTGTTTGTCCCCTTTGCCTTTGACACGTTCGGGCACCTCGCGTCAGAATCTGCGGACACGCTCGGGCGGATCCAGAAAGTTATGCATGGACATATAGCGACTCCTAGAGCTAAGAAATTTGTTTTTATCCGCTTAGGTTTTGCTATTCAAAAAGGGCTTGCGGCGCAGCTTGTTGCCCGTTTGCCCCATATGTCGGACTGAGTTGTAACCGTTATTTTGTTGAATGAAATTTTATCTCTTAAAAAAAAAAAAGTTTTTTGACTGCTCAAGCTTTAGCTAAATCTAAATTAAATGTTCCAGAACCATTGATGGCTTCATTGCTCCGTATGCTAGAGGCAGCATTTCAACCATGCTTAGCGATCCTTCTAAAGCACTTGACTTGGTAAGTCCCCTAGCTACCATCAATTTTCTTAATTTAGCAACCAATTTTGAAAGGACTAAAATGGAAACAATCTTACACTTTTAGTACTGATTTTACCTCTAGGTTCCAGCAGACTTGGTGGTTAATGCAATGCTTGTGGCGATAAGGGTTCATGTTAATGAGCCTAATTACTCGAGGACCATTTATCATGTCGGATCATCAAGGTCAAACCCAATCAGAATTTCAAGCTTCGTGAACTACACGTGCAATTACTTTGCTAAACATCCATTAATAGATAAGCAAGGGAACCCCATCAGAACAACCAAGATCGTTAAGATGTTAAGTTCGATGTCTAGCTTCAACATATATATGGCGATTAGATACATCATCCCCTTAAAGGTCATTGCTAGCTTCACTTTGTCTTGGATTTTATGTGATAAAAGTCGATCAAATTTTTGTATGTTAACCTTTTCTTGATCTTTTGAAGGTGGCCAAATATGCAAACATGATACTTTTTGGCGCTTTTAATGCATGGTATTTCAATGTTGACAGAAAGATCAAGACAATGCTCAGATTTGCATATCTTACTAAGCCATACGTTCTCATCCATATGATGTAATTAGGCTAATCCTTCATCCATGCTCTATTCAGCAAATTTTGGAGACGCAATTTCCACGAGAAGATCGGGTGGAATTCCATTTGATAATAATTGATATCCATTAATAATAAGCTTAACAAATATATTAAAAAGAGGTTGAGTTATTTTAAAAGTATCTTATTTTCTAAAAAGTCTAAGAAGGGTTTCAAAAAACTCATAAACCGACTAAAATGAACTCCAATTGAACTCATTCCAGCGGCATTAAAACCATTTTGCAAAGCCTTAAACTCTAAACTCTAAATTTTAAGCCCTCAATCCCAAACCCCAAAGCCAAACCATAATAAATAATGAGCATAAGGCACAATGAAGAGCAAAAGACACAATGAAGAGAAAAAGACACAATAGGCTGAAAAACATAAAATCTAAAACCTAAATGGTAAATCCCAAAAGCAAACCGTAAAACTAAACCATAAACCATAAATCATAAGCCCTAAATCCTAAACGTAAAGCTTACGCCCTAAAAATTAATGAGTAGAAAAAATGACACAATGACAAGTAGAAAGACACAATGAGCTGAAAAATAGAAATTATAAAACTTAAAACTTAAACCTTAAACCCTTAAAGCTATACCCTAAACCCTAAACTAACCTAAATCCTAAACCATAAAGCTAAACTATAACACACAATAACAAGCAGAAAAGACACAATGAGTTGGAAACAAAAATCCAATAACCTAAAAGCTAATTCTTAAAAACTAAACCCCAAAATGCTAAGATCATAGGGTTTAACGAGCCAGCTCCAATGCGGCTAGAACAAGTTCAATCAGAATTCCTCCGAACCAGATTATGAGTTTTTAAAATCCTTCTTAACTTTCTTAGAAATAAGTGACTTCTTATTTGAACCTAACTCTAAAAAAAGTTAAGTATTATATGTAGAATCATCTTTTTTTTTAGGTTTATATTAATGTTTGTAGGTCCGTCAACACACCTGATATCAAAATTTGATAATTCTTTTAAATATCAAAACCCGAGAAAAGAGAATCTTATGATGTTCCTTCAATTAAGAAGTTCTGATCCTGACAATGATTTTTTGTTGATGTGATAATATACGAGAATCCCACTCCGATTTTTGTTGTGGAACTTACACTTCCTAAAAGCTCAAAACTAGTTTTTTTTTGTGTATGGATATATATATATATATATATATATATATATATATATATATATATATATATATGGGTGAGGTTCATTGTAGACACTTTCGCATGTGAAATAGCTCTTTTTCACATGTGAAAGTTTCTAATTAATGAGAAAAAAGAAAAAAAGAAAAAAGAAAATTAATCACAACCATTAAATCAAAAGATCTAATGGTGAAAAAGGGTGTCTACCTGTCTACACTTATGGGGGTGTCTACAATGAACTTTTCACTATATATATATATATATATATATATATATATATATATATATATATATATATATATATGTTCTTATTGATGAATCATTCTTATTGATGAATCATATATTTCATACTCTGCAGTTTTGATGATGCTAATCTTAACAAATTACATTCCATAATCAAAGAGAGCTACGAAGATGAGATGGAGTCGTTTTTGTTTGATACAGTGTCTATTGACTGGGAAAACTACTTTATGAATATACATTTCCCCGGTTTGGTGAAACATGCAATCAGGAAATAAGCAACACATCCATCAATTACAGTCAGGAAACTAAATCGATATAATATCATCGGAAAATAATATTTGTATCGATTTCTTTTTTTCCAGTGATGTAACTTAGATAAATAAAATTCGAATAAAGAAATGAACCTATGTTTAGGATAATTTCATTTGTTAAATATATCAATCTGGATTACAGTTCTTGCAATATGTATAGTAAGTTCTACAACATTGTTGTTGAATGCAAACTTAATCATCAAAGACTTATGTGCATGACGATTCTGGAGAGGGTGGCAACACGTTTGACAACTGGTGAAAGGATATTCTCATCTGACGACAGTGATGCAAGAGAGGTACGTAACCCAACATAGACGTTGTTTTAGTCACAACTAATACGACGTGGAGAGGTTATCAACGTCGTTATATGTTACAAACTTTCCAAAACAAGGTCAAATGTGAAAAATTCATATCTCGACACAAAATCGGCCAATGGCCTAAAACCACTATAGATACAGCACCGTGTCGCCTCAAGATACGTGCTTTTCATCTAAACTGACATTGCTTCCCTTTTTATCTCAAACAAATCATACACTTCTATCAAGACTAGAAACCCCGACATAATGAACTCACCACGAGAATTGTTAAGGGTGCGTTTGGTTGTGGAAAACACACCTTGTTTTCCATTTCTATTTTCTAAGAAAACATGAAAAACAGAAAACGCGTTTAAATTGTAGTTTTCCACGAAAATTTTCCAGGAAAACAGAAAACAGTGTTTTCTAACTTTTAAACTAAAATTGGAAAACACTTTTTTTTGTTTTCCATTTTCCGTTTTCATTTTCCAGTTTTCTATCTTGGAAAATGGAAAACCCATCTTTTGGTTTAGAACGCGTTTTTAAAAATTTCCATGTGTTTTCTAGAGATTGAAAACCCATTTCATTTTCTAGAAAACTGAAAATGGAAAACTGAAAAACATTTTCCACAACCAAACGCACCCTAAACGTTTGATTCTCATATCAATCATTGCACAGCTAAGTCAGGTATCATATGATTAACTATGATTGATTTGGAGACGTTTTGAATGCCTTACCATACTAGCTTTGCACCACATATACATTTTACCCCGCTCCAAAAATGGTTACGTAGCGCATTTCTAAAGCTTTGCTTTATGCAAGGAAAAATATATGACCAGTGGGCATGTTGAACGCTCTCAAGACATATAGCTCATACTTAATGTTTCGGATGACACCATCAATCGTTTCGATTCGAAAACTAAAACATCCTACCGTGACTAACGCCTACATCTTTTGCATATTGGGCCTGCAAATAATAAATTTTCCACGATTATAACTCCCGAATAACAAAGTGACAAATAGATGGCTATTTCACATGGAAAAAACTATATCTACTTACACAGCAAAGCAATGATTTAAGTTAGGAATAGCTTTGTCTTCGTCAAGACTAAACCTGAATGGGGGACTATTGATGTAGGTAGATTTACCAACGAATACTGGCCAAGAGCCAAGAGGGCCACAAAGCACTAAATAACATAGGCAGGAAAAACATGACCAGGTCATACCACCAAGCTCATAACAAGTTCACATTGTATGATGGTCCTTGACTAGAGAAGCAACATTTCAGGAGATTTCTTAATTAAGTCAGGTATAGCGTTAAAATAAGCAACATATTAAACGGATTTTGGCCAAAAGCCTAGAGGCTAGTAGGAGAATCCCAACATAAGCCAAATACTTAGGAAAGTCCTACGTAGAACGAAACACGAAAGAAAGTTCTCAAACCTTATCCATTAGGCAAGTCCTCGGTAACTTACCTCAGTCAAGCTGAATTGCCTCATCTACTAACGCTAGGAAAAATCATAGTGACTTCCCTCGGGTCACGATAAAAAGATGAGAGTTCTACAAACATCACAAAATAGATAAGTGCAGAGCATGGGAACTCCCAAAAGCTGATTTATTCAAAGAAATATGTCTAGGTCAAATCCTATTAAATTGAACACTAATGGAGTAACTCTGAAGCAACTTACTACTACCTCACATCAAACAGTAATAGACAGTCAACGGTAGTCAAATAGACACTCTACATACCTTTATAAAGTTGTAGACTCTAAGACACTCTTGTCTTCTCTCCGATAACTTCAAATGTAGCTATCTTCCTTTGTATGTGATGATCAAGACATGAGGATACCATTTCTATCACAAAAACCCTAAATGGAGAAAATGTGTTTGCATGTATGATCAAGACTGACCCTTAAGTACTGTATGCACTGGTTTTATCTTCTAGCAACCATTTTGTGACCAAGTGGTATGTCTGCAATGTCAAGAACCATAATTAAAATACTTTTTCATGGAGTTCTTGAAACAAAATATGAAAGAATTGGTTGAAATCCATTACCTTGAAGCTTGAAATCCGTGGAATACTATATAGGCAGAATTCTAGGGCTGAGAGAGTTGACCGGAGAGTTAAAGAGTCGAGAGAGAAGATTCAGAAGTGGAAAACTTTGTCTTTTAATGGGCAACTGTAGGGAAATATATTTTAAGGCTTGTACATTAGACGTATTTTGTTTAGTAATTAGCTTTGGGCTTGTTAGTGGGTTTAGAGTGGTTTACGATTTGGGCCTAGGTAAACCTATTTTGTGATGTTTTGATTAGTATATAAACCGAATCACATGATGTGATGTTGTTACACTTTTGATCAACGTACTAGAGGAGGCTAGGAGATTACGATTTGTTCCATCAATTGTATTCATTCAATCAATTGAATTGTTAGTAAGTATTTACATTGTGTTTGTTTGATCATTATTCTTTACATCACATACTAAACCGGATTCCGCATGGTTTAGTGTGACGATATCGTGTAATGTTCAACGATTCTTGACTTACAATTGGTATCAGAGCCAAGAAACGTGTGTTTCGTGGCTTGCACGATATCTAGTCAAGTGTTTTCTAATCGATTTCTTGAGGTTGTAGGTTTTCAATTCTGGACAGCAGGTTCTCGATTAGTGGTTTCGAATAATATCAGAAGTCTTTTCATGAGTAACTTGTTTAGTTTTGTGCAGAAATCGATTTTGGTGATTTTCGTGCATTAACAGGTGGTTTCGATCATATCCTAGCGGTTCTCGATCATAATCTGGCGGTTCTCGATCGCAGTCTGGTGGTTCTTGATCAATGTCTGCTGGTTCTCAATCAGATAGAGGAATTCGATTGCTGAAGCCTAATTTCGGAAAGCTATTGATTGCTGAGTTGTCAAGATTCTTGATATGAAGAACAAGTTACCTGGTTTTCGATTTGATCTGTGGATTCTCGATCGAGGGAGTAATTTTGGAAAGTCTAATATATCGGGATTGTTTCTTGATCAGTGGTTTTCGATCGATCTCAATCTCAAGGAGGTTCTCGATTGCATACAGTGCTTCTCGATCGAATTCCACTAGTTTTCGATCTTGTTAGTGGTTTTCAATCGTATTTGTATTGCTGTTTCGAGTGTTTTTGAAGTTTTCGATTGGGCTTGTAATTCTCGATCGAATTCAAGGGTTGTGATCGAATACCGGATTTTCTGTTGTGGTTCTGGTTTTCGGTTCTGTTATTGGATTTCAATCGAAAACCTATCTTTGCAAGTATCATGGATTACGACTTGGGAAATACTGAAACTATGATGTATCAGAAAATGGATGCTGAAACTTGATCATCTACTCGTCCTCCTAGATTGCTGTCACCGAACGGTTTTCAGAACTGGAAGTATAGATTCACAAATCATCTAAAGTGTGTTGACTCTAGGCTATGGAGATCTGTAAGTGTGGGTCCTTTCAAACCTAAACATATAGGTGGAGAGAAAGATGGAGAGGACAAAACACCTGGAGAATTCGATGATACTGACTGAGATAGAATCACTAAAGATGAAAAGGCATATGCCATCATAACAATGGCCCTATCTCCAGAAATTGCTCAAGCTTTCAGGAAATATCAGACAGCAAAAGACCTCTGGGAAGCACTGATAAAGGCCTATGAAGGAAATGAGGATATGAAAGCTAGTTGTCAAGAGATTCTCAAACAAAGATTCAACATGTTCAATCATGTGATGGGAGAAAACCTTGAGGCATAGATACAAAGATTTATTACTTTGATTACAGAAATGAGCAATGAAAAAATAGAACCTCCTGGGTTTGAGCAAAATCTGAAACTACTGAATAGCTTGCCGAAGAGCTGGGACATGAATATATCGATCATCAAAAATACAGTGAACTTGAGAGAATTATCTCTTGCTGAAATGGTGGCAAAACTGAGATCTAAAGTATTAGATGATAAACAAAGAGCCCTGAATCACATCAGCAGTATGAGCATGGCTGGTCAGGTTAACCAGGCACTTATGTCAGAACAGAAGCCTAGAATTTCAGATTCAAAGACCTCAGCCACTGCTGCCCCTGTTTCTGCATCACCAAGTTCATCATCTGGAAATTATGAAAATGCTTCTACTATTGCTGCTGACCCAAATTTTGCAATGGGTGCAGGTTTTATGGCTTGCTATCAAGCTCTTGTTGCAGGAAAGTTGGTGCCATCAGAAATTATATCTGATGATTTGAATCAGATCAATTCGGAAGATGTTGAGATGCTAGATGTCTCCTGGCAAATGGCCATGGCTGTGTTCAGAGCCAAGAAATTTATGTCAAAGACCGGTAAAAATGTGTGGCGGGATCAGAATAAAATCAAGATGGGATTTGATCAAACAAAGCTGAGATGCTACAATTATGATGAATACGGTCACTTTGCTAGGGAGTGTACAAAGCCAAGGAAGGAACAAGCTGACGAGAAGTCTGCAGGTAAGGATAAGAAGCAAAGTGAGAAGAGTCAAGCTTTGGTGGTACAGGATTCTGGAGGTTATGATTGGAGTGATCAATTGAAGGACCTGAGACTTGTTCCTCATGCATTTAAAGCTCAGGAAGAAGAAGGCACAAATCACGCTTTTATGGCAGAAAATGATGATAAAAATACTCAGGTTTGCTCTAACCCTTCTTGTGCACGATTAATTAAAAATTTGAAAGAAATTCCTAAAAATCATGAATTGTTATTGTTTGATGCTGAGTGTGCTAAGAGTTCATTCAAAGGTAGATTAGCTAAGAGTGAGGAAAAGGTAAAAGCCCAATCAGAGGACATTAAGAAATATCATGACCTCGCTACTGAAAAATCTATTTTATATGATTGAGCTAAAATTGAAATAGGGAAATTAAAAGGTGAATTAGATGATCTGCAACATAAGTATGATGAACTAATGGTTAAGTATGAAACTAACAAAGGAAGAAGCAAGCGAATGTTGGAACAAAGTAAAGGTCTGTCTTTAGCTATTGTTGAAGGTAGGCTTGAAAGGGATAAGTCAGGTCTTGGATCAGATAATTCTAATTTAATAAGAACAGGTGTTCCTCCTCCTGTGCCTAGAGACATTGTGAGAAATTTGTTTGAGGAAGATTATGTTGAAAGATCAGACCGAGATTACAATGAAGTTGCTCCTCCTCTTGATAGTGTGCTGGTAGGTGTGTCCCCAAGAATACAGGAAGAAATAGATAGAATGAATTCTTCTAGTATAGGATCTATGGCTGAGAACTCTAATCTAGAAGCTGAATCAAAACCTACTGAACACAAAGTTAAAATTCCTTATTCTAACATTTCTGTTTCTTGTGCAGATGATGTGAAAATTAAGGATATTTCTGAAAAGGATCATGAGTGCCAATGGGTTGAAGCGTGTCATAAGTCTATTCCTTTTGAAGCGTGTTTAACTAAGAACAATGTTTTTTAGTCTGTTTCCGTTTCTGTTTCAAAACCTTCAGTGTCAGTGTCAAATAAGTCAGATAAAACTGAAGCTGACAAGTTGAATGCTAAAACTTTGAATGCTTTGTGTGGTGATGAATTTAATGGTTCTAGATTGCGCATGATGAATGTTAGAAATATGCGTGAATCTCGACCAAATGATTTTGTTACTTATCCTCAGGTTGTAACTGCTTTTAACAGACCAAAAGGGACAATAGGTGATCAATATTGTTTGATAACTCAACCTGAGGAAAACAAGGTCAAAATTCACAAATGGGATGACAAGCCCTCATGGAAATCGTCCTACCCAAGATGATCATTTGAATATAGTAGCATACATAGTCCTAAAAAATTAAATTGTTATAATTATGGTAAACCAGGACATTTTGCTGCTACATGTCTAAACAGACCTTATGAACCATACTTCCCTCAATCACATCGAAGAGGTCAAAACATGAATGTTGGAAATGTCAGGTACACCGTGAACCCTCAGAAAGTTTTGTCTAAGGGGAAGCATGACTCAACGCCAATGCAGATTCAAAACTCTAACGCCAAGATTAATGGTTCACCTAAGACAAAATTGTCTGAACAACAGTGGAATGTTGACAAATCTAAAAACCATAGGTTTGTTCAAAGGGGCATTTACAACAACAAACAAAGATTTGCAAAAGGTCTTTTTGATCAAAATCAGGCCAAAGAAGATTTTAAAAATAATAAGAAGCCAAAAAGATTTCAATTGTCCCCATTTCAAAATAACATCCCACTTAATAAAAAACAAGTTGCTGTCTAGAGACCAAAAATTAGTCCAAAAACTGAACATGTTTCAGGAAAGAAAATTAAGATCTTTGACGTACCCAGAAATGCTAAGAGCTGGGTACGAGTTTCTAACTGATCTCCCATGTTGTGCAGGTAAAATCAGGGAGGACTGTCAACAATCTC
This sequence comes from Deinandra increscens subsp. villosa, assembly GCA_039602395.1. Lineage (NCBI taxonomy): Eukaryota > Viridiplantae > Streptophyta > Magnoliopsida > Asterales > Asteraceae > Deinandra > Deinandra increscens. Next base: position 75,011,829 of record JBCNJP010000012.1, on the reverse strand, counting down.
TGGTATGTTGATAGTGGTTGTACCAGGCACATGACCGGAGACATATCATTGCTGCAAGATATTCATGAATTTAATGGAGGATATGTATCGTTTGTGGGTGTTAATGGAGGTCAGATTACGAAGAAAGGAACTGTTAAGAATGGCTGTCTCAGTTTCTTGGATGTCTATTATGTGCGGGAACTCAATCATAGTCTTCTCAGTGTGTCTCAAATTTGTGATAGAAGATATCCGGTGTTGTTTGATGAAAAGGAGTGTATCATATTGAAACCAGGCTTTGTGGTTCCGGATGAATGGGTGTTGCTGCGAACACCTAGGAAAGGAAATTCATATGTTCTGGACATGAATGATCCTCCTGCTTTAGATGCCACTTGCCTAATTTCTAAGGCAAATGAGCAGTTAGCATTGTTGTGGCACAGACGCTTGGGGCATGCAAACTTAAAGAATCTGAACAAGTTGGCCAAAGGTGATTATGTGAGAAATCTACCTGTTAGCGAGTTCGCATCAGTGGAGAAATGTAGATCATGTGCCAAGGGGAAGCAACACAAGCGTCCCCACAAACCAAAGATGTTTAACTCTATTTCTTCGATTCTTCAACTCTTGCACATGGATCTGTTTGGGCCGATGTCAGTAAAGAGCATTAGCAAGTTTTCGTATTGTCTTGTTATCACCGATGATTACTCACGTTATACATGGGTATTCTTATTCTTTATGGGAAACAAGTATGAGGCTCCAAAGTTAATAAAGCAGTTTATTACCCTAATTGAAAATCAGACGAATTTGAAGGTGAAAGCTATTCGGAGTGATAATGGTACTGAATTCAAGAATGCTGATATGAACCAGTTCTATGCTGCAAAAGGAATTTCCCATCAGTATAGTGCTCCATACACTCCTCAACAGAGCGGAGTGGCTAAAAGAAGGAATTGTACATTGATTGAAGCTGCTAGAACAATGTTGGTCGACTTAAAGCTTCCTATATTATTCTGGGCCGAGGCAATCAATACTGCATGTCATGTGCAAAATCACGTGTTGATAAATAAGCATTTACATAAAAACGCCTTATGAAGTGTTCTTTCATGAGAAACCAAAAGTGGGCCATTTCAAGGCTTTCAGATGTCCTTGCACTATGCTTATTTCTTCTGATGTTTGTAAATTTGATGCAAAAGCTGATGATTGATATTTTGTAAGTTATTCTGCAAACAGTGCTTATCGAGTTTACAACAAAACAACTTCTGTGATCACAGAATCGACAAATGTGGAATGGATGGAAGAGAATCCTACTGATGCAGGGTCTGGGCCTGACTGGATTTTCAATTATGGTTCTGTCTTTGAACCATTCCGGTTGTCAGAAATCTTTCTAAAAGATGAAGACATCAATGATGTCACTTTGCCTGTAAAACATCCTGATATTGTAAATTCGTCTGATACTCCAAGTACTTCTGAAGTCAAGAAGAATGAAGAAAGGGTACCTGAATCAAGCTCAGTGAAAGATAAGTGTGAAGGGTCAGTTCTTGAAGATGTAGTTGCTGATGCTGTTGCTTCGGTAGAACAGCAGAATGTGGAAGTTAACTTGCCAGTTGTGTCTTCTGTTCCTTCAAATGGGGAACTCAGAATTCAGAAGGATCATCCTATAAGCAATGTTATAGGCCCCGTTGGTTCAGGTGTAGTTACTCGAAGTCGTGCAGGGGATATCAACAGATGTTTATTTTCTTGTTTCATCTCTCAGATTGAACCTCCCAATATCGTCGTGGCACTGAAAGATCCAAGTTGGGTGGAGGCAATGCATGAAGAACTGAATCAATTTGCTAAGCTAGGAGTGTGGGAATTAGTGCCGAAGCCATCAAACAAGGTAGTCATTCCTACCAGGTGGTTATATAAGAACAAGAAAGATGATTCAGGGTTAATTGTTCGCAACAAAGCACGACTAATTGTGCAAGGATATAAGCAGGTGGAAGGGATTACTTTTGACGAGGTCTATGCTCTGGTCGCGCGGTTGGAGGCAATTCGAATATTTCTTGCCGTTGCATTAAATCTAAATTTCACGGTACGTCAAATGGACAAGAAGACGACCTTTTTGTATGCTGAGATGGCAGACGAGGTATATGTGGCACAAGCACCAGGTTTTGTGGATGCTGAACATCCAGATCATGTGTATAGATTAGATTGAGCTCTCTATAGGTTGCATCAAGAACCATGCTCTTGGTATGATACTCTGACAAAGCATCTGGTGGAAAATGGATATACAAGGGGAGTAATAGATCAGACGTTGTTCAGAAATGTGACAATCTGTATTTTCAGGTCCTTCCTGACTTTAACTGAACTTAGACCATATTAAATGTTGTGTGAACATTTATGTGTTAACTGTGTTGACTTTAGCAAATAGGGTTTTTGTGTGATCAATCACTACGAGCATGTACGGAAATTTGAACGTTTGAAATTCTATGATTTTATGTGGAATTAAAACATAGAATTACATATACATATGATTTAATGATATTTATAATTTTGTGTAATTAAAGGATTTAATTACAAGTCATTATTTATAATTTTATGTACTTTAAATATATGAAAGTTATAAATTTAAAAACCTATGATTTTATGTAGTCGTTTGAGTTATACTTTCTGTTTGACGTTATACGATTTATATATTTTGACGTTCCTCGTATATTCATCGTTTAGTTGTTCCTTCGTTAACCTTCGTTAGGGGTCGTTAGTGTTGTTAAACCTTGAGGGACCAATTCCGTCAATCTTTAAAACTTTCTTTTTTGAATAAAGGTTGAAGGGTTGTCATCGTCAATTCTGAAACTTAACTGCTAGATATGTAATAGTGGAAGGGACCAATGTTGTCATAATAAAATTCTTGAATCGTAACTCACTGTTAACATGCGAATTGAATTCGATGATCGGTTTCGAGACCGATCATCATTCCGTCGGTTACAAGGATTGCAATCAAGTTAGCTATTCCATTTCATCAAATGATAAGTCATTCATCTCCATCACCACTCCCATTCTCGACCCTCTCGTTCTCCCTTGTTTTCCCGTCGCAAAAGCTCCCTCGCGGTGAATGAAATTCTGGTCGTTCACCACTCCTGCACCACCATTCGACCACCTTTCGATCACCCCTGTGATCGTGAGTCCTCTACGAGCAGCCAGGGATCATCAGAAGTTCAAATCACGACCGTACTCGGTGTTCGCGGTTGAAGTTCGAGTTCGTTTCGGCATCAAAAACACGTAAATCTTTCAGCTCTGACCCAAGGTAATTACTCATTCATGTTTTTCGCACCTTTCTGATTACATTTCATCATGTTTCACGTTTTTCCGGTGACCGGAATAAAACTCCGGCCACCAGAGGTCTAGAGGAAGAAGATGACGCGCGGCTGTGTAATGTTATATACAAGGGATGTCGGGTTAAATCACAATCGGGTCAGGCGCCCTAGTGGCTGGGTCGCGTGCTCTCTATCCTCGAGGTCACGGGTTCGAGTCCCATCCTCATCATTTTTTTTACCCATGCCTTCCTAAATCCAGTTGCCTACCACTGCTTATGTGTATATATGTATTCTGGTCGTAACCTAGTCACCAACAGGGCTTCCGGCCGAGTGGTTTGGTTGTTGTGTTGTGACATAGAGGTCACGGGTTCAAACCCGGTGACCTCCATTCTTGCTGTTTTTATTGTTTTTACATCTTTATGAGCATTTGAACACTAGATTTTGTACAAAAATTATCCCTTGTCATATCTAAAACCTGTAAAAATATATTTGAGACATTTAAACCCCGTAAATCATATTTCGACTTGTAAAATATGTTTAACTTGTCGTTTTAAATTAAAAATACAATTCTAACATCTATAAATATATATATTGATATAAAATTTTGGGTTTTACATGAGAAGGTAATATATATATATATATATAAATATATAATATATATATATATTTATAGATATATATATATATATATATATATATATATATATATATATATATATATATATACTTATACCGTTGGATTTTCTTTATTGAAATAATCGAATATTTTATGAGAACCTTTAATATAGATAAATATATATATATTGTCCTCGCAAATTCGTTGTTAACTTGTACGCTAGTTTAAAAATATATATATTATATATATTTATTCTTGAAATCTTTGAACTTAGTCCATATATAATATGGATATAAATTGTATTTTCTCGTGTTATTCCGATAATCGCTCGGATTTGGCACACGTGCCATCCTCGACTTGTTTTGGATTCCACGATAAATCGTTCTTATCGTCTACATTAGACTTAGTCGTTTTCCTTGAACACACACTTATGTATATATGCTCGTTAGGTGTTTGGTTGAGTACACAAGACCTGCTATTTGCTACTGGCTGTTGTTATTTATCTGGAATTTGCTGTGCACCCGAAGGTGAGTTTCACGGCCCCTTTTTACCTATTTTAATCCTGTTGGGGGAGATTAACATGCAAACACTTGAACTGTTAGATGATTATATCACCTGAATGATAGTGGCACACTTATGATAAAGTCCTCACTTTTAGAGTTACTGTCAATGTGACATCAGCGGGAACTTATTTGGTAGATCTACTGGGCCTGACAAGCCCCACCCGGGTCATTCGCGCTGACTCGATTGGATATCGAACGGGTGTTATATACTTCTTAGTCTTAACGAGGCACAATTGAACTTGTCGAGCTTCAGTAACTGGATAGCTAGTTTATCTAGTCAAACGTGCACTGATTTCTTGAAAATAGCCTAGCTAGCTATTGATATATTATCTGGATTTTTAAACTGAACTTGAATTGTTGTTGAACAGTCAACCTTGAACTTAAACTTGAACTGTCGATGAACAGTTGTTTTACACTGAACTGGGACTGTTGTTGAACAGTCGATTTACATTAAACTGGAATTGTTTATGAACTGATAAACCTGTGAACTCACCAACCTTTGTGTTGACACTTTTTAGCATGTTATTTCTCAGGTTGCGGATGTTCGAGTATCACGAGTACGCATGCATGAGTCTTGAAACACTTTTAATGTCTTTGAACAAGCCACGTCACCTTGGGTGACAAAGATTTTACCTAAATACTTTTATTGTATTTACGCTTCCGCATTTGTAAAACTCAAATTATATATTTTAATGAAATATTAAACGTTTGTATTAATTATTGGTCCTTTGGTGTAACTAATGGACGGCGATCCTGGTTTGTCACGCTCCCTGCAGCGCGTTATCGCGCGTGGGATTTTTAGGGGTGTGACAGATTGGTATCAGAGCCACTGGTTGCAGCGAACTAAGATTCGTCTTAGACTGTAACCGTTTTGCATTAGTTGCACTTAAACATTTCTCTCATGCATCGTGATACTCACTCCTACGCGCATCTGGTTTACGATATGTCGTTTACATCATCCATCCCTGTCACACCCCGGTCAACGGATTGGGTGTGAGCGAGACGGAATCATAGTCGCAGATATACAGAACACTCCTACTAAATTCAAACGTCATTTAAAACATTATACCATTCATGTTGCAGCGGAAAGTCATGGTGAAATGATATTGTCTTACATTTGAATAAAAGTCTCAGTTTGATATTGAAATCATAAATCAGTTTGTTTAAGATAGGTCGGGACTACGACTCTAGTGAAGCAGGGTCGAAAGTTACAGTGAAGCCCCATTTGCACGTCTTCCATGATAAGCTTAGATACCTGAGAAATCATGAGTTTTAAAAGGTCAACATAAAGTTGGTGAGGTTCACAGGTTTATGATTCTATGATAAGTTTGTAAAAACAGTTTACAGTGTGTTGGAATAACAGTTTACGGTATGTTGGAATAACAGTTTTCGGCATGTTGGGATAACAGTTTACGGCATACTTAAATGTTACGTTGGTTTACTGTCGTGGTTGTAAGATCTCCCATGAACCTCAAATTCGAATACTAACGGATTACCCACTCATAGCATTCTATCCCAAGAATACCGAACAGGCGAGAATAACTGACGTGTACCCCTTGACAATATACGAAGTCAGGATTGGAGCTACCAATCTGGGCAGGGTTGTCAACCCAAATAGATCTATTCACTAGTTATCGTTTCGAGCAGAACTAATCGAATTCAATTAATAGTGGGATTTCAGTTGTACTAACGTTTATAACGATAAAGTACCAGTTGTTTGGGATACGGAATGGAACATGTAGTCATACGGCTAACAGGTAAACCATAACATTAAGTAAAAAAAAGATTTTATCAGTTCATGATTTCTCCCCCATAAGTGTAAAACAGTTGAAAAGAAAAGGGGCCGTGAAACTCACTTGATTCAGTGATGATGATGGATTACCGAGTGGCAACTAGCAAGTAAAGTCCTAATAAAACATAAGACAATATGCATAAGGGTCCACATAATCATTTGAGTAACGAACGTTACCCAAATGATACCGGTCAAGTCTTGACGTATAATCCCGTTTGTAGCGTTTTGAAAACCCGTTAGTTAATCAGTTTAAAATCAGTAAATGCTAATGTTCACGTATAAATGCATTTAATGCAAATTGAATACAAGTAACGAACATGTGAAACGTATCATGAAGGCCAGTTCAATCAAGTATTAAACATCGTTTTAAATAATAATATTTATTATTATTTTTACTTCGCTCGATCGATTGAATAAATAATCGCTTTGAGTTATAATATGTATAACTAGAGTTGATAATTATTATCGAAATAATTATTTTAACTTGTTGGAATAATTTATCAAATTATTACAAGTTAACGATTTAATGAATAAACATAAGTAGGTTAATATTAAAGGTTATTTTAATATTAAACTCATGTTGAGGAAAATTAGGGTTTCTAAAATTCATAAGGATAATTATTTGCTGAAAATAATTATTTACGATTTATTACGTCGTAAAACATTTTTAAATCGTTTAAAGATTTCGTTTCAATTCCAAACGTTTAAAAATAAACATTTGATCCGGTTAAAACGTTTTGATTATTTCGATTTATTTAAAATAATCAAAAATATGATTTTCATAGTTTCTATAAGTCTTTTGATTTTATTTTTATAAAATCATTTCTAAATAACTTTATTTATCAAATAAAGTTAGAGTTTTAAATTTAAAGACTTTTAATAGAATATTCTCAACATAAAACATTTTCACTTTTTGTATAAAATCCAAGATTTATATATATATATATATTTTATCAAGTGACATAAATATGTTCTTTTATCATTTTTGATATAAAATATATATGTATATATTTTATTCCATTTTACTTTTATAAAAATCCAAAACAAGTACTTCAAGTCTTTTGTTCTTAGAAATTATTTTTATAAAATGTGACCATTTTATATAATAAATTTCATGATGAGATTTCATGGTTTATTTTATCCAAGTAATTTTTATAAAATTACTAACTTTGATATTTTTCATAAAAATTTATTTAAGGGTTTTTAAGTTAGCATTTTATGTCTAAAGTTTAATATGACACTCCTAATGTCCAACTAAGTCCATAAGTGTTATTAAACATCATTTTGTCCAAGTTAGTTGTCATTAGCACATATTAACTTATAAATAAAATGATTAACAATTTGAAATCACCAATAATAATTCTAACAATTTATAACATATTAGAACATGTAAATAACAATCTAATCATGCAAAACATGTTTTACATCATGAAATAACCAAATGGTCAAGTAGAATAATTTACCTAGTAAGTTTAACCACGTGTTTTTATTTTAAATAAAAACACTACGCATTAGTGTTAGGAAACAAATGTAAGATGATTAAAACTTATTAGTAAGTAATAAACTTATATTTTCTATGGATAAAATACCTCATTATTAAACCTTACCACTTTAAGGTTTAAGAAAAATAAACAAAATAGTTTAGGCGTTTTTGATCGATAGGAAAACTCGGGTTTTACCGTTCGATTGTCAAGACTCGGGGGATCGTTTGGGACGTTAATAACGTGTGAAAAATGTAAACCAAACGGTTAAAAGGTCTCACCACGGGTGAAGAAAAGGAAAACGAGAGAAGGAAGGAAGGGTGCGGTTGTTTGTGGTGGTTCGCAGCTGTGAACAGCAGCTCACGGCAGCAGCCCAGCGGTGTACAGCAGCGACACAGCAGCAAAAACCGGTGGCAGCAGCAGCCTGGCAGTAACGGCAGATCGCAGCAGCAGCTCAGTGGCAGGTCGCAGTAGCAGCGATCAGCAGGGCAGGGTGGCGGAGCACGGCAGCAACAGGAGCTGTGGCGGGGATTGGTGATCACAGCAGCAGCAGCGGCACTCCGCCGCAGCAGCTAGGAGCAGCCCAGCAGCAGTTGGCGGTGGTAGCTGTTGGTTGTGGTCGTCACCGGAAAAGAAAATGAGAGGGGAAGGGACGATGGTGGCTGTCGGTGGTGGTGCCCAGTGGTGGCGGTGGGTTGTTTTTCCGGCAGCAGAGAAAAGGAGGGAGCAAGGGGGTGTTTGGTGGTTGTGCTCGATGGTGGTGGTTGATGGTTGGTGTTTCACGATAGCAAGGAAAAGGGAGGAGAGGTGGCGGTGGTTGTTGGCGGTGGTTTGTGGGGCTGCCGAGAGAAAAGGGAAAAGAGTGGAGGAGATGGTGGTGATGCTCTAGGGTGGTGGCTGTGAACCTCTCGACCAAAAAAAAAAGAAGAGAAGAAGAAATGAGAAGTTTGAGTGTGTGTAAGGTGAGTAGGTAGAGTTAGTGGTGAAGGAGGGGGTTGTGTCATGCTTTACTATTTGGAAATCATTTGCTAGTTTTAGAGTGATAGGTTAGGGAGATGTGTTCATCTCAATCACCACATTTCACCAAAGGAGTCTCCTACACTTGTCTTTTACAAAATGTTGAGTAAGTAGGTTATTTGATTTTTATAAAATTTGCCATGTTTTATAAAAAATGGTTTTGTGTAGTGTAAGAGTTTTATAAAGTATGGGAATGATGGTGATGACTAAATCATACCTTTTATAAATCATAAAAGTATAAAAATTAATAAAAGGTGGTGATTAATTTTTATAAAATTTAAAGATGTTAATCCATTTTATAGAAATTAATGCAAAGTTGATGGGCTCAATTTATAAAAATAAACCCATTTGAATTGGGCTTATGTTTGGGCCAAAATATTTAAAAGAAAAGTGTGATTGGGCCGGTTCGTCGGTTATGGCCCGTACGGGTCCAATCGGGCACCGGTTCGAGGCCCGGGCCCATTGTGTATCAGTTGGGTTCTCGGATCGCCGCGATCATTCGGGTTCATCAAGATTGAGTAACGGGTCAAGGTTTCGGGTTCGGTTTAATTGTTTTAGGCTTATTGGGCCTATTGGGCCAAGTCGGGCCCAATTGGGTGTTCGGTTGGAGTTTGGCTTAAGTCTTGACAACGATTTCAGTTTGTGATGTTTTTATTTCGTAAAAACAATTGTTAAAGTCAGTTATAACAGTTTTTCGGAAATCGGATATAGTTTTCAGTTCTGTACACGGGTTACGGTTAACGTTTTCAGTTTTGTCAGTTTATGACAGTTTTAAGCTCGACCGTCCAGATTGTTTAAAACCGAATAGTTTTAAACATACGATCGCTTAACAGTTTGCTGTGTCAGTTATACAAGTGTACGACACCGGTTCCAGATAAAATATAAAAATATATTTTATATTTATTTTCTTGTTAATGAAATTCCATAATAAATCCATGAAATCTTTATGAAATTTATGGGTATACGCTTCAAGTACAAACGCGGGATTAGGTTTACGTCATCAGTTAACAGTTAGGCACAGTAATTAACAGTTTAAATAGTAATCAGATCAGTTAATGCACATTAATACTTAATGAAAAAGTCAAAGTAAAGAGGTTTGACCTAGGTTTTTGGACGAGGTGTCACATTCTCCCCCAGTTAGAAGAATTTCGTCCCGAAATTCAGTTCTTGATCACTGGTTGTTTGTGACGTTTCCGAAAAGAAGAGGACATTTCAGACGTATTTGAGCCTTGAGTTCCCATGTGTACTCTAGACCTCGCCGTGAGTTCCAGCACACTTTGGCAATGGGAATGCGGTTGTGTTTCGTTCTCTTAAGGTCTCGGTCAAGTATCTCGACATGTTCCTCAATAAGGTGAGGCCTTTTGTCAAGTTGATTTTCGATAAGCGTTTCGTCAGATAAGCATTAATAACGTGAAAGACATCATGCAAACTGCTTAGCTATACGGGAAGGCGTGGTCGGTAAGCTACTGGTCCGATATTCTCAGTGATTTCAAATGGACCAATGTAACGAGGGTTAAGCTTTCCTCGTTTGCCGAAACTGGTGACACATTTCCAAGGTGACACTTTTAACATGACGCGATCACCCTTTTTAGAGGATAAGGGTTCGCGACGATTTTCGGCAGATAAGTCTCGATAGTCTGATAAAAGAATGAGGATTGACACACGGATGAACGAGGTTTTGAGTATGAAGGTTTCTGGACAAGTCAGGATTTCTCATGAATGGGCTCTACCAGGATTTTCATGTAGTTCAAATTACAATTATGTGTGCACCCACAATTGTGATTTGCCTTACATGATCGGCCTAAGCTTTGCTCATACTTGAGTTTTCAGTTTTTGTTGGAATATGCAATGTATCGGGGACAAGATGGCTTAGGGAAAAGTTTAGATTGATTCGCTACCGGATGTGATCTAATGACAACAATAATGGAAATGCGGTTTCTCTCCAGTCTATTGATCTCGCAGTCTAAGATCAAAATAGGTTCTAGACAAGATGGGTTTGTAGGCCATTGGTCCAATCCATTCCAGGATCTCAAGGGACCGATGAGGTTTAAGCATCCGTAGCTTTCCATGTCTAGTTACCTCCGTCTGAGACAGAATCCATTATAAGATTTTGAACCCCCTTAGAGATTCTAAGGGTTCGCGTCGAGTGTTAACGTAGTTCTCCTGGAGATTACCTATGGCTTTCAGAAATTGAAAGGTCTCCTTAGTAGTTTCATGAACTATCACTGGACCAGTCAGATGACTGTTACTGGCTTCGGTCCAGCGAAGGGGCGAATGAAACTTTCTTCCATACAAGCCTTCGAAAAGGGGCGGCTTGAATATTCGAGCGATATCTATTGCAATAAGGAAACTCGGCGATTGGAAAATAGTTGTCTCAACCATTGCCTAGGTTTGTCTTGCGTGATGACAATCTGTCACATAACTACGCAACGTACCTTTTTATGGTCTGGATTTTTCCTTTTGATTTGGTCATTAGTTTAACTCCTTCATACATATATTTTGTTGGATCCCTGGGTAGATGAAATATTTTGATTTTGTGGGCTTCATCAAACACTAGCCTTCTCAAGTCTCTGAGGCTAGGTACCCATAGTCTATCCAAAAAGTTCATGATTCCATCAGGCTTTTCAATCAGTTGTTTCTCCGTGTCATACAGGCATTCATTTTCCAGATTCTCCGGCTTAAAATCTTTGATTTGAGTGTCACGAACTTGTGACGTGAGGTTCGAGTGTATGGTCATTCTTAATGCTTGAACACGACACGGTTTGGTATGTTCCTTCCTGCTTAATGCATCGGCTACAACGTTAGCCTTGCCCGGGTGATAACGAATCTCACATTCGTAATCGTTAAGCAGTTCAACCATCGTCGTTGTCTCATGTTTAGCTCTTTCTGGTTAAGGATGTGCTGGAGGCTCTTGTGATCGGTGAATATAACGCACCGAGTCCCATAGAGGTAGTGCCTCTAAATTTTGAGGGCAATGACAACGACTCTAAGTTCTAAGACGTGAGTCAGGTAATTCTTCTCCTGAATCTTCAGTTGTCGAGAGGTGTAAGCGATAAATTTCTCACGCTGCATCAGTACGCAACCCAAGCCTTGATGCGAAGCATCACAGTATACAACGAAATCGTCGATTTCGTCTGGTAAGGATAGGATTGGGGCGTTGCAAGGTTTTTGCTTCAACAACTGGAAAGTAGTTTCAGTTTTTATCATCCCAGATGCATTTCTTATCTTCTGGGTCAGGGTGGTGAGAGGCTGGGCTATCTAAAAAAATTACAATGAATCGGCGGTGATAGCCGGCGAGACTTAAGAATTGTCGAATCTCAGTTGGCTTCGTGGAAGTACTCCAACCTTTGATTGCTTCATTCTTAGACGGATCAACGTGAATGTCTTGGTCATTGATCACATGACCCAGAAAGTGTACTTCACGAATCCAAAAGTCACATTTGGAGAATTTCGTGTAAAGCTCTTCTTTCTTTAACAGTCCTAGATGAGTCTCAAGTGTTCCTCGTGTTCTTTCTTACTACGTGAGTAGATAAAAATATCGTCGATAAACATGATAACATATTTACCCATGTATGGTTTGCACACGCGATTCATTAAGTCCATGAATACGGCCGGTTCGTTAGTTAAACCAAATGGCATGACGAGGAACTCGTAATGACAATAGCGTGTTCTAAACGTTGTCCTTGAGACATCTTCATCTCTTACTCGGAGTTGATGGTTCCCCGACCTTAGATTGACCTTTGTATAGAACATGATCCTTGAAGTTGATCAAATAAATCATCGATCCTTGGAAGTGAGTAACGGTTCTTCCTAGTCAGTTTGTTCAACTCTCGGTAGTCGATACACATTCTAAACGTTCCATCTTTCTCTTTCACGATTAACACGAGAGCACTCCACGGGGAGTGGCTTGGATGAATAAAGCCCTTATCTAGCAACTCTTGCAGTTGGCTAGATATCTCTTGCATTTCAGACGGTGCCAGTGGGTAAAAGGGACCTGGAAACGGGGCGGCTCCGGGTGTTAGGTCGATGCGAGACTCTACCTATCGTGCTGGGGGTAAGCCTGGAAAGTCTTCTGGAAAGACTTTCAGGTATTTGCAGACAATAGGACGTCTTCGACGCGCTTCTCTTTCAGTTTCTTCTCAGTGACATGAACTAGAATGGCTTGGCATCCTATATGGAGGAATTTCTATGCCTTCATACAAGAAAGGATAGCTAGTTCGGCTCCACTCTAGCCGTCTTGTACGTTCAGAGTGTTGCCGTCCGCTAACTGCACTCTACCATTTTCTCATGACACATAATTTTCTGCATGGTGCTTTGCTGACCAATCCATTCCAATGACTACATTGAAACTTCCTCAATCAACGGACATTGATTCGATGCTGAAGTAATGGTCAGCGGGTAGTCTGGGTAGAATACTCCGGTTTCTATCAAATCTCCATTCGCAAATTCTATCGCAAACTTAGTGTCTAAGGCAACAGGGGTGATGTCAAGTAATTGAATAACATCGGTAGACACAAAGATTCTATCGGCACCCGTACCGAATAAAACAGAGGTGTAATGGCTATTTAGCAGGAACGTACCCGTCTCCGCATTGGGGCCACGACGGGCGTCTCTGGCATTGATCATGAAAGCTCTTCCCCTAGCAGGGTTAGCATCGTGATTTTTTTTTTTTTTTCACCTTCGTGCATTCCTTTGTGATGGCCAATTTCCCAGCAACCGTAGCATATGCGATTTGGGCAATCACGTGCTACATGTCTTTTAACCTTGCAGATGTTACAGTAGACATTACCACAATCGAGAGTGCGGTGTAGGTTGCATTTGGAGCATAGGGGTGTTGTACCGGTGTAACCGGTCCTTCGGACAGGGTGAACAGCTCACGGAACCTCTAAAAGGTGTAGGCTTTAATTCATAAAGTCCTTTATGAACATTCACAAGGGCTTACGATGTTAGGTTAAAACATTGAACACAATTTGGTGAAATTGTAGTCTGGCGTTTTCTAACCTTGGTTAATTCGTGCATACTGCGCGCCCCATCGTCCGCGTGACGTTGGGTTGCAGTAGCATCGACGGTTTCAGCAACGCGTTGAGTAACCGGTTTGTCGATATCAACAACGCTCAAGGGCGAAGGAGGTGAAGTCTCTGGTGGCTCGGCGTCCAGGCGGCATACTTTCGCCTTAAGTTATTAATGTCAAAGTAAAGGAAAGTCTAGATTATATGTGAATGGGATTATTGCATGCGCGAGAATAATTATCACTACATACATCCATGATACCCAAAACATGACGCGTGCAAGCACAACCGAGAAACAGGAAGCAGAGGGAAACAACATACACGAATAAGTAACATGATTAATGACAGCAACAGCAGTAACATCCATCCTAAACGTGGAAATCGATAATCATAATGCTAGTTTCCATTACCCATATTAACTGGTAGAATATACGATAGTCAGAAGAGGATAAGTCTTCGTTCTGGGCTCACAGATCCTATCACAACAAAATATATAAATATCTTTCGTTGCTAAAATGAGGGATCAAAAGTCTAGATTCTAGATCAAGCTATCTAGAGTGGTGGTCCAGAGGGCATAGTTAAGGTGGTGGTGATCTGAGCAATGAGGCTCATGTAATTGAACACTCGCCCAGGGAATTCCTCTAGGTAAGCGACTCTCGTCTCGGAGGGACTCGTTGGCCAACCGCATATCGGTGTAGACCATGTAGACTCCATTCATGTGAGCATGCAGTGACTCCATAACACCAAGTGTGGAAACCTGGTGATGCTTCATGGCGGTTGGACGGGTCTCTAGTGTCGCCAGATCGGTCCAGGTGGGGAGTCTAGTGATCTCATCGTTGATTACCGCAAAGGCTTGTTCGTGATATCTCAGGCATGTCACCAGTGGCAGTGGTCGCACTGCCAGCAGCAGCGGTGGGAATCGGGTGGTTCGAGGAGTCGTCTGAGAGACGGGGTCACAATGGTCTCAGAAAATTCGATGGTAATGAGGACTGTCGAACAATACCGACGGTGAGAATGTCCTGCTCTGGGCTGGACAGTTCATGGTCCTCAGCGGAAGTTGTGTACTCAGGCACGACTGTGTCTTTTCCAGAGGAATCAGATATGCAGATGACCTTTTTGAGAGTCATCTCTGCGATAATATTCCAGGAGAGAACATAGTTGGTAACACGATAACAGTATCTAGAATAAAGATATAAATGTACCAGTTGCAGTAATAATGACTCGTATATGTAAAGTATAAGTTAACGTAACCAATATGATAAGGAATTGGTCTTGTGTGCAAACGGTAGCTTCGGAGCGGGTTATAGTCCAGGTTTGGTTTTGTTTATTTGTTTAACCTAGTTCGCTATAACCACGGCTCTGATACCAATCTGTCACACCCCGGTCAACGGATTGGGTGTGAGCGAGACGGAATCATAGTCGCAGATATACAGAACACTCCTACTAAATTCAAACGTCATTTAAAACATTATACCATTCATGTTGCAGCGGAAAGTCATGGTGAAATGATATTGTCTTACATTTGAATAAAAGTCTCAGTTTGATATTGAAATCATAAATCAGTTTGTTTAAGATAGGTCGGGACTACGACTCTAGTGAAGCAGGGTCGAAAGTTACAGTGAAGCCCCATTTGCACGTCTTCCATGATAAGCTTAGATACCTGAGAAATCATGAGTTTTAAAAGGTCAACATAAAGTTGGTGAGGTTCACAGGTTTATGATTCTATGATAAGTTTGTAAAAACAGTTTACAGTGTGTTGGAATAACAGTTTACGGTATGTTGGAATAACAGTTTTCGGCATGTTGGGATAACAGTTTACGGCATACTTAAATGTTACGTTGGTTTACTGTCGTGGTTGTAAGATCTCCCATGAACCTCAAATTCGAATACTAACGGATTACCCACTCATAGCATTCTATCCCAAGAATACCGAACAGGCGAGAATAACTGACGTGTACCCCTTGACAATATACGAAGTCAGGATTGGAGCTACCAATCTGGGCAGGGTTGTCAACCCAAATAGATCTATTCACTAGTTATCGTTTCGAGCAGAACTAATCGAATTCAATTAATAGTGGGATTTCAGTTGTACTAACGTTTATAACGATAAAGTACCAGTTGTTTGGGATACGGAATGGAACATGTAGTCATACGGCTAACAGGTAAACCATAACATTAAGTAAAAAAAAGATTTTATCAGTTCATGATTTCTCCCCCATAAGTGTAAAACAGTTGAAAAGAAAAGGGGCCGTGAAACTCACTTGATTCAGTGATGATGATGGATTACCGAGTGGCAACTAGCAAGTAAAGTCCTAATAAAACATAAGACAATATGCATAAGGGTCCACATAATCATTTGAGTAACGAACGTTACCCAAATGATACCGGTCAAGTCTTGACGTATAATCCCGTTTGTAGCGTTTTGAAAACCCGTTAGTTAATCAGTTTAAAATCAGTAAATGCTAATGTTCACGTATAAATGCATTTAATGCAAATTGAATACAAGTAACGAACATGTGAAACGTATCATGAAGGCCAGTTCAATCAAGTATTAAACATCGTTTTAAATAATAATATTTATTATTATTTTTACTTCGCTCGATCGATTGAATAAATAATCGCTTTGAGTTATAATATGTATAACTAGAGTTGATAATTATTATCGAAATAATTATTTTAACTTGTTGGAATAATTTATCAAATTATTACAAGTTAACGATTTAATGAATAAACATAAGTAGGTTAATATTAAAGGTTATTTTAATATTAAACTCATGTTGAGGAAAATTAGGGTTTCTAAAATTCATAAGGATAATTATTTGCTGAAAATAATTATTTACGATTTATTACGTCGTAAAACATTTTTAAATCGTTTAAAGATTTCGTTTCAATTCCAAACGTTTAAAAATAAACATTTGATCCGGTTAAAACGTTTTGATTATTTCGATTTATTTAAAATAATCAAAAATATGATTTTCATAGTTTCTATAAGTCTTTTGATTTTATTTTTATAAAATCATTTCTAAATAACTTTATTTATCAAATAAAGTTAGAGTTTTAAATTTAAAGACTTT
>JBCNJP010000012.1:74958997-74994514 GCA_039602395.1 Deinandra increscens subsp. villosa | reverse complement strand
CTAAGCTAGGGTCATTGTGATAAACCCTGCTCAGATCCTATTGAGCTAAATTTTTGGCTGACTCGTTTCGGGCGGGGCATTCCAATCTGAGTGAGCTTTCTATTCTCGAAAACTTGTCTCGTTAACAAATTCTGGTCAAGATAACCATAAGTTAGTGACTACACCATACTTGGTAGCTGAAGTAAGAGGAACTAGGGTGATCATATACGCTTCCGCATTTGTAAAACTCAAATTATATAAATACTTTTATTGTATTTACGCTTCCGCATTTGTAAAACTCAAATTATATATTTTAATGAAATATTAAACGTTTGTATTAATTATTGGTCCTTTGGTGTAACTAATGGACGGCGATCCTGGTTTGTCACGCTCCCTGCAGCGCGTTATCGCGCGTGGGATTTTTAGGGGTGTGACAAGAAAGAGGGTCAATGATGATTTTATCATGGTACAGGTTTACGTTGATGACATCAACTTTGGCGCAACAAATGAAGACTTGTGCGCAGAATTTGAAGAAGTCATGAAGAAGAAGTTTGAGATGAGTGCACAAGGAGAAATGAATTTCTGGCTTTTGATGACTGACACGTGCACAACTAATGTGAAAGACGTGATCCACGGTGATATGCTCGGTAGGCTCTGTTTCTAAACAAGGTATGCGTTACACACTTAAAGATAACGTATGTCATTTGACTGGCTGCACACACTTAGGTTAGGTGTATGTTCTCTTTGACTGCGCATGTGTTCCCGATACACACGCCGGACTCCAAGGTATTCAAACAAATCTTAAAAACCGGTCATCTTCTCTGATGAAACATGCAACTTCAAGGAAACTCAAGTTTTTTCACACATTAACACTAATCAACCTTAAATCAAAGCAAAACCCAACAGATCTTGAAGGAATAATCAAAAATCCAAGAACACTTCGACCGATTAACGTGCAAGTGAAGGAGGCGGTGGTTGTGTGTGGTTGTGTAGGTGGTGGTAGACGGCGAAGGTTGGTGATGTCAGGGCGAACGTCGGTGAAGCTTAGTGGTGGTAAGCCGCTGAGAAGATGGCGCCAATCGGCGGTGGTGAACGACGGTGGTGAACGGCAGGAGGGAGGCAGAGAGATGAGGGAGGCGGCGAGGGTTAAAAATAACATCCCTCCCCCTTTTTTAATCTCTTAAACAACCACCTTTTCCCTCTTTTCAAATTTGACCCTCAACAAAAGCAAAGTTTCAAAAAACAACCACATCCTTTTAGACTTATGCAAATAGCATATTCAGCCCCTTAAATTTTTAAAACAAATACAAGACTACTTTCACATATTTTTCTTTCATTTCTTCCCCTAAGACCGAGCATGGAAGAATTTTTACTGAGCAGAACCAAACAAATGAGCCTAACATACAGTTTAAACACAAATAACTAAGTAAATAAAAATAATTTAGAGACACACAAAATCACCGAACCTGTTCTGAGATGGTTCACAGGGATCAAACCGGCCTCCTTTGAACTGAGGAACGTTTTAGGCTACGTTACTCGAGCATGTCCAGGTAACGTTGGACCCGATCGAAATCCAGGACTTTGATCGAGATCCAAAGCATGGATCGCAAAGCCAAATGGATTGGAAATTCAAAGGGCTAATCGTAATCCTTTTTGCTTGGATCGAAAACGTAATGAACTGAATCGAAATCCTTAAGTGCTATCGAAATCTCTTGGTTGATTTTAAAAATAGAACTTGGCTCAAATTTCTTTGATGTGAATCTGTTTTAGTAACAAAACATTTTTATGAGTCTGGTTTTCGAACAAATTACAAAGAGGATGATTTTTCGATTGTGTGAATGATATTTTGAGATCTGTTGAGTGTTGATGTCACTTGTAGCTAAAACTGATAATTGTTTTTGCAGCGATGGATCTTCTGTTTGCTTCTAATCACAACCAGACTGCATACTTGGGTGACCCACCGGAGACTGTTAAAGATATTTTCAAGTCACTAATCATTGGTCTAAACGTTTGCAAAATTTCTTATGCTTTAAGAGAGGAGATAGAACTTGATGAACTGATGCTCAAAGAATTCTTGAATACTGCGAGTGTTAACAACAATCTGACTGAGATTCGAGCTCGTGTTCAGAATACCATTATTCTAGTAAATGAGTCAGTGATTAAAGAAGTTCTACATATTGCTGATAAACCAGAAGACCTAATTAAATACTCTGCAGAAGTTATTAAGGATAGATTGGATTAGATGGCCTATGAAGGTGATAAGTTTCCACCAATAATGAAGAAGCTGTTGCCTGGGTATTGGAGAGCCTTGGCACATTATTTTCAAATGTGCTTTATCGGAAAACGAACTTCAACAGATCAGTTAAATGAACTGCATGGTACTGGGTTTGTTGCCTTGGCTCTTGACTGGGAATTTAACTTCTCAAAGATGTTGTTGATGGATTGGGTCAGGAATGTGACAAGAGACCGTGCAAAACGTTTCATAATGACTCCAAGATTTGTGAAAATGATTGTAAATGCGAAGTACTCAAGTATTGAAAGAAGTGGAAAGTTTGTTTTTGAAGGAAGGAAAGAATTTGTTAAGCTGGGTGCATTTCCAGAGAATGAAGGTGTTGACCAAGCAATAAATGCAAGTATTGCAGATGATCAGGAGGGTCCGTCTGATGTTCAAGTATCTGTGAACTCATAATCTTCTGAGTCAGAATTTGATATGTTTGAAGACGTTAATGTTGTGCCGGAAATTGTTCTGTCTGATGTTGAAGCTGGTGAAATAGATGATTATGTTCCTCTTGTGACTAAGAGACGAAGAGGACATCTGAATCCTCCCTCAGAAGATCCTCAGTTAGTCTCAAGTTCTGAAAACATTGAGAGCTCAAGACAAAGCCCACCTAAAAAGCAGCTGAAGATTCGATTCAAAGCATCTCGTTCAAGTGTTGTACTTTGTGGATCAGGTACATCACCTTTAGAAACTATTCGCATATGTGAAGCTCATGAGAGTTCTCAATCAGAAGATTCTCAAAATGTGTGTAATGAATCTGAAGTCAGTGATATTATGAACAAAGGAAAGAGATCTTTGTTGCCAGATGATGCGTCCAACGATGAGAAAATAAAGTTTTTATTAAAAGAGAACGAGATAAAGGGTAAAAAGATTACCGATTTGATGGCCTCTGAAGTCAGTCTGTTTTTTATAATTATTAATCTGACAAGTGAAGTTGATGCAGTGAAAGCTCAGAATGCCTTGTTGACGAAAAGGTTTAATACATGCAATGCTAATCTAGGTTATATGAACACTTTGTTTTTGAAGTTCAAAGAAGAAAGGAATAAGGATGCAGAAAAGAATAGTGATAATCAAGATGCTCAGGCAAGTGGCTCAAGAGATTTTGATGGATTGTGTGATCCTGGAAATGATGATAGTATGGAAGATTTAGCCAAGGAGCTTGCTGCAAGTGGATCTGGAAATCTGGAAGGCACTGACTTGGATGCTATATTTGATGACGTGTGTGATGATCTGGACTCCATACCTACTGATGGTAGCAGTGTACCAAAGACTGTGATCTCTCATGGTCTAGGTGATTCTATGAATTGGTTTAGGGAACTGACAACTCCACCTCAAAGATATGCCCTAAGACTTAGAGTAAGTGAGTTTGATAAATATTGAAATCGAGTTGGTGTGTGTGCTTGGATTTATGATACAGATAAGGAATTGCATGCTGTGATTAGAAAAGGTCATGAACCGGTGGAGTATTATAAACATTAATGACTTTCATTCTTGGACAAAGGTGGATCTAAATGCCTTGCTTAATGCACCTTTCATCAATCGTAGACAGAGTGGAGATGCTGCCTACGTTCGAAACAGATTGCTGAGAGAATCCAGGAATGGGTTTAAGAATTTTGCTACTGCTATATCAAAACTTGTAAAAAGGAAGAATCCGTTGACTGGTGAAATTCAAAAGGTAGTTGTTTGGCCTCCTACGCAGAAAGTGAAAGTTGTTCCATTGGGGGACCGATATCCAGACGGATCTCTTTCGTCATTCACAGGATGGCACTATGATCCATCTACTGCAAAGGCAGTTATTGTCTGCTCAGACATAGAGTTTCATCTGTATGACACTCAAGACCTTTTGAGGTTCGAAGAAAAGGATATAAAGACTCTTGCACTGAAGAGTATTCAGAGAGTCACTTTTTACAAAGAATATGATCTTCGAGTGGATGCTTTTAGAGCTGCTGCAGAGAAAATTGTTGAAGATGAACTTTACAAGAAGCTAGGGAAAATTTCATTTCATTTGAGTCTACCTTGAACTCTTAATGGTACAAGGCTAGGGTTTGTCGGCGGTGGAACCGGCGACGGCGAGGAGAGGGCGGCGGCCGGCTGGGTGGCGGCGGCGGCTAAGCGACGGGGTTCGGCGGCGGTGGTCGCGGCACGCTGCTTCGGCCCGGTGACAGGCGGAGGCGGCGGTGCGATTGCGGCGGCGGCGGAGCGGACGGCGGCAGCGGCTAGCAGAGCGGCGGACGGCGGCGGCGTACGATTGGCAGCGGCGGTGGCGGACTCGGAGAGGCGACACGGCGGTGACTTGGATTTCTCGGCTTCGACGCGTGGCGGATACCAAAAGGTGGAACCACGTCGAGAAGGTGATCAGCGGATTAGGGTTCTCACGATCGAATGGTAGAGACAACGGAGAACAAGAAGCGACGGCGGCCAATGGTGGTGGTTGGCGTCGGCTTCGAGAGAGGGAGAAGGGGAGGGGGGCCGAAATTTCTCTAATTAGGATTAGGGTTTGGCCTCCCTCAATCAGATATATATATATCTGATTTATTTCCGGATAAGTCCCTCGAATTAAATTAATCCACGATCGAACCATTAAATAATCGAAATATTTTAAACGTGTTAAAATATATATTCCGATTACCGAGTCTAAACGAATATTAGTGAAACACTAATTCGTCAATCATCGTACAAGACGTAATTAATATTTAACGTCTTTTGTCGCTAAATTAATCTTAATGATTAATTGTAATTTAAATAAGTAATTAATTATTTATCCATTAAACTATTTAATAA
The DNA here is from genome assembly GCA_039602395.1 of Deinandra increscens subsp. villosa. Lineage (NCBI taxonomy): Eukaryota > Viridiplantae > Streptophyta > Magnoliopsida > Asterales > Asteraceae > Deinandra > Deinandra increscens. The sequence goes on along the minus strand of JBCNJP010000012.1, from coordinate 74,989,476 downwards.
ACAATTAATTAATTCTTTTGCGAATTTGTCGGTTATAAAAGTAAGCGGACTTTAAAACCCGTTGCCTCCGGTGTAACTCTTACGGGTCTTAACCGGGTCGGGTACTTGATTTAGTCGGGTCTGGACACCTAAATCCAAAAGTCTCCCACTTGGACTGATCGCGACTATTAATCAAAATACTGTCAGAGGTGCTCTAGCTACACGTGGTTGTCCCAACCAGTCATGACACTTCAAGTCAGAACAACCAAGGCATATCAATAAACTTGTGATATAGTTTAGACTTATGGTTTTGTAAAGTCATCAGATCCTTTCTGTATATGACATCAATCGAACCAGAGACATGGATCTATTCATTCTCTTCGTGTTCGATCATTGTATTTCTCGTTTTACTGTTCGAAGTGGTCCAATCAAACACATAGTAAGTTTGGGTAAGGCCTTACACTTAACACTTGGAACTAACGAGAGGCCCCATGATGTCTTACTGTTGCATTATTAATGCAAGAGTACAGAATTCCATATTGACTACATACAGCTCCCACTAAGCTTCAGATCAATTCCCAAAAGTAACCGTTATGGCTGGCAGTTACGCGGCAGCGTTAAGCTACAATCAAAGAATGTTCTTAGGCAGACGGGAGGTCGCTCATGTATCTCAGGTCAAAGGATACCGTTGAGTATACCATCAATCAGAATTGTCTTATGATTAGATCCATGAAGACACTCTGATGCGAGTTACGTCCTGACGTCATTCTCTAATGAGGCCTTGTGAGCCTGGAATGTCTGATCGACTACGGACATTTAGAATATTGATGAAATATTCATGGATAACAAAACGTATAAAATTCGAACGCATTATGCAGAATTCAAAATCTCGTCTAACAGCTTAGAGGAGGTCGAATGATATGGTGCAAACGATGGTGTTCGACATCCAACACTAAAATCGAATATCGATGTGATGCAGAGTTCATGCACTATCTAATAGTGTCATTTTACCGATCTTACCTGATCATTGAAAATTTTGAATTCGCAATCACTTTTCCGAGTTTCGTTTTAGAATTGCCAATATCTGTTGTTTCTTAAGATTCAGTGTTCATTTTGAACAGTGAGTCTACTTAAGTGAATCGAACATGTGATAATGAAGTGCCCTTGGTAACCTCATGTACGACTGTGTTATCACTTGAGCATGTTAACCGACTGTTTTCAGAATCGAATTAACCGTTTGAATGTTTTACGGCATTCTTAATTCAGATTCAATTAAGGTGGCTATCAATGTTCAACGAGTACAATTGGTACTCGGTTGATGAACATATATTTCCTTTCATCAGTGTTTAGCAGTGATGATGTGATATTTCCATCTATGGTCATGGCGTAACTCTTTACGGCAACATCCCATGCAATATTCAAGTATTGGATTTATTTTCGGATCACATTTAGTATGACACGAATCGTTTCAAGAGATTGATCGTATTAATGGTTGCTCTGTCATATTACGATCAATGCTTAATTTAATCTTGAAACTTATACTCAATTGAGGCGTCATTTAAAATTTTAATCCAGTAAATTTAAATGATCTTTAGATCGGCACTTGATCGTTATTCCGGTAAGGATCAGTGGCGATGCTCCCACTTGCTTTAGGCAGGTTGACATTCCTATCATCATTTTTCTTTCAAACCGTTTGGATACTGATTTTTACGCAGAAACGTGATAATCAATTTTTGTTTTCAAGAACGAAAAAGTTCGACTCCGTAATATGAGGTACGGAATTCGAATGCTTAATATCCAGATGTTATGACTTACTCATAAGTTCAAAAACGATTGTCAAAGTCTTTTCAGAGTTTGATAGCATGAAGATGCATTCGTCTATGATTGTTTGAAAGTGTCTCGTGATGGTCGAGATGATGTTTTATTCTATCGGATTCTCGGATCCGATATTAGAGGATGTTTCCCTTATTCAGGTAAGGTAAACATACAAACTCAAATCGGAATGTCAACATGTTTCGCTAAGCAACAATCCATTGTTGGTGAAACATTGCCCATCTGGCTCATCTCGTTTAGGTGCGAGTGTTGCTTTACACAGTCCAGTGACTTATCAGGGTCACCTTTCTTTAGATATTTAAAGATCTAACTTTGGACATGTAATTGCTAAATTCTATCTTCGCAAGATGCTGGTCTTGGAATTGGAAGTTAGTTATGCAAGTAATGTGTGAAGGGGCGTTATGGTTACAAAATGTCAAGGGCTTTGTTGGTGGCAAGTAATTAGTCTTGTGTTTATTGGTTTCAAGATGAAACTTTGGATCGTCGTACAAAACACTTAGTGCATGTCGGATTCAAACACACGTGAGTACAACTATTGTAGTCTAAGACTTCCAAGACGTGTCCAGGTATGCACATGTGTATATAATGGTAATTTCTACCAAAAGTGGTGTAACCATTCTACAATGTTATAATCATCAGGTGATTATTCCTGTAGTAGTTTGGCTGGTGTATCGAACTTATATGAACAAACGTCTGCTTGAAGCAGAGGATTGATGTGTTCATTAGGTTGTAGATCGAAAAGGCGATCTTCAGTCGGTTCGATTTGATTTAATATTCTTGATATGGGACTTTATGAACTTTTGTTGCGTCGTGCGTTTTCTCGTAACAATTACGATATACGCTTAAGGCATTATGGCTTCGATGGGATATGATAACCAAAGGGTTATCATGTCGCATTTAAGCTAGCCTTGATCAAATCAAGTGTACCAGGCTTTAAGGTATGTTGTTATGGGATTTTGAATTTAATCTAACAAAAGGTTGAATCAAATTCAAGGTAGATTAAAAGGTAATCATGTATGTTTCGAAAATCAACCATTGTCAGAACATGTCATGATCGAAATCCAAGGAAAGCAATCTATTCATCCTGGAAAACAGCCAGGGAAAACCAAAACAAAACAAGTTGTTTCAAAATTACCAAGAATTGTTTTAAAACGAAAAACTTGAGACACGAACTTTATTTAGGTGCGAAAATCGCAGAATAGTTCAGTGTCGTCTTGGCTTGCTTCCTTTCAGCTTCATGCACCTACAAAATGTAAAGTATGTCAAACATATATTTTGTAGGAATAAGTGAAGCATCATACAACATAATCTTATGTGTATACCTGAGGAATTACCCGGCTGGGCTTTTCCGCTCTTCACCTTGGCAAGATATTCTGGGCAATTTCTTTTCCAGTGCCCCATCTTGTGGCATTCAAAACACTCGCGCTGTTCAGGCGGCGGTGCCTTGGTTGCCTTTGGCTTGCCCTTCTGGGAGCTTCCAGACGCTCTGGTGACAGCTGCCTTGCCTTTCTTCTTGTTACCACGCCTACCCTTCTTTACCTCGGGTTTCTTGACGCCACCTGATCGGATGGTGAGTACATCGGGTGTCTTGCCGTTAACAAAGTTAACTTCAGCGGTTTTAAGCATACCGTGAAGTTCAGTCACTGATTTTACCATGCTATGCATGTTAAAGTTCACCCGGAAAGGAGTGAAGGCACTGGACAATGAGTGAAGAATCAGGTCAGTCGCCATTTCGGCGGGAATGACGTAATTCAGTTTTGCTAAACGGTCGATGTAACTCTTCATCTTTAGGACATGAGGGCTGACAGGAGCGCCTTCGCCCATGCGACAACTAATAAGTGTCACAACGGTGTCATAGCGTTCCTGTCGGGCCTGAGTTTCAAACATGCCCCTTAGATTACCGATCATCTGAAAAGCAGTCCTGTCAACCATGTTTTTCTGGATTTCAGATTCCATGGTGGCTAACATAAGACATGCGACATTTTTGGCATTTGTTCGCAATGTGTTATGGGCGTTTCGCGCCGCGGCCGTGTCAGCTTCAGGTTCCTCAGGAACCTCAGCTTCTAACACGTTTTCCATGTTAGCCATTTTCAGGACGATTTTCAGATTTCTTTCCCAATCAAGGAAGTTGGCGCCATTAAGTTTCTCCTTCTCAAGGAGAGACTTGAGATGGAAAATCTCTTGGTTTGCGCGGTTAGCCATCTGAAACAATACGCAAATGTTTTAGTGTTTCGATGTTTGATTCGTATTCAAGGATGGCAAGCTAATCTTGAATAGGAATTGGGAATTCAGTTAGTTGGACAATTTCTCCAGGCAGCGTAAAGTGCTTTCAAAATTTCTAAGTAGCTGAATGGACAACGATTGTCACTTGTGACTGTCACTACTCCCGTTATGAGGCTTTCGCAAACGGATCAACGAAATACGTTTAGCCCCATCTATGCCCATTCTGTCTATATGCCGACCAGAGGTACGGTGTTGAAATACTCCAATACCAAAGGTGCGTGTAAAGAAAATAGTAGTTGTCCTAAGTGGTCAGTGTGTGCGTACGGTGTTGAAATACTCCAGTACGCTCACCTTGGAAGATACCCTAAACACCACGTGCGGTGTTGAAATACTCCAACACGGATGTATCGGTCAATATGTTCCAAGTTAGACTTGACTTTGGATGGCATAGACTACCGGTTTTAGGCTTACCAGATAGGATTATTTAGTCAAAATTTTAATATTTAATGTGACGACAAATATTATAAATCCTATCTCACTCGGGACGATCATTTAAATAACCTAAGTACTAACGATCTATGTGTCGCGAGACGATAACCAACATTAATAACGTTCCATTACATTATTGAAAAATCCGAATTTAATGTCGAATTACGTTGGTTAATAAATTTATGAAGTCGTAATAAAATTAGGACTTATATTTAATCGATTGAAAAATTAGTTTTATATTGGTAAAACTAAGCTTGGGTTTTACGTTGGCGTGTTAATCAAATTAAGACAAGCAACCAAAACAAGCAAACACACATGTACATATTCGGCCATGCAGGGGTTTCGATACTGTCAGAGCCTATGACAATATCGAGTAAGGGCAAGGGACATAAAAGTAAATCAACCACGAGAACAGAAAACTCCCTGATCGACTTAGTTGCTCCCACTGGCTCCAACAAGCTCCTGCGCGTCATCAAGAAACGTCGGTCTCGTTTTGACTTCTAGCCATTTTCGAAAATCCCATAGAGGGATAATCCCAAATGGGTCCTTGAATCAAGCTCGTCTCGTTCGTCCATGCGAATGTGAGCGATTACAAATTAAAATAAAACTATTCTATTTTAACTAATTACAAATTCGAACCCAGTAAAATTGGGCCAATCCAAAACAAAACAACTTGGGCCTAAGGGGCCAAACCATAACGAATCCATGACAAAATCAAATTTGATTGGGCCGAATATGTACGAAAGATAATTCAATCAATTGAGTTGAATCGGGTTATGTTTAGTGGATCCAAATCGACTAAACATATTAGAAAAGGCGATTCATTCAATTTCGCGACTTTCGGGTTCAGAACCCCAGTTCGTGAAAGTATACCGGTTTAAGTCAAGCGGTTTGGATTTGCGTGTGGTGATCAAGGCTCTGATACCACTGTTGGGTTACGACAGTGGCATTCGGGTCTCGGTAATAGCAAATTTTTTTTTTGAAATAATTATTTACAATAAATAATTATTAAACGATTACCGAATAAATAGTAAATTAAGTTTGAATAATTAAATTAACAATTAATTTAATAGGCAGCGGAAAACGTTTTAATTTACTAACGCGAAAACCAGATAATTAGCGTAAACCTAAAACAACAGGATTCGACGATCACCAAACGCGCAAACACCAAAAACGCGTTTAAACAAAACGCGACATATCAATATAATAATAAACAATTTAAATCTAAACTAATTACGAGTTTAGATATACCTGAGCGGTGATTCAAACAAACGTTCGAGACACCGGAAGTCAACGGGTGACGCTAGGGTTTCGCAGGGCGTGATTCGTCTGACGAATCTGGCTTTCCTCGCGGACACGGATTTACTACGCGATGAATCAAGCACCGAGAAAATCTCGTATGTCGGATCGGGCGCGAACTAGGGTTTGCGGACGACGAGCGAAACACGCGGGTTTCGCGGTTTGCGGCTAGGGTTTGTCGGCGGTGGAACCGGCGACGGCGAGGAGAGGGCGGCGGCCGGCTGGGTGGCGGCGGCGGCTAAGCGACGGGGTTCGACGGCGGTGGTCGCGGCACGCTGCTTCGGCCCGGTGACAGGCGGAGGTGGCGGTGCGATTGCGGCGGCGGCGGAGCGGATGGCGGCAGCGGCTAGCAGAGCGGCGGACGGCGGCGGCTTACAATTGGCAGCGGCGGTGGCGGACTCGGAGAGGCGACACGGCGGTGACTTGGATTTCTCGGCTTCGACGCGTGGCGGATACCAAAAGGTGGAACCACGTCGAGAAGGTGATCAGCGGATTAGGGTTCTCACGATCGAATGGTAGAGACGACGGAGAACAAGAAGCGACGGCGGCCAATGGTGGTGGTTGGCGTCGGCTTCGAGAGAGGGAGAAGGGGAGGGGGGCCGAAATTTCTCTAATCAGGATTAGGGTTTGGCCTCCCTCAATCAGATATATATATATATCTGATTTATTTCCGGATAAGTCCCTCGAATTAAATTAATCCACGATCGAACCATTAAATAATCGAAATATTTTAAACGTGTTAAAATATATATTCCGATTACCGAGACTAAACGAATATTAGTGAAACACTAATTCGTCAATCATCGTACAAGACGTAATTAATATTTAACGTCTTTTGTCGCTAAATTAATCTTAATGATTAATTGTAATTTAAATAAGTAATTAATTATTTATCCATTAAACTATTTAATAAACAATTAATTAATTCTTTTGCGAATTTGCCGGTTATAAAAGTTAGCGGACTTTAAAACCCGTTGCCTCCGGTGTAACTCTTACGGGTCTTAACCGGGTTGGGTACTTGATTTAGTCGGGTCTGGACACCTAAATCCAACAACAGCAACCCTCGGTTACACCGATGCGAACCATCCCGTAAAACTGAAAGGGGTTTTGACGGTCCGCTTCATTTAAATAGAACATGTGGATCTTCTTTCGGGCTTGCGCATCCGACCCGCTTCTTCTTGCATCTACATGGACCGTCCCGGAGCATAATGCTCTTGGTTGTCTGCTTCGACCAAAAATGGCTAATTCTTTATTTTTCTTTATTCTTGAACTTAGTCATTTTGGGTGCGGATCTAGTAGGGTCATCACATCATCCCCACCTTATTAGGAATTTCTTAACTTGTATCTCCATGATCTGGATTGTCACACTGTAAATGACCGGACGGGATCTTGTTCAGTGTTTCAAGTGTAGAGAGAGATCAAAACTGTAAATATAACGTTAACTCTATTTGCACCGAATGAAGAAGACACACAGATCACTGAATGAAGATTCATCTGACAAAACTTCTAAACGGACCGAATGAAGTTGCTATTTATAGAAAACTTGTCCACCGAATGAGATGTCCACCAAATGACTCATTCGGTGGCCATTCACCACTCATTCAGTGGTACTCATTTTCCCATACAAAGTACATGACTCACACAGAATGCTCTAGCAACTGTTACAGACACAACATGATACATTTGATACATAAGCCCTATAAGCCCTATGCACTAACAAACTCCCTCTTTGCATATGATGTATCCGTCATTATCATCATCTCTAAACTTCAGATCTTCAGAAGTTAATATTCAAATACCCCCCCCCCCCCTAGACAATACTTGGTTATCAACCTCACTTGCATGGCTGGAACAGGACCACATCACTGAACCACTTGAACTTGATGTCGTAACATACTTTCCTTATCACCATGCTTGAGTCATTACTTCAATCTGCATCTCCAGAGACAGAAGTGCGGTTTTCCTTTTTTACCAAAATTAATTTAATATTGGCCAAAAATCTCCTTTGGTGAACCAATATGTTTTTTTATTTTAATAAAGATTTGTATCATGTGTTGAAGGATCGAAAAAAAAAACAAGAAATAAAGTCTTTTTGCCTTTTAGAAAGTTTATATCAAAACAAACCAAAAATATTTTTGATTTTTCAAACTTATGCTAAAACACACTGAAAATCTTTTTGGATTCTCTGAAAAGGAAACATAAATGCAAGACTGAATTACACTATATTTTTGGTTTGAGAAAGATCATTATCCGGGATCATATTGGTCATAATGCTCTGAACTATACTTTAATTTTCAACTAATTCTGCACATAAGCTATGTTGATTGCTGATATAATTTGTCCATCTTAAACACAGCATAATCATACTCATAACATCTGGATATGTTAAGATATTATTTAATTTGCTTTGATTAGTGGACCCCACACCATCAGACATTTTAAGACATTTTCTTTTTCTCGTGTGATTACACTTGTGATTATTAGTGTCTTGAATTCATATATTGTCAACTATGTTTCATGCAAAAAGAAATAAGAACGTTAAATCGTCTACCTTAAGGCCGATCTTTTGATACGCATATAAGGCCTCGGATTTAAAAAATAAAGAAAATAAAACAAGTTGAAGTTGTATAATTCAACAATAATCACGTCGATACTTCCGTATACACAGATAAAGTCGGATGAATTATACGAAACGTTAAATAAAATAAAGCAGAACCTTAAATGAACAAACTATCAAGTCAATACTCCCGTATATGTAGAGATAGTCCGATCATTTAAGAAAATAAAGAAAATCAAACAAGTTTAAATCTTTTCAAAATGAACACATGTATACACAGTGACTTCTCATTTTCCTTTTCACACATTTCTTTTTATATATCTTGAAATAAGCGTCAAGATGTTGTCCCCTAGGTCAAGCATAGCATTTAGTGTATAGCACATTTGTATACTTTCTGATTTGCCAAGCCTACCAAGCACATAACAATGGTCTTATGGATTTTTCATCTACTCTATTCATGAGTCAGATACGTCAGCCAATGTACCATCATTTCCCAATGATTAATTTCTTAATTTTAATATATTTTGATGTATTCACCATGGCATTATATATTTTGCATGTATTCAACAAGCCATGGCTTTCACCCCCTAAGATGAAAAACTCTATTTTTTTGGATTTTTCATTTTTCAAAATAACAAAACGCTATTTTTGGTATTTTCAGTTTTCTATCCCTAAAACTAAAACTAAAAAAGTAAAAAAAGAAAATTGATCGATCAAAACAGATACCTGTTAGCTTTGAGTTTGAAAATTTCAATTTGCAGTTTTAAATCTGTGTAGTTTAAATTAAGGAGAATACTCCACCACCAGCAACTTTACAATCGCTGACAGGTCTTCTTGAAGTACCTGCACACACTGGATAAACACATTAGGGTTTAAACTGTCCTGAATCCTTGGTTGTTGGTCGACTAGTGCTGTCATTTTCTTTTTCTTTGGAAACTAGCTTAGGTTTCCACATCTTCTAAGGTGTAGCAGTTTTTTATGAATCATTAATAGGGTTAATCTTGGAAGGACCGCCCTTTTCCTTAGCAATATGCTTAGGAACAAATTTGAAAGGTTTGGATACATAAAAAACGGTGCCATCTTCATTAAAAATCTTTACTGGATCAGCTGGCACACAACTAGATGGTTTCTTACCTTTCCTCAATAGTTTTCAAGAACAAGAGTTAGCAAGATGACCTTTTCTATTACAAAGATAGCATTTACGTTGATCAGAAAGATCCTGACTTATCGTCGACCTATCAGCAATTGAAGATTTATGATTCAGGTTCATTGTCCTATCCTACACACTCTCACCAACAAGATTAGAGTCATCATAACGATCAAAATGTTTTGACCTAAGCTTGCAAACCCATTGAGATGTGGGGCTGAGAGAAGTATTCGGAGAATAATCAACTTTTTGCTCCGTCTCAAGATTTAGACAACAATCTTGAGCAAGATGTCTTTTCTGACGACATATGTAGCATATCCTAGTTTACAATTTCTTCCCATGAACACTGGCGGGAGTTGAATTAGAACTAGAATAAGAAAACTTAGGAGACTTCTTATCAGAGTAAGGTGAGTTCCTTTGCTTGGATTGTTCAGATTTGTAGTCTTGAAACCCTCTTTAAATCTCAGCCAACTTAGCTTTAAGGAGATCTTCCTGCTCCTAAACAATATCAGAGCTTTTAAACTTTTGTTTTCGACTTAGCTGACTTGTAGCAATCTCTGGTTGTATGAAATCTAAACTAACATGTCTTTTAGAATTCTTCCCTTGAGAACCAGATGCTTCATGACCAAATTTTATCAAGTTTTGAAAATTCAGCTTTAACATATTTCTAAGTCTTCTGCTCATAAATATCGATTCATGAATATTAGAATGAGTGATGATCTTGTCTTTTTGTAAAGTTGCTTGTTCATTCTCAGTATATGAAGAACCAGAAACAAACTTTGGCATTTGTGACAAGCCAACCTCTTGATCAACAACTTTCTTACCAGCTTTCTTAGACTTTTTCTTCTTCCCTTTCTGACTACCTTCTTCTTCTGATCTTTTAACAACAAACTTAGAATAATCACCAACTTCATCCTTTGTTTCATATAAATCCTTTGGAGATTCTGTTGGAATTGCAGGAGGAGGAGTAGTTTTCTCAAATACCTTTTGAAAAATGTCATCTTTACAAAGAAAACTAGTGAATGATTATGAGCTTGTGATTTTGTTCAACTTGCGGTTGACATCAATCACCTCAATTTTCAATTCTGAAACCTTTTGAAGAGCTTCAGCAAGTTCCTTTTCAGTGAATATCAATTTCCTAGCAGCTCGATTAGTTTCAGCTTTCTGCATCCTTATATTTTCCAACTCATCAAATAATTCCTTTCGAATCTTTACTTCATTATTCTTGTAAATTTCAATGTTAGCTTTCAGAAGCTTGTTTTCTCGAAGTAATTCAGTTTTAGTATCTAACAGCTTCGTATTATCTTCTTGATAACTTAATTCTTTAGCATTAAGATAAGCAACAGTCTTTTCAAGACCCTCACGTTTAAACTTTGATTATTTCAAACAAATCATCAAAAGCTTATGTCATCTCATCTGCTTCCTTTTTCCACTTCTCAACATCCTTTGATAACAAACTATTTTCTTCAGTTAACTTGGTAATCATTTGTTGAGATTGAGGATCTTCTTCAGCTGCATTATTACAAACTTCCTTGAGATGATTGAAATATGCTTCAACACCTTCAAATTTTTTAGCATCCTTTACCAGACTATCATTTTCTTCATTTAATTTTGAAATTGTCATAAGGAGATTACCATTTTCGTTTAACAAAGAATCATTCTTCTTCACCAATTCATCAAGATGTTTATCTTTCTTTGAGCATAAGTCACACATTGACTCATAACCACCATTCGAGTCAGACTCACTATCAGAAAATTGTTCATAAACAGATGAAATTGTTGCCATAAAAGCTGATTGGGAACCAAATGTCTTACCCCAATCATACCCTTTATCAACCTGACTAACCAGTGCAGTTGTTGAATCTTTTGAACTTGAACCCTTTTCTTCTTTTGACTAATTACATTCACGTGCCAAATTTCCAAACTTTGAACATTTGAAACACTTGACTTGGATTTGTCAAAACCAACACTTCCACCATTGAGCAAATCTTTCATTCTTGTTTTCCTTAGAAAATTCTTCGTTCGACGAACCAACATTGCAAACTGCCCATTCAAATCCATCGTCTCCAGATGATCTGGAACAATTTGAACATAATCTTCATCAATTAGAACATTATTCGGAACACTTCCAATAACAAACCCATAATAAGAAGTAATGAGTGCTGAAGGCAATGCCATATAATCTTCAGAAGTCTTTACTGAAAAGGCACTTTGATTTCCTTGTACTGGAATACTAACATTGCAACCTTCAGATGAACCAGTTTAGTTATTTCCAAACAAATTTCCAACCATAAAAGCTGTTGGTGGTGAAGAACTTTGATTTGCTTTGGCTTTGGCATTTGCACTAGCAACATTCTGACCAAAATAAATATCAGGATTCTACACAGTAGCTGATGATTTATTTGTTGTTAACATCTCTAACTCTCGGGCTTGTAACTTTCCCGTTAGTTCATGAAATGTCAAGCAAAAAATTTGTTATCATGAGTTAGCACAAGAATATAATTTTCCCACTTGCTAGGCAAAGCTTCCAAAATCTTTTCCTTCAATTCTTCATCTTTTTTCTTGATCTCAACAATTTCCATTTCACTAACCAAATAAGCAAATCTTGAAATAAGAGTTGTAATGTCTTCATCAGGATAGTGTTTGAAGTTGTCAAATTCTTTGTTCAGCACATTTTTCTTGCTTTTCTTTTATTGGTCATTTACTTCACATCGTAATTTCAATGCATCCCATAATCATTTGGATTTGGTGCATGTCTTGAATTGATGCAACACTTGTTTAGGTAATGCCATTGTTATAATTCCATAAGTCGTTTTTCCCCATTGATATAACTTCATTTCCTCCAATGTAAGATCCGGATGCATCTTTGGTTATACATTTTCTTAAGGATATGTATAGCCTTCCTCAAATGGAAACCACAAGTCTACATCGTTAGTTCCAACATATGCTTCAAACCGCTTTTTCTAATTATGATAATCTTCCAACTTCATAAGCTTGGGTACTTTCTGACTTGTACCGATTTCATTATCATAATTCAGCATTGCCTGCATTGTTGATTGAACTGCTGCAAAAGCTTGAAAATCGTTCATCTTGAATTTTTTAAAACTGCTTCACCGAATGAAAATATTATAACCCCAAATGAAACAAGTTGCCGAATGAACAAACTTGAACTACCGAATGAAGAAAACTTGATAAATGAAATTGATTCACCGAATGTGATCTCAGAAAATGAAAGTAACACAACCGAATGACTCAAACTGGAGAATGAAACTGATTCGCCGAATGAAGTGATTCGGCGGATGAAAGTTCTAGAAAATGAAGACAGTGAATGAAATTATAATAGTCGAATGAACTAATTCGCCAAGTGAAGAGACTCGGCGAATGAAACTCAGAAAATGAGCAACAAATGAACAAATAACCCTAACCGAACGATCACATAATGAAAACAGAAACTCATTCGATGGATTTTTTTTTACCATAACTCACAGAATTCTTCAAATTTGAGAAAAATGCCTTATAGAAAAGTTGTTCTAAAACAGATTTAGAACATTTTGATTGGATTAAATTTGAAAAATGCTAACTTTTGAAAACTGAAATTTTGAAAATGCTCTAAACTTGAAATTTTCATTGAACAGAGCAACCAAATGCTCTGATACCATTTGTAAATGACCGGACACGATCTTGTTCAGTGTTTCAAGTGTCGAGAGAGATCAAAACAGTAAATATAACGTTGAGTTTATTTCCACCAAATATATCAAACACACAGATCACCAAATGAAGACTCAGCTAACAAAAGTTCAAAATGGGTCAAATGAGGTTGCTATTTATAGACAACTGCTATTTATAGACAACTTGTCCATCGAATGAGATGCCCATCGAATAACTCATTCGGTGGTCATTCTCCACTCATTCGGTGGTACTCATTCTCCCCTACAAAGTACATGACTCACACAGAACGCTCTAGCAACTGTTACAGACACAACATGATACATCATATGACACATAAGCCCTATCAAAAGCCCTATGCACTAACACACACCCCCGAATCGCCTCGAAGCACATGACGAACCTTAGCGCATAGTGATCTCGAACGTCTCTAAACGATTTTTTTGAAGAAAAGAGGTCGTGTTGTTCGCAAATCAAACTTTGCGTATAGTTTTATAAACCTTGCTTTGAAAACATTCAACGTAAGCAATTGAAATTATGAAGATTTTATGAAACGGATTTTATAATGTTTAGCGGGAACTTTGTCGTGGTAAACTGTGACATCCATCAAATATCCGTATTTGTAACCCGACCTGTTTTGATAATTCGAATAATTTCATTTATTATGAAGTTCAAACATCGATGACATTATTTTATATAAAATGTTTTATGATTTTATGTGACATTGTAGGTTATCATATTTTATACAAATGGTATCCTATAAAAGAATCTTACTTTATAAAACTGTATACCAACTATAACTTGAGGGGTGTAATTTGAAGGGTTTCCAAACTAGATGGTTTAATAGGCTTTTAACCAAAACTCAATTTAATGAGATTCAATTATAAACTTCGCAACCTTCGGTCACCATCGTTTCTTCTTTCCCGATCATCATTACCGGTCAGTTACAAGTCATCAATCGACCATATCTAATGAGCCATAAGTGATCACTTTGATTCTTTATAATTGGCAACCACATTAAACCTAATCGTGAACTCCTTGAAGACCCACAAGTGCAACGGAGATGCACATCACACTCCCCATTTCCGTCACTGTCCATCATTGATCATCATTGTGCATCGTTTCCTAGTAGACGTGAAGTCTCTGCTAATGAGTAGTGCCTAAATACAGTCTATTTTATATTATTCTATGTTAAATACACTAGTATGATTATAAAATATTCTACTTTAACTTGTTTTGTATTTTATAGATATGAAGATGACTATGGGCTTAAACGATGTATTTATAACAAATTGATTTATAAAGCTTCTAAGTTAATTATCCCAAGTTTTTTTTTGTCGTCTTGTGAAGCATCAACAGGAAAAAAAAAACAAATAAAGAAAAAATGGATGACAACTTTGGATTTGAGGTCAACGTGGGTAAAATAAAAAAATAAAAATACATGTCGACTTGGGTTGAAGGAACGAGAAATTAGAACGAAATAAAGAAAAGGGAATTGGGCTTGGAGCCCACATCCAAAGAAGGCATCAAATTGAAAGGAATTAAGAGCAGAAAAGGGAATTCGGTGTTTTTGGGGTCTGATGGCAAATAGGCAGAAGTGCCTTGGGGCACAAATACCAAGGTGGCAAAGGATTTGATTTGGGGTTACTCATTTGCAAGGTTGCAGAAATCGCTCGGCGGTTGTACGATGGTCGACTGGTGTTAAGCGATTAATCGAGGATTAATCGGTGATTAATCGGAGACCCTATATTATTATAAAAAAACAAATATACACATGTATATTTTCAATATGGCAATATCTTTGTATAATTAACAAGTAAATAAGTAAAAACCTTTAAAAAATCATAATCTAGTACTTAAATAAACGTTTAAGTAAAAAACTACAATAGTAAAGACTAATACATCTAATAATCTCAAAAAACAAATAAATTTTCATATTTAAATCTTCATCTTTCTTTAACATTCTTTCAAAATACGGCTACAGCTTAATTTTTAATGTTTTTTAATAGAAAATTAAAATTTTAAGCTGACCGTCAAGGGACGCCAAGGACCGCCGAGGACCGATGTGACCATCCTTGACCAACTGACCGTCAAGCCCTTAATCGTAGACAGTTGGGGGGGGCACCAAGTGATTAATCGTCAATTAATCGACGATTAATCGCGATTTCTGCAACACTGCTCATTTGATATGAAAGTAAACAAGGAAGTTGTTGTGTTCGTGACTTTAAAGGGAGTTTTATTATTTTACTTTTAATAATTTGTAGAACACTTCGAGTATTTTTTCCATCGGTCGTAATGAATAATTCGATAGTAACAACATTTGATTTGTTTATTATGTTGATTGGCGAAAGTACTTGTGATCATACTCGGGTGTATGGATTTCCATATTCTTGATTGTTTCTTGATTGTTTATGTATCATAGGGTCGGTTTAGTGGGTAAATCGAATTTGGTTTAGTTTATGTAACAGGTTCACATGTCATAATCCTTAATTGTGAATAACCCGGTAACTTACACGTTATAACCACTTAAGTTAGAACTCGGGTTATCACATGATATTTCTTCGCACCATCCCCCTTAACGACTTCTTAGTTAAACAATTAGGATCGATTAGGATTTTGATTACTTGAACCCTAGGTGTGATCATATCTTTCAATTAGTGTTTGCAATCTAGTTTTATTTATTTATTTTAAGTTTATATCTTTTACAAACCAAATCAACTTTTACACTTTTTAGCTTTTAGATAATTTAGTTTTAAAATAATCAAATAAAATATATAACATTAACCACATGCTCCTCGTGGATACGATAACTGACTTACCCTAACTACCTAGGTTAATAAGGTTTTTGCATGCCCCAACGACAGGTCATCAAAATGGCGTCGTTGTCGGGGAGCTAGTGCGTTTAGTGTTATTTGTTTTGTTCGATTTTAGTTCTCTTTGTTTTCTTTAAAGCTTTAAGAAAACAACCAAAAATATTTTTCTTTTCGTTTACTTTTTATTATTTTATTTGTGTTCCTTGTTACTCGGATATTCTATTTTTTGTGTGCAAGTTGTTCCTTCTACAAACATAGTTGATACTCAAGTATTTTGACCTCATCATGATGATTATGATGATGATGATGCATGTTTTTATTACGGGAGCCTTTATCACATGCCCTTGCAATGTCCAGGCTACTTCAAGTGGTACAAAAAAGTTGTGTTGGTATGAAGAGTATGAGACGCCCTCAAGTTGGAAAGACGGCTACTGCATCTTTTTCAAGAGTCGTTCCCACTCAACTGCTGATTGTCCGGAACACTTGCATGAAATGAAGGATGAATATCATGAGAGGAAATATGAAGATTCACACTCATCTCATTCGTACCAGGAACCTCCTTCTCCCTATTCTCAAGCATACTCTCAATCAGGGATGTGTAACTACTATGTGCAAGATGTGTATTCTATCAGTCATGAAACTAATGTTAATGTCACATCTTTTGCAGGTTACCGAGAGGAGTATAATGCTTTATATGAATAATCTCAACTAGGTCGTATAGATATTCAAGATCAAAACCAGCTTCCTATTCAAATGTAGGATAATACCATGATGATGAGTGGTTTCATTACGTTTGGCAATTTAAAGAAGAAAACATTTGTGGGTTGGAGTTACTTTTGTCCCAGGCTGATAAGTTGTTATCACGACACACCCTTTCAGATCAACTACGATCTGAATGCTTAAAATTCAAACATGAGATATTATTGATAAAAATTCAAGAAGAAGAGTCTATTTCACCATCTGTGGAGGATCTTGAAAGGATGCTCCCTTTTCAAGTCGGGGAGGAGGTTGTGGAGGTTAATACCACACTGATAATTCCCTCAATTGTTGAAGTGCTAAAGGTGAAGCAGACTGTTGGGGTGATGAGTTGGAATAAGAGGTTATTGGTCTTCTAGAGCAAGATGTTGGAGACTTTAAACCAATTGGAGATATAACACATTCCTATGAGTCCGTGACTGAGATCCTTGAAGGTTACTGTAATCCTCTACCAAACATTATTCAAATTGACAAAGTTGAGAAGGATGAAGTGATTCCAACAAAGAGGAGGGTTAGTACGCACGAAATTGGGCATATTGTGAAGAAAATATCTCGCAGTGATTCATGCGAAATGTCCTTCACAAAGAATAGAAGATTGAAACGGCATGTCAACTACCGAGCATACATTGGAAACTCAGTAGGCAAGTGTTCATTGAGACCGACCTAAAACTTAGCGCTTTTGGGAGGCAACCCGAGAACTTTGTGGTTGTGTTAATTAGAAAACCTCATGAGACTTCACTCGCCCACTCGGGCTACTAAGGGGTTTAAAACGCTTGTTGCATACTCTAAATGCAATCGAGATTCCTATGAAAGTGAGTTTTAGGATTTTTGTTTTTTTATTTATTTATTATTTTTAATTGAATTAGAACTTAAGTGTTGCATTGGGGACAATGCATTGCTTTAAGTTGGGGAAGGGGTTTACTAGTTTTTTTTGTTCCAATTCGTGGTTTTAAAATTTTAAAATATTTGTGTGATAATTACTGTGAGAAGCTTGCTTCTACATAATTTTTTCTAAGTTTTGCAAGTTGATAAGAAAGATTATGAAGATCATCATAACAGTTAAAGATCTCGAAACGACTACAAAATGAGGTGAACCTGTTCCTTTTCTGAATTTGGTTAAGAATTATAAAAATTTGTGTGTTTGCATGTTAGTTAGTTTAGTCAGGCATTTGTGTATTTTTGCATTTTGTGTGAATAAAGTTGGTAATGATTAGTGCTAAAAAAATACTAATGTCCTGAAAAAGAGTTTTGCATATATGGAAAATAATAGAAAATTGATAGGTTGATGCTTATACATGAAGTGGATTTCTAGGTCAAAAAATGTATCTAACCTGTGATATGTTGGTATGCTCGACCTAAACTTATGAACACCAATGTGCGTGCAATAATTGTAAATGAATTATGTGTTAGTTTCCCATCACAGTATGCATGGTTTAAAAAACTGAGTCCTAGCAAAAATGGGTTGTGAGTGGTATTTATACCCAGTATACCTTTCTTAAAATACATGTATCGATAACTTGAACCAAACAATATGTCTCGAAATACATGTATCAATAACATGAACCGAACAGCATGCTTCAAAATACATGTATAGATAACATGAATCGAACAGCATGACTCGAAATTCATGCACCCGATGATATAGATCTGATAGCATGACTCGAAATACATGAGCCCGATAACATGAATCGAATAGCATGACTCGTAATGCATGAGTCTGATAGCGTGAATCGAATAGCATGACGTGAAATACATGGGCCTGATAACACGAATTGAATAGCATGAGTCGAAGTACATGAGTCTGATAACGTAAACCGTCTATCATAACTTGAAATACATGAACTCAATAACATGGACCGAAGAACATAACTTAAATTGCGAGAATCCAGATAATATAAATCGAATAACATAACCTGATATGCGAGAAATCTGATAATATAAACATATCCTGAAATGAAAAATAACTTGATTAACTATGGTTACCGATCACATCCACCCATAGTACCCTTCAGATGAGGCCGAAGATTTAGAATTAAATGATACACTCGATGAAATAGATTACGAATCAACAAGCAGACAAAGAAAGATAGATTGAAGAAAGACTGAACCACCAGCGAAACAATCAGCAAAGTCATGCAACAAACAAGAGTCAAATCGAAGGATCGAATCCATGAAATGGTCGATATTGAGTCTAAAATTAGACTCACGAGTCAAAGGTACCGCAATGTTAGGAAAACCTGGGAATGAAACGGCACGGATCGATCCCATAAACTGACTGTTGAGTTAATCAAGAGCCGAATTCATGAACCTAACTAGCCGAAGCACCCAAGAGTTTCTGGGCTGAATACAAACGAGTTTCCCTAAGATAGAGATCAAGGATAAGAAATGAGCAAATTCATATATCGCCTATGAGGGCGATCACGAATTTGGAAGAGGGCCGTGAAGTGCTTGCCGAAACGTGAATTCGGGTCTAGACACTACCGCGTACAAGAAAAAAAGATTTTAACACGAGTGAAACCAATACGTATGAAAGGCACAGGTTAAGGAGGATCTAACAAAATGGACGAGGTAAATCCCACGAAGGAGAGACAATCGCGTAGAGGCGAACAGTCCCGAGGGCTAGAGACGATAAGGTGTCTGGCAACTGGAGTCGCACGGGCACAAAGGCAATGTGAAAGTCGATTTGGTGAACGGGATGAAGACTCGATGTATCTTCAGATGTCTCCGATTCCCATTTCATTACGATGAACTTCCACAATTTTGGGTCCTAGATGCATGCGCCCCATACGCAAGTATTTGTGGACTGAAGCCACAGGCTGATTTGTCTTCAATGATTGCCAGGACCTGAGCGTCCGGCGAGATACGAATGATTTTCTTAAAGCATACATATTCTTAATAATAACCAGTATAAAACTTTAAAAGGTACGTTGAAATAAGAAGGAAAGGATCTGTAGGTGCTAACGGTGAACAATGCTGAAGAACGAGCATCAGTGAGTTAGGTAGCGAAGCAGACATAACGCAGTAATTATGAAAATCGAACTTTGAACGGATAGATTTGATATTGGTACGTGTATAAGGTTATATACTCGAAAGGTCGTAAAGTCGTAAACTCATACACATGTAATCCCGTAAACATGTGGACTTGTAAACTCGTAAATTTCCAAATGGGTAGACTCCCCGACACACATACCTAGAGGATACGCGAGATATATCAAACGAAGGCATTTAAACAGTTAGTTAGCTTGAAATTTTTAACAACACAAGAGAGTTATATGCGCGTAGGCTCGTAACCCGCTTGTTTGCAGGTATGCATGTAATCCCGTAACCACACAACCTGTAAACTTGCGAACCCATCAACGAGAATTTACCCCGCACACACACAAAAATAAGGACCGTATAGGGAACATACGATTCAGAATCCAAACGAGACAACACATAGTAGTGTATATAAGTGCATAAAAAGACATAGAACAATACGGTTTCAAACGACATCAGAATAAAGGAAATGACTACATTGAATGTCAACGGTTTCAAACGATTACAAAGCATTAACATAAGATCAATCAAACAACATCCAAGTGGAAAATCCAGCATGGGGTCGACGGACAGCATTGCCATTGACGGCGGCGTTAACGGTAGCTAACAGTGGATGCTGTTAACAACACAAGAGAGTCATGTGCGCGTAAGCTCGTAACCCGCTTGTTTGCAGGTATGCATGTAATCCCGTAACCACACAACCTGTAAACTTGCGAACCCATCAACGAGAATTTACCCCGCACACACACAAAAGTAAGGACCGTATAAGGAACGTACGATTCAGAAGCAAAACGAGACAACACATAGTAGGGTACATAAGTGCATAAAAGACATAGAACAATACGGTTTCAAACGATATCAGAATAAAGGAAATGACTACATTGAATGTCAACGGTTTCAAACGATTACAAAGCATTAACATAAGATCCATCAAACAACATCCAAGTGGAAAATCCAGCATGGGGTCCACGGACAGCATTGCCGTTGACGGCAGCGTTAACGGTAGCTAACAGTGGATGCGCAGAGGAGTATGATTAGGGGCACCATAGTAATAGCAATCATAGGTGGCAGTCTGGTGAACAGCAAAGGCTTGAGCAGGCATGGGCACCACAGGTTGAAACATTTGAGGCTGAGCTTGAGCTGACTGGTGAGTGGTGCTCCTAAGATGGCTAGATCGGTGACAGATACCCACGTGATGACCGAGAAGGCCATAGTTTGTGCATTTCCAACATGGAAAGTGGGTAGGGTGGTGATGGTTGCACCGACTGTAAAGGTGATGCCCAACATAAGGCTTCTTAGCTTGCGGCACAATGGGAACACTTTGAGGGGCATGAGATGCAGAGATAGTTGTATCAGGGGTCGTGGCCCTAGCAGTAGGCTTAGCCTTTCTCTTCATCTTACTGGCTCTGATAGAGGAGGACCCAACACCTGAGTTTCCTTATGTTAGATCGGTAGGGTTCCCAGAGTCCTCGCTCTTAGAAGGATCGCACGCCTTACGGAGTTTGGAAGAACATGCGGGTTTTGCAATGGTGGCATTGGCATTGAGAGCTTGATGGATTAGATCAGGGAGGACAGTCGTCACTTGGCGTACAACTTCTTGAGCCACTCGAAGGTTGCGGCGACAAGTGTGACGATCAATGTTGAGAAAAGAGAAAGACCCAATCATGAGACAATGGGTACATTAGGGTGAGTGGCCGATTTGAAATCGTGAGACCACTTATTTGATAAATCATATAATACTAAGAATCATAAGAGAAAATCGTAAAATCACCAACATATAAAACGGGAAATTAGGTTGAAATCCATTTAGGACGTAAAAGGTTAAGTGTGTGACAGTGAGATGGTGTAACTCAGATTATCATAGATTATTGAAATTTTACATACAATGCGTACAACACGAAATCAAATGATTTTTGAAGAACAAACGGAATGGCCCTCATTTCCCGAGTGGGAAACTACAACCGTGACTGATCAGTGTAAGTTCCTAGTGTTTCACATGCTTTGGCCTAATAGGTTTTGACGCTCTCATCGGGGCGTCCAAGATGAGTGTCCGGGTCCGTCAATTCGAATTTGTATGCAACGCTTTTCTTAGTCAGAGACCCCAACTACTGGTGCTTCTACCCTTCTAGTTACTACATATCAATCACTAAGGCCCCATTTCTGACGAGATCATAAAATTGGAAATCAATATCCTAAATGGTACGTAAGGCACCATTTCTAAGAAAGAGACTAGGAAGCTTCAAGTGATTTGTGTATAAGTGTGTGCTAATCGCCAAAGGAAACAATTGAAATAGGCAGAATTAAGAAGCAATTATAGGATATATAAATTATATAGGCATGCTATGCCTGAGACACTCATGCAGTACACTTGAGGCATAAGTCTAGGTCAAGCCAGGTTCTAATAACCTAGATCCCTATAGCCGTGGCTCTGATACCAATCTGTCACTCCCTAACCGAGGGTGGAAGATGTCGGGACGCGATGATTGTCCAGATGCACACAACACTATTTAATGTTGCAATATTCTTAATCAACCCATTTCATATAACATAAATATTCATTACAATACAAAATATAACTCAATGAAACAAGAAAAATTAAATTATTTAATTAGGTCACGCTAAGTCCGCATGCGATCCTATGGTGTAATCAACAAGGTTAACATCATCAAACAACATAACCTGCAACATGTATAAAATAAAGGTCAACTACGAATAGTTGGTGAGTAAACATAGGTTTAGAATACTATATAGATTAAAGCATTGCGATTCGATGAGTCAAGCGATAATATCCAATTATGATCAACAAGTCATATAGGTGATGTGCACCAAGCCTAGATAGTAAAGGAGCAATCACCCGGCGCCCAAGCCAAGGCCGGCCAGGTGGGTCGTCAGCCAATAGATCTATGATTGTTGCCACGGCTCGATGGTTAATGGTACACATGCAATTAGCGATTAGCAATTAGCGATCAGTGAATATCCACAAATAGAATCCAACAAGTATCACACATGGAGCACATAGAATCACATAGAACTTTGCATAACAAAGAGTTTAGGGTTTTGAATACTGATATATGTTACACCCCAAAACATTGAAATGAAATAGGGTCTATGAATACTCATCTGGAATGGAGATACGAATATTGACACCACGATGCGACGATTAGACGCGGAGATGACCTTGACGACTAGATGAGATAGAGGAATTAATAAATATAAATAAATAAATAGTTGATTAAATGAATAAATAGTTTAATTTCACGACACGAATGAATCAACGACTCGATGGTGATTTGATGAGGTGATACGTACGATATGGTCCAATCCTAAACAATAGTAAGGTCAAAAGGTCTTATCTTAACTAATAATAGGAAAAGTCAAACAAGGTCAACATAGGCCAATCATGAACACAATCATAGCAATTATAACAAGGTGATACCAAGCTTAACATGCAAATCCTAATTCTAATCAATATTAATCATGGGGTTTTTCATATATAATTAACCTAGCATGTATCTAGTCAAATCTAGCATGATCTAATCAAATCAAGCATGACTGCCAACTTTTGGACATAAGTCTAACCCTAATTAGCACACATGTGTAGATCTAACCATTTTATCACATAGATTCCAAGATTGATGATCTCAACATATAGATCTAACCCTAGATGCCATGCATATTATAGATCTAGACATTTTTGGGCATGAAAATACCATCTTGATGATTATAACAACACATAGATCTATAGCCCTATGTTATGATATGAATATAGAGGATCTAATCATTTTAACACATGAAGTCCAAACTTGATGATCATATCATATAGATCTGGTCCTAAATAACATGCATGAGATAGATCAAGTCATTATGAAGCTTAAAAATGTAAACTTGATGGACAAATCCCTCGATGGCATGCTTTTCATAGATCTAAATATTTTATGTCATAAAAATGCAAACTTGATGATCAAATCATATGAATCTAGTCCCTAATAGCATGCATGTAGAAGATCAAAGCATATCATAGCATAAAAATAAAATCTTGGATGAACAAACCCTAGATCTACCCACATCATCAAGCAAGAACATAGATCTAGGCCAAAATCATCATAAAGCTTCAAACTTTGCATGAGAAATCAATAGATCTAGAAGATATCATCTTTTAGAACATGAATCTAACCCTAAAAACCCATACAGGTCTGGTCTTGAAGAAATGGGATGAAGATTAGCACATATAGGTAAACCGAAAAGATGAAGAAAAGGGATGAAGAGGGAGGATCCAAGCCTTGATCTTCAAGCTTCAATCTTCAAAGGATTAATTAGGGTTGGAAAAAGTGATTTACATAGGTTAATGGTCGTTCTAGAGGTGGTGGGGCTGAAAATGAGGAGCACGGAGGCTAATGACCCTTAAATAGAGGGTCATTAGGGTTTTGCTGGAAAACGAAGGCTAGGCGTATCGCCTAGGGACCATAGGTTCTCCAAGCGATACGCTTGGAGCAGCCCCGAACAATCCCCCTTCCGTTTTGTCGTTTCGCGTGCTCGGTTCGTCGTTTGTCAATGTTTTCGAGCCCCGTTTCTCCCAAATAACTCCATTAACGATCTCATCATGTTCATTACATTAAACCCACTAAAAATGATTATAAATATGTCACGTAACACAAAAGGATGCACAAATTAGGTCAAATTAGGCAATTTTGGTCAGTTTTGACGTACGTACCGATTTTGGACAATTCACCAACGATTTGTGACTCGATCAAGTGTGTGATAACTCATGACATGATAACTGATTATTTAACTCATAAAAATGTTGAATTTGATATACTATGACCAAATACGATATTTCCGGTAAACGACGAATTATGTTTAGAAATCGCGTAAAAACCCAAAATTGCTTTATATTCAATTTGAGAAGTCTAATTTGATTCCAATCGATTGTAATTGAGTATTTGGTTTCGAATAACGATTATAAATCATTTAGATCCATTAATTGAGGTATAAATACCCGAAAATTCTTCCGGTTCTCAATAATTTGCAAATCGGTAAATCGGGAATCTATAAAATGGGTCGGGTTTAACAATTGGGTAATTTTGAAAATGTTACAGTGTCTGGGACCGGATAGTAAAACATGGAAATCCATTGTGTATTATAATTTTATGCAAGTTGTGGATTAAGTTTTATTATATTTCCTTCCACGGTGTTTGGTATTCAGTTGGTCCCAGCCCCTTTTCGGGCAGGGTTTGATAACTGATCAGCCCAAAAAACTTATTTTCACGTAGATAGAGTTATAGCCATGATTTTGATTCTAAGCTCTCTTCTCGAGTCATATGACTCCAGTAGAGTATTCTCTGTCCGATACACATTTTTTGTGATACTCGGAACAGAGATGAATCTCGCTTGAATCGTTAGCCTGTGTTGTTCAAGGAAAGGGTGTCAAAACCTATGGCATAGCAAGGCTCGAAGCGTTATTGTTTCCAGAAAGTGTGTTAGATTCTCTCAAAATGTCAAATGTTATCATTGTCACGTGCAACGCAATTGGATGAGAGACTGTCTGATATACATATATGAACTAGGCAAGAATTTGCATTTATTGGAAGCATGTAGCGCCTTAGCCCAGACTTAGACACTGGAATGTATAATCATAAGCAAATGATCATGTATAGAGATTTGTAGGATAATACTAGCAACCAAATAAAACATTTTTGTTGAAGGGGAAGGTTGTGAATTACACTCAACAAGAAATTAATTTGATAAGTCATATTGTCCAAAAAGATATATTGAAACCATAAGTGCCAGTATTTCTCCCGAGATCATGTGACCGTAACAGTCAGTGGTCAAGTGACCGGCATGGTACTCTATGAGATCAACGATGATTTTAAGCAGGGGCAAAAGGCAGCTGAAGCGGCTGTCGTTTGAACGACGTCATGATGGTAAATGGTGGATTGTGGTGGCTTCGAATAAGCCAAAAAGGAGGATCAAATGAAGTCAGAGTGAACTTTGTATTGTGGAAACGTAACAACTTAATCAAATGTGGGATCATATCTCAGCAGCACTAACCACTTGTTCTTAACAGAATATCCATCTTGTTTATTCTAATTTCAAACCCTAATTTATTTTATATTGTTTATTCTAAATCTAATTTAAAATCGACCCAGTCAAGTATGAAATTTGTATGCGTGTGTTCTTGGTTTTGTTGAAACAAGTTAATCAACTAAATAATAAGGTATTTATTTCCAATGATCCAACATAACACATTGGCTATGGATGATACAAAAATTGAAATCTCTACTGGAGTAAATAGAAAAAAAATAGATAAACAGAATAAATAGAAAAAAAAAAAAGATAAACAGACGATATTAGTTAATACGAGAATTAAGATACTGCTATTCAGGATGGTGGGACAAACTTAAATACCTAATCGATGGCGGTAGGTCTCTAGAGGACAATTTAAGGGAATCTCATCTCTCATTCTCTCTTATCAGGATGATGAGGAAAACCTCAAATCTCTCTCTTGTTAGGATGGTGAGGAAAACCTCATTGACAATGATGGTTCGTGGACAACATATATGCTAGGTTTCCCTAACAAATGCCCACCATCAAAATCACCCCACACACATTTTGAAGCAGTTGACCGTGATCGAGAGAAGAACTCCGCAATTAGGCAGGTATGAGTAAGAATATTACAAGGATTTTGAGTAAACAAAAAGAAATCTCTCATGAAACATATTCATTCTCAAGAAATGAGGATTACAAAGAGCAGATGGCAAACCATCAAATAACAATCAAACCTTAAATCTGTACATATAAGACGCGGTGACTTCAACATAACAAAGTTTAATTTGAAAACCCAAAAGCAATGTCATACGACTTCAGATAAAGCGATAAAAACATTTTTACGATACCTAGTTTCAGCTATCAATGTGTGGCTCGGCGGGGTTGAACACCTTAGCAATCCTTTCGGTGGGAACAAGTGGTAGATACGAAGAAACCTTGTATCCTTTCTCTGCTGTTTGCTGTACGGTCTGGTTGTACTTCTCAGAATAGTAAGCCGCTGCGGGTACAACCACCTTAGCCACCTTAGGGAATAGTGGGAGTTGGTTGAGAGTGTGCCAAGCTGAAACAGCATAGTGCTCAGCAACTGGCTCCAGCCTGGTGTATGCAGTTTTTGCGAGCCCAGAGGCAGTTTCGACCACACCACCACTCTTGACCTCTGTAGACAGGTTTTTGGTTTTAGTTGATACCTGCTTCACAAAAGGAGGCACTTGGCTATCGAATTTATTAACAGATTCATCAACCTGAAAGAAAAATATATATATATTTATAAATTAGTCTATCGATGGTCTTGTCTCGTATACGACTCCAAGCAAGAAATACCAGACAAATATTGCAAACACGCTTATGATGTCTATTTGCATCTATGTGTGTGTCCACTTTGGTCAAATCAAAAACAATGAACCTTCTTTAGATAGATTATCATAAGGCAAATGTAGACGATAAGTTATATATCAATAGGAACAGAAACTAACCTTACGATCAACGAACTTAAGGACCTCAACAGGAATATCATGGAACTTATCATATGCAGGGCCAACGACAGTCTTTAGAGTATCTTCTATCGTCTCCACCCCTGGTTTGAGGGGACCAGAGTTGTCCTTAGCATAACCATAGACCTTTGATGCATAAACAACTACATGGAGCACCGCCAGTTGCACAAATTCCAGGTACTTCAGCCTCTCTTCTTCGATTTCAACCTTTTGGTAACAAAAATAAGAACCCAATACCAAATTAATACTCATCTGAACATATCAGTATCCTTATCAAGAAACATGTTTCCATCAATCAAAACACATACTTTCAGGCATGGCTATTAAATAACAACTGTCTACTCTTCCTAAATTGCACGCCTGAATATATCTAAACATCGTTTAAACAACCCATGTTACCATAGTGAATCAGCAACACAATATATAATCTTAATTCTTAAGTGATATTATTAATGCAGGCATGCTTACATGGTTAAATCATATAACAAAATAGGAGGTTGAGAAATGTAAACATTTAGTCTATAAATAGGTAGTTAGTGTTTTAATAGTCTATTCATCATTTCACTAACATATGGTATCCTCTTCATCTCTTATCTCTGTGTCCATCAAGATTAATACCCATCTATCTTTTGCATAAATTTTAAGTCCTCCTTTCAAACACCCTAGCAATTTTAAACAGGATAAATCTACTAAAAATTGCAGCTTCTAACATAAGTAAACACCATCAAGAAACCATAGATCTCTAAAAACTCGAATCACATGATCTTGTATCTATGCTATCCGCCTGCTTACAGAACTAAGACGATACCAGAGATACCTAATCTTCATCCAGCATGCGTAGATCTCATCAGTGGCTTGATTACTTACCATCAAAACTATGAAGAGATTCACTCATTCAGAGTTATAATTGCAAGATTTCAATTCGCTAATCAG
This sequence comes from Deinandra increscens subsp. villosa, assembly GCA_039602395.1. Taxonomy (NCBI): domain Eukaryota; kingdom Viridiplantae; phylum Streptophyta; class Magnoliopsida; order Asterales; family Asteraceae; genus Deinandra; species Deinandra increscens. The sequence continues at coordinate 74,961,210 of JBCNJP010000012.1, read as the reverse complement.
GCTCACCCTATTTCCAAACAATCAAAAGAACCGTAACGATCACTCACAACGTTTTAACCTAGTAACACCTAATTTCATCAATTAACCTCCGATTTCGCCCTAGGTTAAGATCAATAATTAACAAATTACTTATTTAATACAAAACATCATATGCAGATTCAGAGTTATAATTGCAATATTTCAATTCGCTAATCAGGTTCATCCTATTTCCAAACAATCATAAGAACCGAAACGATCACTAGCAAATTTTTAACCTAGTAACACCTAATCTCATCAATTCACCTTCGATTTCGCCCAGAGTTAAGATCAGCAATCACCAATTTATCAATCAAACCACAAAACACATCATACAGACGAAATCTATTCTTTCAAAAAACAAACACGAAATAACATCAAGCACAATTACCGAATTACGTATAAGAAAACACGCACCTCTGGTTGATTATTAACAGGAACATCGTTTACGGCCATGATAAAGACGAAATCAAGTGATCTTGGTCTAAAAGAAATTTTTGAGTAAATCTGAACTTTTGAGACTGTATGTATAGATCGATGGATGGATCTGTATATATACACAGTTTGGGTTCTAAATAGACCGCGTTAAGGTAACGTGTGGACTGCAATTTCGAATCGGAGGCATGTTGCAGTTAGGCCCTTGTACTTAACCGTGTTGCTTAAATAGCCTCCATACTTTTTGAAAGGTTCAAAAAAGTGAAAAAACTATGGATGATGGAAAAAATAATATTTTGGATAGGTATTTGGGTACGAGATTGGTTACGAGATCAAAAGTACAAGTATGATATGTTGAGTGATATTTATATATTTACTTGAAACGAAATGATATATGTTATCTGCATCGAAACCGAATATATTATAATATTAATGTGTTTAACTTATAATGTTAAAAGTGTGATAAATAAAATATTACATTTGTTAAGTTGTTAGCTAGGTACATATAGAGTTAAAAATATAGAATTATACTAGTGTATCTTGTTTTTCAAGTCAGTTTTATTATATGATTTCTGGTAATAAAAGTGCAAATTGGTAGCAAACCTGAAAAATATGGAGCATGTTTTTATAATCAAATATAAAACTAGAAATACCTAAACACATGTCCTTGACTCATTGACATTCGTATGGTAAATTTTAAGTTTGTGGAATGGTTGATGTCTCAAGGATTTTATATGGAAACCAGTCAATCTAATAATGATATTGAGGTGTTAAGAATTAATATGGTATCTCTTAATTAATGTTTTTAAAACCGGATCGAATAACAAATAGGTCGTCTTATTGGTTCACCGGATAGATCAGTTGGACCAGATTAAAAACTGGATAGTATTAGGCCACCCGATATGGGTGATGCCATCTTTTTTAACGCCTCAAATAGCGGCGCCATCGGCATCCCGAAATCTTCGTGGAAGGTTTGCGCAATGTTTGGCGTGAAGTTATCCACGCCGTGGAAGGGAATCAAGAGCCAGTAAATCAATGACAACTCACATATTTATTCAATATATCATATTTAAATCAAATTTAAATACTCCACCACACCACATGAGTATACCCCAATGTATGTGACAGATGTATGTGGTCCAGTCAGCGATGACGTGGCCATCACACCACCACCACACCACATGGGTATACCCTCATGCCCTTATAACTAAAAAACTAAAGTTATATATATGTGTATTATATCTATAGGTGATAGCAGGTCGTCAATGACGGCTTACGAAGCGTACGCTTATGCGATGAATTTGTCTCTGTTTGTTTTGTTAGATTTGTTCTTCATTGGAGTTTTTTGGCTTCCCATTGTGATGGATGTGTTGATATTTTCCAGATCTGTTATTGATTAGAGTTGTTTATCGGTTTGGTGTTCTTTATTGCTCTCCGGATCTGAGCTATGATTTACATCTTCATTGTTGATGCTCGTATATATACATATATATATATATATATATATATATATATATATATATATATATATATGTTTAGGTTCAGCTAAAAAAACCATTTCACCTAAGAAGGCTAGGAAGCAACCACGTGCTGACATGTGTACATAACACACTAACACAATGCATAAAAAGTAAAATATGTTGACACAATAACACACTGGATACAGTGTGTTAGTGTGTTATTGTCCACGTGTCAGCATATGATTGCTTCCTAGCCTTCTTAGGTGAAAGTGTTTTTTTAGAATAACTTTACTCTATATATAT
>JBCNJP010000012.1:74915830-74958497 GCA_039602395.1 Deinandra increscens subsp. villosa | reverse complement strand
TAGTGGTCCCACCTTGAAATTAGTGGTGGAGATTTAGTTCTTAAAAGTTTTCAAAATAAAAAGTTCTCATTTGAACCTAACCCTATATATATATATATATATATATATATATATATATATATATATATATAGGTTATATCAAATGGTTAGATTCACTGGAATTTTCTTTTGAGAACTTTTGAGAACTAAATCTCAACCACAAATTTCATGGGGACCACTACAATTCATAGAGGTTTTAATATTATTGCACCTGTGCAATAATAATTTTTTTAAAAATTTGATTTTTTTTTAAATTTTTTCCCATAACTAAAGATAACATAATTTTAAGGATTTTGGTGCAAAATTTTTATAAAAATATTAACGTATGAAAAAGTTATAGAGGTTTTAATATTTGTTTTCGTGTTTTCGCAATAAAAGTTGTTTTCACATGATCCTTACCCTATATATATATATATATATATATATATATATATATATATATATATATATATATATATAGGGCAAGGATATGGCGAAAACTAGTATTTTTGTAAAAACCTAAAAACTAGCACAATTTATAGAAGGAGGGACCAAAACTGTAAAATTTTTATAACTTCATAAAAAAAACACGGAGGGGTATTTTGGGAAAGAAAATTTACTATATGGGGGGCGGGTTTCATTAAATAAAAAACACACAACATTCCAAAAAACCCTAACCGCTATTCTCCCGACCGAAGAGCGCGAAGAACGGCGAAAATCAAAACCGATCGCGAAACAGGATCTACGATCAATCCGGAGTTCTGAATCCAGAAATACGCTACTGTTCGATGAAGAAGGTATGTTAAATTAACAATGCTCGTCGATTTTCACTAGATATTGCTTTCGAAACCAAAAAATCGGGAAAACTGTCAATAAATTCTGACGAAAAGCAATCATATCTGTTAGAACTTGTGAATCAGTGTTAGTATAGAGTATAACTTGAATAATAACACTGAATTTCAGTGTTGAATTCATATGATGTCAAAATGATGTCAACTTGAGATTCAGTGTTACATCTGGACTGGACATTCAACATTAGTGCACAAGTGTAAAAAACATATTTATATACAAAATAAAATGTAAGAGTGATGATGAAACAGTTTAGAACAGGACCAGAGCACATGTGTAATAAAAAATAAGGAGAAGGATTTGCTGTTTCAACACCAGTGAAATTGTGTAAAATAGAAGTGCACAGGTGTATCAAAAACAGTCTAAAAGACTAGTATATGTATATCAAGTTTTGACCTACTAGTGCACAGGTGTAATGAAAATCAGAAACAACAATTGGTGCAGATTTGTATTAAAATCAAAACATGACACTATCAATAATAATAATACAGTATTAGAGCATGCATGATTTATTGGTGCACATGTGTAACAAAGCACAAGTTGTCACAGTTTATGAATAAACAAATTAGTGCACAGGTGTAATAAAGTTAAAATTACAACATAAAAGCATCTGGAAATGTTTATGATGATATAAATAACCAAATTTATGTGTGTTTCAGGAAAAGGCAGGCTTCGAAAAGAGTAAGTTGTTTTATTTTTTGTTTTGTTTTTTTTTTTTGTAAAACACAAATTTGTATGGAGATGATTGTTGTCAAATAATGATTACACGTATGGTGTGTTTATCAAACAGAAAGGAAGAGTTCAAGGATCTCTTCCCAATTCAGTTCAAAATATACAAACAAAGAAGCCAGTCCGGATATTATACAAGACAGTGATGAAGAACAACCACATATTAAAGGTTAGATCAAAAGAAACACAACTTTATAATTTACATTATACAAACTAAAATGACTGTCACAAACAAAAACCGCAGCAAAACGTTTGAAGATTGTATTCAATAAAGATAAAGACAAACCAGTGGCAAAAAAAGGAAAATCGACTGAAGAGACAGAAGACAGTGGTAGTAAAGAATCTGAAGAGAGTGGTGGCAGTAAAGAATCTGAAGAGAGTGGTGGCAGTAAAGAACCTGAAGAGAGTGGTGGGGAAGCTGATAGTATCGAATCTGACAAGGTGGAGAGTGAAAATAGTGACAAGATTGAAAACGACACTTCTGAAGAAACTGAATCTGAAGAGAACACAAATGGTATCAGTCGTGTTAATATTACTAAAGACAGAATAATAGACGCAATTTGTGAAATAATGTATGATATATAATCTGACATCCTTAATATCGTTTCAGATTACAAGTTTGAACGCAGAGGAAAAAATCAGGGGGATGTGACTGAAGATGAAGGTACATTTTAATTAAAAACATAAAGATATATATGAAAACAATATTAGTGCACAGGTGCATTATATATTATGTACTTGAATTGTTGGTGTTGCAGATGGTTTGAATGGTGGTAAAAAAGGAAAGTCTGAGCACAAAATGAAATTAAGAGGGAAGATTGAAAAAAATGAAGAGTCTGATCTGGAAAATGCACTAGTCACGGATGTTATTAAAGATAAATTGATTACACATAACTTTATCAACATAATCAATGTTTTTTGTTACACAAAAAATGATGTTTGTATAATGTAAACAGTGATATAAAAAACAGTGGAGATGCATAATAAAAAAATATGATTATTACACAGGTGTAATAATAATTAGTGCACAGGTGTAATAATAATTATTACACAGGTGTAATAATGATCAATGTAATACAATTTCAATATGTTTTTGATCATGATTACAACATAAGGTATTATTTATATCATTTTGATGGTTGGTGAATACAAACACAAAATATGTGTAAAAAAAAACATAAAAACAGTATCATTACACAAGTGTAATAAAGATTATTACACAAGTGTAATAATATTCAGTGTTATACCATATTGATTTAAAATTCAGCCATATTTGTTATAATAACATATTGGATGGTTTAAAGGGATAAAAGCAGAGAGAGGTGCTGGGCTCAAAAGAAAGAAGATGTTGGCAAAAAAAACAAGGAAGCTTCCTAAAATGCAGAAAGGAGCCAAAACAAAGAAAGCTTCTCATCCAGAGAAAAAAAGACATAAGGAAGCTGTTAAAAAGGGTGATGATTTGCCGGGATTGAGGACAAGATCAGCACCAACACAATTATATAAGGCGGTTGTGAAACTGTCAAAGAAACAAAGCGAGTCTGTTAGAGAGATGGGATTGGGGAGGATGTTGAAGTTCAGAATGGATGGAATACCATCAAAGATTGCACACTTCGTGGTTGACAAATTCAACCCCGAAAGAATGGAAATTGATTTGGGAAATATTAAGTTGCTGATAGATGAAGAGAAGATTGAAACATTGTTTGGCCTGAAAGACGAAGGTACTATTCTCGAGGTGACAACAAAAAAGAAATTGGGGACAATTGCTAAAGCATGGAAATCACGATATGGAAAATCATACATAACACGTGCTGAAGTTGTAAGCAAGATGAGTGAGGATGCTGATACTCCCGGTGCATTATTCAAAATAGACTTCATAGCATTGTTTTCGAGTGTTATGGCCGAGTCTGGAAGCAACGAGTACATGAAGCTCGATTTCGTGCCATCCATTATAGACGGAACAGATCTGAACAATATTAACTGGAATAAATATTGTTTGGATGCACTTAGAAGATGCAAGGATTCATGGGTGAGTGGTCACAAAGGACCAAGATTCACGGGACCTCTAGCACTATTAACGGTACGTTTTTTATACAATGTTTCCTTTAGATAATTCGCTCGTTTACAGGAACACTTAAAAAACATTTTTATAACAATATTTGTTTTAAACACATGTAGTTGGTATACGTGGATAGCATAACATGCCCGGGGATAAACGTTGAACGAAGCATGAGCCCTCTCAAGTTTTGGACATCAGAATCATTGAAGATAAGGGAGGATTATGAAATTGAAAATGGTGGGTTTGGTCTGGGAGAGTTGAGAGAAACATATGTTGACAATGAAGGAGACGCAAGCAATGTAGAAATGTCAAAAGGAAGGGAGGTGACTGAAAAAAAGCAAAAAGAGGTCAGAGAAAAAAGTAATTTGAAGGTAAAAATTCAACCTTAAATACTTTCGGGTAATATAATAGATAGTTATATATTAGCAGGGATGTATAAAGTTTATGAAATCATGATTAGTGCACATGTGTAACAAAAAAAATTTTTATTAGTGCACATGTGCACTAATAAAATTAGTAACAAATACATATGCACAAATGTTTATGTAATTTTTTTTTGGAAGGTGTACATAATTTATGCATGCTATGATGATTGTATATTTGAAACATGCAATTGTTATATTAAAAGACATCATATAAATGATCTGTGCACATGTGTAATAATACAAATACTATAATTATCGTGATAATAACACACATTTTGTGTACACCAGGATCATATCGATGGTTTGGAAGAGTTGTTTGCCTTGATGCAACAACATAAAAAGGTAACAGAAGAGGCTTTACAGGATGCATGGTCGTTATTTCCAAACAACGACGAGCTGATGGTGTACATAGAACGGTACAAGTCGTTTTATAAAACAGTGGTGCAGTTTAGTCAAAAAGAGAAAGAAAATGAAGATGCCGGGGATACCAATGAAGATATGGAAACTGTAATAAGCAATTCCGCGGGAATCAAAAGCGTTAGTTGGATGAAACATGACAAATCGATGCCATCATTCGATTTTGGAATAGATTTGTCACAGAGCACACAGGATTCAGACAAGATAGAGACTGTTTCAAATAATGTTGTAAAAGACATAATGATGGTAATGTATACAGAGAACGTGGGAAAGACCGTGCAGGAAGAACACAAATCTAGTGAAGATACTAATAAAGAAATCGTTGAAGGTCCTGAAAGCACAAAGGTTGATGACACAAGTAGAGATGATAACAGTGGAGAAGCAGCGGTTGTGACATCGACAGTTGACAGCAAGAATGGCAACGGGGGAGAATAAGATGAAAATGTGATATATGAAAGGAAACCAGTTGAGATCAACACCCCTATGAATGAGGAAGAACGTATCATGTGGCAGTATCTGAGGTCATTTGTGGAGGATTTGAATAAGGGAACCCCAAAGGAAAAGCAGAAGGAAGAAGAAGAATTGTAGAAGATGACAAATGAAGAAAGAGATGAAGAAGAGAAAAATAAAATGGAGGAGAAAGAAAAAGCTGAGGTGGCAGCCGTATTCAAGTAAGTAACCTGTTATTTAAAAATTTGTGATAAATGCACATCACTACCATAACAGCAAAAAGTTATGCAAAGGTGTCACGACATATGACAGTTTATATTACAGAGGTGGAATATTACACATGTGCACTAATTTAATAAAAAGCAAATTAAGTTGTATTATGTTTTCTTTTGCAGTCAATTATAATATTATGTTGTTGTGTTGATGTTTTTTCTATTTTTTCTCAAATATGTAGTCAAGATTTTTTTAAGACTGCATCAGGGGTGCAAACAAAACCATTCCTTTTAGCAAATTTAGAACCAGGGAAAGAAGTATTTGCAGAGGTTGTAGACTGTTGGGCTGCAGTACAATACATTGAAGAGAAGTGGACAACAAATAATGCACCAAAGCACCTATGTTGTTACACAACAGTGGTAATATATATATAAACTTTTTTACACAGTTTTAGTTGATATTATGTTACATATATATTTATATTACACATGTGTAATATTTTTTTTTTTGAATTCAAATTGTTGTTTCAGATCGAATGGATGTATAAAACCAACACCACAAAGAAACAAAGGTTGGATAAGTTTGCAGGCAATCTGAAACATGTGCTGTCATGGAATAAAAAGCTGTTGGATCTAAAATCGTTCGACACGATTGTTATACCAATGTTGGAGAATCAACATTTTTATTTGGTGTGTTTTGATCTGGACGCACCTGGAATAGCAGTGATCGACAACATGGATGAAGCTACAACGCCAATCAGAATGAAAGATGCAAATGCATACCAAAAGAAAGGAACACCATTCAAAGTGGTAAGTCAACCATACGCATATACAATTTCTTAGGTAAAAAACAATTACGAGGTCAGAATGGGATATAATGTTTGTAGAATAAATGTTAATTATTAAACTTATGTAATATATGCAATTCATGTATAAATGACCAATTATATTTTACAGAAGGACATAGTATGCAGTTATTTGCGACATGTAAAGCACCCTAAGGCTACTGTGATGGAATTGGCAACGCCAAGGAGGATGAATCTTAGCTGGGAAACAAAGAACAACTACACAGATTGTGGGTTGTTTGCAATGAGGCATATGGAAGTGTATAGAGGAAGAAAAAAGGACTTCGATTGCGGGTTTAGTGATGAAAATGAAAAACAAGAATCGCAAGTGAATAACCTCCGTATGAGGTACGCAACAAAGCTGTTGACCACGAAAGCAAACAATTACCGGGAATATGTAATGAAGGAAGCAGAGATCATGAACAAAAGGCTGACACAACATGCAGGAAAAAGCAAGAGAGGTAAAAACAGGGATGTGGAGTTTTTGAAAAGGCTGCAAAGCGAGTATGAAAAAGTTGAGAAAGATTTGGAAGTGTTAAGAAATGAAGCTGCAGGAAAGCATGGTGGGGGAGAAATCAGACCTGGAAAGCACGTGCGGTTTATCCTGCCGAATGATGGAAAATGATAAAATATGGTTTGGTATATGATAACAAGCGTCACAGTGTCGTAGATTAATGTCTGCTAATATTGGATTATGTTCTAGTATATGCTGGTAGTAAACTTATTAAGTAGTTGTTAGTATAAACCATGTTTGCTGAACAAATATAAAATTTTGACATTTAAGTGCACTTGTGCACTGGAATGTATGGATCGGTGGTAATGGTTTGTTGATCAAATATTGAGTTTTGGAAAAATATGATACAGGTAGATGAATATCTAATATATAGTATCTTTTTGAGCACCTGTGCACTGGTATGTATGTGATAAGAATATTTATACAGGTAGATGAGTTGTCTGATATATAGCATGTTTTAGTGCACTTGTGCACTGGTATGTATGTGTGTAATAGAACATGAATGTACACAGTAAAATAAAAAAATCATAACAGCATTAATGTAAACAATCATATATATGTATATATATATATATATATGAAAATAACACGCAAGACAATTGCATTATACGTCAAATTCGACTTAAGAAGGTGTAATGTATGACATAAAGCCAAAAGGAACAACAGTACACACGTGTACTGTTGTGTTTAAGTTTATGAAAATAACATGTGCAGTTGTATAATGTTTTGTTGTAAAAGATGAAGAACATAATAGAAAGTACGATTATTACACAGGTGTAATAATGATTATTACACAAGTGTAATAATGATTATTACACAAGTGTAGTAATGATTATTACACAAGTATAATAATGATCAGTGTAAAAATGATCAATGTATCCATGATTATTCATCAATCTCAAAAGTACCAAAGATGACATACAAAGTTTAAACAAAAAAAATAGGTAATGTACTAAAACTCAACAGATGTCAAATGTAAAAAATGAATCGAACACATATAGAAAATCAGAAAGATGGTGGGGTAGATGGAGATCCATCATCTGTTATCGGAGCACGCCTAGCAGCACGGAATGGTTGGCGTCGTGTAGCAGATGAATTTGGAGGCTCAACACATGGGACGTCTAACACTTGATCGGAATTAGGAAAAGCACCAGAAGAGCTACAAGCATTAGTAACAGCAGCAGAAGAGGAAGAAGCAGCAGCCAACTCAGCAGCACGTATAACTTTGTCATGATTTCGTGAATCATGACCATAAACGAGTTTATTGCATTTTTTGCAAAATCTCGGTCCCTTTTTATACGTCTCAACTGCTTTCTCACCAGGACCGACCAACCGCTTATCGGTACTATAACCCTTGTTTCTAATTCCCTGGGTTGAAACAAAAGAAGAACTGCCAAACTCAGGTTGGCGCAAAATGTCACTAATAATTGCAGACGTCCTATCTTGTTCAGGGTTACGTGGCACTTCAAGGAAAATACGCCTTTTAATCTCTTTAAGTTCATTTGAAAAATTGGCAAGCTGTTCCGGCTGACGTCGTAAATGGTCTATGCATTGCGACACAGTATCAATAATCTCGTTTCTGAGTATTCCAGTCTCGCTGTTATCAACCGAATAACGGTTTGAAATAGCATATACTCTTGCCGGCAAAGCATTACGAGTCCAGCGGCGGTTAATGTATCGATCAGGAATTCGGTTGGTGTCATAGAACCTAAAAACATGATAAACATGCCGACACAGATACCCAATACGCGGAAACAGCAAACATGAGCACATTACACTCTGATCGGCTACATTGAATGAAACCTGTTACAAAGCAAAAAAATGGTTGAGATCAGAAAACTATTCATAAGTGTGTATTAAAGACAACTTTGGAATAATGCAGCATGGGTGCGCTATTACAAAACATAATACAGTTAGAATGATGACAAGTACTTACAACACAGTAAGATTAGTGCACATGTGTAATATTACAGAAAAAACAGTAGTATGACATAAGTACCTCATATTACAGAAAACTATTCATAAGTGTGTATTAAAGACAACTTTGGAATAATGCAGCATGGGTGCGCTATTACAAAACATAATACAGTTAGAATGATGACAGGTACTTACAACACAGTAAGATTAGTGCACAGGTGTAATATTACAGAAAAAACAGTAGTATGACATAAGTACCTCATATCTGTTGACAGTTACAAAGTTCTTGTTGTTATGTGAAACAGTATATATCTTCGTATCGCCAACAGTGCGTGTATCACCAACAGGACAATAAAAAAAGACTAAACTTAATTTCCTTCTGAACCTTTTTAAAAAGAGATGACGTATACACAGCAGCAGCATGTCTCTCTATTGGAAGTGGTGTATGTAATTCAGGAGTAGTGGTGTTGGTTTCGAACTCCATCTTTCGTTGGTTGTTACGTTGCCAATCAAGGGCAGTATCAAAACACAGAAGAAACTGTAATAACGTGTTAGATAAGCTAGAGTTGACCTTGAAATGCGCATTTGAGCTCTCAGATCTTGATGTGGTTTTCATCAAACAGCTCATGGGGACATCTCGAAAGAAAGCAGGAACCCATTCAGATCGAATCTCATAAATTTGAGATAGCCATTCATGATCAGTCAAATCATATTTTGCAAGAAGTTCATGCCATCTCTCTTCAAAAGTTTCTTTGTCAATATGCAGATTCCACACAAGTTTGTGTATAGATTTACGAAGGTCAGTGTTGGCTAGAATCTCACCAAGAATCTGTTTGAAAAGACAGGCAGTTATTATTACACATGTGCAGCAGATAAAAAAACAGGAAGTAATTAAGGATGTAACAATGTACCTTAGACGGAAGTTTCCTCATAATGTGCCACGCGCACAAATGATGAACAGATTCATTAAATACAGAAGTAACCGCTTCTTTCATTGACGAATCTTGATCGGTCAAAACTAATACAGGCTGCTTTAAATGTGCTTTAAGGAATGTACTAAGCAACCATGTGTACGACTCAATGGTCTCATCAGATATCATTCCAGCACCAAACAACACACACTTGTTATGGTGGTCAACACCGGTGAAAGGCACAAATATCATCCTATATCTGAGGCAATAAAATCACAGGTGTTAATTATGATGAATATTAAATAATAACAAAATAAATACACAAAGAATAGTGCACATGGGTAACATAGTACACAGGTACTTAAAAAAACAGCAGGATTAGTGCACAGGTGTAATATTACACAAAATCATAAAATATGATAAACAAAGTATGATGTATCAAATAGATGATAAAGTTTATTTGAAGTACAATGCATTTAACAGAAACTTACACATTTGTTCTATAAGTCGCATCAAATGACAAAACATCTCCAAACACTTCGTAGTTGCATCTCGATACATCATCAACCCAAAAAAAAACGATTTAAGTTCCGTACCAACTACTAGACATTCATAAAAGAAGTTGTGGAGGTTCTCAGTTCGGGCTTGTAGAGTGTCCATTACAAGTTTTGCATCTCGATTTCCAATAAAGAGACGTATGGATCGGGAAAAATTCTTGAAGTCAGTTGTAGAACCATGAACATTGTGGTGGCCACCCTTGAGAGATGACTGCACCCTGTGAGCAATATTAGGACCAAGTTTATTTAGGCTCATCTGATGAATAAACTGCTGGGTGCTAAAGTCAAGTTTACGACGCCTCTTGGTGAAATCCATGAAGTCAGGACCAATAAGCTCGTGGTTGTGAGCCTCACGAAACACATATAGCACAAACTGTCGAGTCTCAACATCAAACTTCACCCGAATACATGCATCACAATCAGTTAAGGACGAACGAACAGTCTTCATAGTGGACAGTGAACTCTTGTCCGAAGAATCAATCGTCTTCTGTTTTGGTTTTCTAGCACGATTGCACAAAATGTAACGGTGTTTTGTAACATCTCCAGAATGCCTATGTGTGCCTAATCTCGTTGAAAAGCCAGCTTTCGCAGCATATGTTTCATACATATCACTAACAGCCTCCCATGAATCATATACAGAGTATAGGACAGGAACAAACGTAGGGTCAACATCTGGCTTCCAGAATATAGTCCCATCGGGTGACGAATAAACCCTACTAGTCGCACCACCTTTAACAAAAAATAAAAAAAAAAGAAAAAACATAAAGAAACAAAGATCAGAATGATAATGAAGTCAGAAACATAAATATTACATTATTATATTGTTTGTAAGACATGTAAGTTGTAAGAGAAAGCATTGTTTATCATAAGGTTTTGGAAATTACACACGTGTAATAAAACCACAATGTATAAGAGATACATATTATATATAAAGGAATTCATAATTGTATATGTTTGGACAGAGGTCAAGCATATCAGAATATGTGAAACATAATTACAGCAATGACATTATAACACGTATATGAATTTGTTACGAAAGGTTGCTATGGAAAACTTAACAAAGGTAAATGGTGAATATTTAGTGCACCAATGGCTTATTGCACAAAATTATATTACAAATAGTTTATAATATGCTTAGTATACAGTTCAAATGATAAAAGGTACTCAAAACCAGAAAGATTATAGCACAGGTGTAATATTGCAGAACATTAAGAAAGGTACATAGTAATTATTTAGAGCACCAATGCCTAATTGAACAAAATTATATTAAAAACAGTATATAATATGTTTAGTATACAGTTCAAACGATAAAAGGTACATAACCAGAAAGATTAGTGCACAGGTGTAATATTGCAGAAAAACATAAAATATGCTAATACGACATACCACGTTCTTCTACACGAAGGAAACTAAGAACAGGCTCATTATCAGGAATATTAGGATTGCCAGATGAAGACGATGAAGGTATGAAAGTAGCAGAAGAACTGGTTTCATCAGAACGTTCGATCAATTGATGAGAATCAATATGATCAATGTCGAAATCGGAATTAGCATCAACAAAGGTCTCGGACCGATCCGGAGCAGAATCGAACGGCAAATCGGCAACAACATTATCATCCATGGGATCGATTGAAAGCTTGAAAGCTGATAGAAAAATTAAAACAAAATTAGGTTAGAAATTGAAGAAGAAAGGATGATTTGTGATACAAATTAGGTCAGAAAATTACAAAATCCGGTTGTTTAACAGCGATTCCGATGAAATCGCCTTGGTGAGATGTGCGCAGGAGGAGAAGGATGTTCGTGGACTCTGTGCGCAGGAGGAGATGGTTTGAACGATTAATTGAGATCGTTAATAAATCAGACAGCGGCGATATATTATAATTTTGATGAACTGACCAAAATGCCCTTTATTAAAAGAGTTTTTAGGTTTTTACAAAAAAACATAGTTTTTATACGATCCTTCCCCTATATATATATATATATATATATATATATATATATATATATATATATATTGAAAAGTTCATTTTAGACACCCTCATAAGTGTAGACACGTAGATACGTTATTTCATCATTAGATATCTTAATCTAATGGTTGTGATTAATTTCCTTTTTTTTTCTTTTTTCTCATTATTCAGAAAATTTCACATGTGAAAAAGAGCTGTGAAAGTGTCTACAATGAACCTCTCCCTATATATATATATATATATATATATATATATATATATATATATATAGGTAGGGTTGTTAGGTTCAAATGAGAACTTTTTGTTTTGAAAACTTTTGAGAACTAAATCTCCACCACTAATTTTAGTTGGGGACCAATACAATTCATGGGAGGGGGTATAGGTAAATATAACTAGTGGCTTAAAATGGTTCCTAAAAGTTCTCTCAACCAATTAGTTCTCAAATGATCCTCCCCCTATATATATATATATATATATATATATATATATATATATATATATATATATATATAGTCACCCTAGAGGTTCATTTGAGAACTTTTTATTTTAATAATTTTTAAAAAACCAAATCTCAACCACTAATTTCAGGTGGGGACTACTATAATTCATGAGATGGGGGTTTCTATATATATATAAACTAGTGACTTAAAATGGTTCTCAAAAGTTCTCAAAACCAATTGGTTCTCAAATGATCCTCTTAGCTCGCGTACTGTTATTATTATTATTATTTACTTTTTTTGTTTCTTATATGGTTTTTTAAAGTGTTTTTCTTGGGTTTACTTATAGGTGTATATTTTATTGTGGTTCACGTGATTGACTTTATTATTTTTAGGTGTATAACTTTTTCGTTTTTTTATACATTATGCTATAGCAATAAAATTGTGTTGCGTAGCCCGCGACAACGCTCATCTAGTATATTAAACTATGATTTTTTTTATTTTCTTATATATCAAAATGTGGAAAAAAAAATATAATTTTAAATTTATAAAAATAATAATAAATTAGCTAGGTTGATGAGCTGGCCCGGCTCGGCTCAGCGTAGTTTTTAGCAAGCCGAAAGAGCTCAACATTTAAGCTTGTTAAGACAAACAATTCAGCTCGGCTTAGTTCTTAAGAAGCCAAATCTTTGCTCAACATTTATGTTTCTTGAGATAAATACGTAAGTTTGGCTTGACTCGTTTTATAAATGGGTCAAGTCTAATGTCAAACTGACTCGACTCAACTTGGTTTGTTTACAGTTCTTGTCTTTAATCTTGCCTTTATGTTAAATAAACAAGTATTATGTAAAGGTGAATAATATATATTTTAAAAATATACTAATAAAGAAAGACAAAAGTTCTTAACACCGCAAACCATATTATTTGCACGATTGAATTACAATAATCTTTTTAGCAACAACCTAAATCAGCAATACTATCCTGGTCTTGTTGGTTTTTGGGTCAACTAAACTTACGAAATGCAAATCATTAACTAAACATGCTCTAAGTTTTAAGATTTTGATTGTTGTTGAATAGCTTTACTTAATCACTATAGATGACTTTTTTTATTTATCGAAATATCTTGCATATCCAAATCTCTAATTTACTTCGGAAGACTGAGACCAAAATTCATATTGCTAACAATAAGTAGTGACTTGCTATTGTTTTTAGTTAGCTTTGAAGATCATTTCGATACAAGTTATCTTCAGTCAAGTGATTATGTAGCAACGTCATATGAATAACAAATATGTAAAAAAAAAAAAAATAGGTTCTTGATGGACCGGCCAACTTGATCCCCACAAGAGGCTTTTGCCCCTTGGACACACCAATGTTGCTATCCCGAACCCCTGTTCAAACATCGAAGATACTTGGTTACGTATGTTATATCATTTTTAATAAGAAGCTTGCTCAAATTCGTTAATTAAACTAAACAAAAATATGCAGCCGCTGAATAAACATAAACAAACTTCTTACAGAACGATACATTAACGGTTTCCTAATTGAATGGTTTTAGCGTTTGTTTTCAAACATGCACGTTTTGTAAAGATTACCTCATATATTTGTTGCTTAGAGTTAATTTTTTTAAAACTGACAAACTAATCCTAGTATTAAAATCTATCAAAGATGCATATTATAGAAGTCGAACTCTCACCTTTAAACGAGGAGAAATAAAATACACCGCTTACCATTTAAATTGTTTCATCGGGAATTCGGGACGCTTAAAGTTTAACTGGTTGTATTCGTTTGAAGACAACTCCATGTAACATTGATGGTTTCGTGAATCACATAGAGGTATAGGGATGAAACTTGACATAACAGACATAGATAAAGGTCTATATTTAATATATGTTGAAGTTGTCGACATCATTAAGTTTTCTTTTATCAATCTTCACAAGGAACCATCAAATTTCACAAGAAATCATGACTTGATAGTCTTGTGTTTTTTACTATATATTTTAATTAATGTAGTGCCGAAATAAAAACTTTTAAGTCAGGATTATAATTGTAAGGGTGTGGGTTACTTTTTATTTAAAATAGAGGTGAGTGTCATTTCCGTCATTATGATTTTCTGAAAATTATCATTTTAGTTTAAAGGTTTAAACATTACATGGGACACTTTATGGTTTTCAAAAATTGTTACTTTAGTCCAGCTCTCTAACAACTTAAAATAAATCTATTAACTTGTGTCCAAATGATCAAAATACCCCTGTTTAATTAAAAAACAGAAATAGATAAAAAAAAAAAAAACCATTATCATCGTACACCCAAATCCCTCTCCTGGTTCCACCACCATACACCCCTATTCCCACAACACCGCCTCTCCACCTTCAATCACCGCTAATCACCACCACGCCACCTCTGATTATCGCAAATCAATACCACCGTAGAAACCCCTAAAATTAAACTTCTCTCCTACATGACCTATCTCGCGGGAATAAGTACATTTTAATGGCAATAGACTACATGTCTAAATGGGTTGAGGCTCAAGCCTTACCCCACAAACGATGCCAGAGTGGTCGTGAAGTTCCTGAAGAAACTCTTTGCAAGGTTTGGAGTGCCCAAGGCACTAATCAGCGATCGAGGAACCCACTTCTTCAATGCACAGATGGAGAAAGCGTTACAACGTTATGGGGTGACCCACAGGTTAGCAACGCCATATCACCCTCAGACGAGTGGGCAAGTCGAGGTCTCGAATCGCGGGATCAAAAGAATTTTAGAAAGGACGGTGGGGAAGCATCGAAAGGACTGGTCAGACAAGTTGGATGATGGTTTATGGGCCTTTCGTATGGCTTACAAGACACCTACTGGCACCACGCCGTTTAGGCTGATTTACGGGAAGGCATGTCATCTGCCAATCGAGATTGAGCATAAAGCCTACTGGGCATTGAAGACAGTCAACATGGATTTGGATGAAGCAGGCAAGGAAATGTTCTTTCAACTGCATGGATTAGAAGAACTGCGTGACTACGCATATGGTAACTCAACCTTTTACAAGGAAAGAACCAAGAGAATTCACGATGGCAAAATCAGAGTTAAAGAATTTCATGTGGGAGATCGTGTACTTCTCTACAACTCGAGGTTGAGATTGTTCCCAGGAAAACTCAGGTCGAGGTGGTCAGGACCATACACAGTCATTCAAGCATATCCATACAGCTCTACTGAAATAAAGAACGATGAAGGGGAATCATTCAAAGTCAACGGGCATAGATTGAAGCTCTACCTTGGTGGCCCGACCTTGGTGGCCCGGTTGACACAACTGAGAAGGAGGTACTGGACCTCCAAGTCCCGAAGACCTGATCGCGGGATCGAGTCTGGCTGAAGACTCGTAAATAAACTTAGCGCTTCCGGGAGGCAACCTGAGTTATGTGTTTGTTCATTTATTTTATTTTACTTTATTTTACTTTATTTTACTTTATTTTATTTTATTTTATTTTACTTTATTTTATTTTTGTGTGTTTCACATCTTCGGCCAAGTGTGCAGAAATGATAACCAATGCTCCAGAAATCAGAAATAAGAGAAACAGTTTCGGGATTAGCTAGAGTGGAAGTTACATCATCAGAGAATGCAATCACCAAATCAGGGGAGTTTTTAGTTTTTTTCATCCTTTTATTTGTTTTTCTTTCTTGCACATTGAGGACAATGCACAAATAAAGTGTGGGGAGGGAAAGTTTGAAAAAACTGAAAATTTTTAAATTTTTGCAAAAAAATGTTCCTGATTGCTTGCAACTAAAATGGAAAATGATAGGTATAACTGGAAATTATGAAAAAAAAAACTAAAAAAATTGAAAAAAGCAAGGATAGAAAGCGCGTCTAGCTAGTGATGTGCTGGTAGGCCCAACCGACAATGATTGCTTAAAATCCTATGATTGTTAAATAAATAAATAAATGATAAATCAGTATACCTTGTGGGTTTCCACCTTGGGAGGATTGGTAAAGCCGAAACTGTCGACTAGGTAGATAGGTACCACTTTAGGTAAAGATGTATAGGTCTTGAGAATTTATGGAACACTATGATCTTTTTATAAAAATAAATCCGAGAAATAGTGGCGCCCCACCTTTTACCATCCATCTGAACTTTATACACATAAAAAAAAAGAAAAAAAGAAAAAAAAAAGAAAAAAAAGAGAGAAAAAAAAGCGAATAAAGTGTTATAAACTGTCGATCCTACGTACTACCTCTAGGGATAGTGACTCCGGATATGTACTATTGAGGTGAGATTGGTTTTGTGTGCAAGGGTCAAAGCCTGCTTACTACCTCTCGGGATAGTGACTCAAGAGATGTCTGACGGGTGGAGACTCGACTTAGTCTTAGAATTGAATAAATAAGTGTGTAAAGCTCAAAACATCATTCATCCATCATCTACTATGATTGTTATAGAGGAACCTTTTGGCTCGACTGATGATGATCGCAACTCGTCGTGGATAACGTTGTTATGCTAGGTGTTCATCCCAGGTGATCTGTTGAAGTTCAATGTCGTTCAATATATATATATATATATATATATAGTGAAAAGTTCATTGTAGACCCCCTAAAAGTGTAGACCCCGTAGACCCTATTTTTAACCTTTAGATCATTTTAATTGGATGGTGTAGATTGATTTGCTGATCTTTTAATGAGATTTTCAAAGAAACAAGCGGAGGGGCAAGAAGGTCATTTGGCATTTACTTAAATAAAGAAATAAAAAGTTCCCGTCACTGTTAAAAGTTCGATCCTGTAACCCTTGTGTCGTTGGCATTCGTTTGATCGGAGAAGAAATAAGAGTTTGGGGTTGGATCTTGTTTCGATTATACAAAAGAATTGTTCCCTTGGTTTCTTCATTCGTGATTCCTGATCGTTGTGGATCTGTGGTTAGTTTTCAGTTTCTCGAGTGACCGAGTTAGGGTTATTTTGGCGTTTCACCAGTTCACCTTTTTTGAAGATTCAGCAATCTCTTCGCATCCGATTCGATCATCATCAATCTTGATCCCCCTGTTCTTCGCATCCGGATTGATCATCATCAATCTGATTCCACGGATCGATCATCATCAATTGCTGAATCTTCGGAACTGAAAAGCCTAGAATCTTCGATTTGCAGGTTTGTGGTTTCTAATAATCGATTTTAGTTGCTTGTCTACCTTCGTTAGCCTATTTTAAAATCATATTCATTCACTCATTATATGTGCATAACAAGACATAAATCCTACATTGTCTTGTTATGAAGAGCTTAAATCTCTCAAGTCAAAACCATCCCTGTTGAAGGCCAAAGTGGTGCCATTTGATTGCAGGATTACACTCTCAAAAGTGTAGATAGTTAGGACCATAACATGTTTTTTGCTGGTGTTTTGAAGCCCCTATTCATGTCTCGATGAACTAGAAAGAACCAAAAGAATGTTTTCTTTACCCATGTAATAATTTAAATTCAAAAATTAGTTTTGGGTGAATCCTTGGTAATGGAAAGTCTATGAGTTTTTAAATCTGGGCTTTTTTAAGGTTTGTGAGTCTTATTGATGGAGTAGTTAACATTGAATTTTGTTACAGAAAATCATGTCGTTAAGTTTTTCGTTACATGAATGTAACTCTGTTTTTGTAATAAGACTCAATGAGTTTTATAATAAGAGTCACTGAGTGTTAAACTCTGTTTTGTAATAAAACTCACTGAAATTTCAGTGAGTTATAAAACTCACTAAAAATTCAATAGATTTATAAAACTCGTTGAGTTATAACAGGGAACAGTATAAGACTCAATGAATTTTATAACTCACTGAGTTCTAAAGTTTTATAACTCATTGAGTTTTATTTCAGTAAGTTTTATTGCAGTTGTGATTTCTATTTCAGTGAGTTTTAATTGCAGTTGTGAGTTCTATTTTAGTGAGTTTCAAGTTGGACATAAATGTGATCCTATAAACTTTCCAATGAGATAGACAAGAAACGTGTTCTTCACCTCGGATCTACATCCAAGACGCCAACCATGAGTATTACAACTGAAAAGTTATAATTATTATAAAAAATCATGTTTAATTTACTTCATATATTAGTGAACAGAGAACTTTAAGTTACTCTAAACAATTAAATAAATTTCAAAATTTACTATAAAATAATAAAAGTCTTTGTATTGTTTTGAGAAACAAAGTTGTCTTTAACTATAGTCTGAACCTAAATCAAGTATGATCAGAACAAAATTTACCTAAAAACTCAGTTAATCTTAGCCTTGGGTCATCTTGGCTTTAACACGAACCACAGAACAAACAAGACGACCAGGAATACATGAATGGTGGTCAAGTCAAACTAACCTGAACTTTTCTCTGCTTCATGCAGTGAATCTGGTGCAGACTTGCTACCGTGGTGTTAACTTACTCTACAAACCTGCAAGATATAACATATCAACGTTATATTAGCTAATAAAATGGTTCTGAAGTAGAACCCACCCAAAGAAAATCACCAAAAGCTACAACAAAAACAAAACCAAAGGTATGTGAAAGAATTTCATTGAAGTATTATGCAAAATGAAGAAATTTGTTTTATGGGCAATGGTAAATGTTAATTTTTTTTGGGCCACAGGGTCTTAAAACAGGCATGTATTATCTGAGATCGCGTGCTGCAGCTGATGCTATAAAGTTCACTATCGATACATCTCTCCTCAAAGTAACTTCACCATCCTGATAAGCTTTTATTCTTTTATTACATTAAAAAACTAACTAAAACAATCCTGGTAATTGCAAAGCAAGAAAAACCAAAGGCTGATGAAGATGATAATGCAAAAATGTCACAGATGGTGTGTTCGTTGATACAAAAATAGTGAGTTTTATAACTTTAACATGAACATGAATATACGAACCTCTTACAAACTAACTGAGTGAGTCATTAATCTCAGTGAGTTATTAAACTCACTGAGTTATTACCAGTACTGTGAAGCGGACAATTAAATTGGTAACACTCGAAATCAAAACACATGAAACCAATACGTAACTAATTGCTACCAGAAACGATTATCAACAAAAATGCTCGAAATCAAAACTCAGTAAATAACCTTTTACCTGATATCATCGCCAGACAATCGAGCGTTTGGGAGTTGAATCGGACGTTTTATTTACATTTGAATCTAGATGCATTTCTTGTTTCTCCATTAGAATGTAACGTGATTCTGAAACTAAACGTTTGACGATGAGGAGGAAGATATTAGGGCTCGAAATCGATCGTCAATGAGGGGGAGAGAATCGCAATTGAGGAGCGACGAGCAGGGGGAGGGCAATTGACCATGAGGAGGAAGAGATTAGGGTTCGAAATCGTCGATGAGGGGGGTGGAGATTGGAGAGTGACGATCTGGAAAGAAGACTTGGGGATTTGATCGACGACAGAGGTTTTGATTTTAGGCTTTTGACGATCGTACCCCTCTACCAACAAACCCAGCTCTTTAGATCCGACGGCTAGAAAAGGGGTCTACGGGGTCTACCATTTTCAAGGGGTCTACAATGAACCTCACCCTATATATATATATATATATATATATATATATATATATATATATATAGGGAGAGTATCATTTGAGAACTAATTGGTTGAGAGAACTTTTGAGAACCATTTTAAGCCACTAGTTATATTTACATATACCCCCCTCCCATTAATTGTAGTGGTCCCCAACAGAAATTAGTGGTGGAGATTTAGTTCTCAAAAGTTCTCAAAATAAAAAGTTCTAATTTCAAACCTAACCCTATATAGGGAGAGGATCATTTGAGAACTAATTTGATTTGAGAACTAAAAAGAACTAATTTGAGCCACAAGTTTATTTACATGTATCCCCTCTCCAATGAATTGTAGTGACCCCCTTGAAATTTGTGGTTGAGATTTAGTTCTCAAAAGTTCTCAAAACAAAAAGTTCTCATTTGAACCTAACCCTATATATATATATATATATATATATATATATATATATGGGAATGATCCTATGAAAACCCTTTATTTTGTGAAAACGTGAAAACCACTTTAAAACCTACATAACTTCTTTATACGTTAATGTTTATTCATGAAATTTGCGCCAAATGTCTTAGAATTACGTTATCTATAACTCTGGAAAACAATATTTATAAAAAAAACCTAAAAAAAAAACGTTTTTTTTTTTCCGTTTTTGGTACACATGTGTACCATCATCACTACTACTACACAAAAACGAATTATAAAGTATAAAAACACTCCTTATGTTAAAAATATATTAAAAACATACTAAAAACAATAAAACATTTATGTTACGAATGATAATTAAACATAGTACACATGTGTAGCAATACTTAAAAAATCATAAAATGTTATTTTTTTCTTTAGATATAAAGATAATAAAACTATAATAATTAGGGTGCAATTTCCTTTTAAAACTATTAGTAACTCATATTAAATTTTGAGTTTTTTTATTGTGGTACACATGTGTACCAAAAACGGAAAAAAAAATTTTAAAAAAAAAAACATTTTTTTTTTGTTTTTGGTTTTTTATAGAATTAAAGATAACGTAATTCTAAGACTTTTGGCGCAAATTTCATGAAAAAACATTAACGTATGAAAAAGTTATAAGGTTTTAAAGTGGTTTTCACGTTTTCACAAAATAAATGGGTTTTCACACGATCCTAATCCATATATATATATATATATATATATATATATATATATATATATATATATATATATATATATAGGGTTAGGTTCAAATGAGAACTTTTTATTTTGAGAACTTTGAGAACTAAATATCAACCACAAATTTCAGGGGGACCACTACAATTCATGGGAGGGGGGATACATGTAATAAACATGTGGCTCAAATTAGTTCTTTTTAGTTCTCAAATCAAATTGGTTCTTAAATGATCCTCTCCCTATATATATATATATATATATATATATATATATATATATATATATATATATATATATAAAATGCATTAATTTTCTAAAAGTGTATTTTATTTTCATTATGAGGTTACTTGTCATTTAATGTGGAAATTAGTGATTCTATAAAATTATCTTTTTTTCAAACCATGACATACATTTTTGCGTGTCATCTCCCTTTATGACGAGGGCTTCCTTAATACCCATTTATGACACACATTTATGACGCACACTGTGCGTCATAAATACGCATCCTAAACCGATTACGCGTTTTTACGCGTCGTACCCCTTTATGATGGGAGCTTCTTTGACCCGCGCATTGCGCGTCATTAAAGGTCTTTTTTGTAGTAGTGGTGATACGGTTCCGGTTGATCCGTATTCGTACCCGATCGCAACCCAGGGAATCCAAGCCCAATAGGGTCTTGATTCCTAATCTATCTTTTATTTAATTTAATTTTATTATTTAAACTTTATTTTATTAGTATTTGGTTTCCTAGTCTCATTAGGTTTCCTTTTTATTTATTTGTCTATTTAAGCATGAATGTAATTCACAAATTAGGGAGTTGATTATTGAATAAAGAAAAGTATTTTCTTGTTGAACATGTTTTGTTCATCGATAGTTCCGGTTAGCCGGATATCAAGCCGTCGACGGTTCTTGGTTGGCCAAGGTCGTTGCCGCTAGGTTTAGCCTAGGTTATCTTCACCCGCTTATACGAATCCGTATCAAGTGGTATTCAGAGATCAGGTTACTCAGGATGTAAGATCGTGAGGGAGATCGTCGTCAACACCGTAGATTCGCCGCCGGAGGCAACAGACATGAACAGCGTGACCCACATGACGTTGCTGAGATTAAAAGGTTACAACAAAGGATTCGTAATGTTGAGCAGCAATATGAAGATCCGGGACTTCATTGTTTTCCGCGATACGACGAAGATGGAGTGACACCCGACGCAGAAGAGTGTCTACGCATCCAATTATTTCTTGGTTGGGTTACTCTTCCGCCACCCGCTTCCCCGCATCGTTTCAATCCCGTTGAAAAGCCGAGGGGTATATCTTTCGGTTGCTTAGCAACAATTGAAGGGGGAAACTTGAAGAGAAAGTTATTGCAATATCATTGGAGGGTCCAAGGGTTTCACTTGTTTACGATGTTGATAATGTCAAGAACCGGGTAATCAACTTCATTGTTTCAACTTTTTTTGATAATTTCATGAGATTTGGATGGCAATCCCGTATAATACCGTATCCGCCAAGATGGGGATGGGGTTATCCAAGTACGAGGACACGTCCCGTCGTCAAAGATTTCGACATTCAAATTTTGGGATCCAAGGAATTAATTGCTAAAGATTTGTTTAAATCCTCAAAATTTATAGTTCAGATGGAGATGTTGTTTTTATATCCTATAAAATTACAATTAGATTTTCAATATTTTAGGATAAAAAAGGTTGGCAACATAGTGGATAAATGTAAAGAAGATCTCGGTTATCATAGTTCGCGCTATGCTCTTCAAATTTGCCATTCGTTTTGTCAAGTATGGTTTATCAAACACGAGATGTCACTGATCCCGGCGTGCTCTGCCGTTTCAATTAATTACGACCGGTGTGGTGTAAATCTGGTACCGACCTTACTTGTTACCGCAAGAGATGTTTTTCTGCTCGATCTTCGTGGATATCCAATACATCGGAAGTTTCAAAATTTAGTAATTATCCTCACAGATTTAAAGGGGAATTCAAATTTGAGGTGGAATGGATTTCAAAATATGATGCATTTTTACCCAAAACTTAAGGGTTTTGAGGCATGCATATCGACGGTTTTGTTGGGTGTTCAAAGAAAAGATAGGGCACAAGTCCTAACTAAAATACAAGTACTCTACCCATGTTACGTTGGCGTCAGTTTTAAAGGAAACCATGGGTACTCGAGTAGGCAATGTCACCAAGAACATGAGACAATTTTCACCTCAAGTCACAGGAGTATCCAGTCACAGGTTGGTAGAAAATTTAACTTGTTTGAGGCCTGTGATTATTGGAACTCAATTTTCATGCCCTTCAATTTTCAATTAAATATTGTCCATGAGTTTTGGAGTTCCAGTCATGAACAGATGCCGACTAATTGGGATGCAACGAAAAGCAAAAATCTCATTATTTTTGTATGTGGCGCACGAGCCAGGTTCGATTTTTTTGAGGTTTCGACCAAATTGATATTCTTGTTCCATCTTTTTGGAGGTTCCCTAGGTTTGGGTTTTCAAGATCAGAGGTGTTTATTTTTGCTCCATATGGAAAAGTTTTATACTAGACCCTTCCCTTCCGTTCAAGATTATTTTTTCAACATTTGCAAGACTCGAGGACGAGTCTTTTTCGAAGAGGAGGAGAGGGAGAAGGATGTGGGAGGATCGAATAACCCAATAGACCCGGGACCCGCGTGGTCAAATGGTGTTCGCTTGAAGTCAACTCGAGCTACATGTGAAGATAAACTTGAAGAGTTATTCGTGACGGTCTTGGTCGTAGCAGTGTCGAGCGAAAGACATCGATACGTTCCGTTTGATCCGGGTGGTTTTGGTCCGATGTTAAAACTCGAGGACGAGTTTTTCAAAGAAGGGGAGGATGATACGGATCCGGTTGATCCGTATTCGTACCCGATCGCAACCGAGGGAATCCAAGCCCAATAGGGTTTCTTGATTCCTAATCTATCTTTTATTTAATTTAATTTTATTATTTAAACTTTATTTTATTAGTATTTGGTTTCCTAGTCTCATTAGGTTTCCTTTTTATTTATTTGTCTATTTAAGCATGAATGTAATTCACAAATTAGGGAGTTGATTATTGAATAAAGAAAAATATTTTCTTGTTGAACAGGTTTTGTTCATCGATAGTTCCGGTTGGCCGGATATCAAGCCGTCGACGGTTCTTGGTTGGCCAAGGTCGTTGCCGCTAGGTTTAGCCTAGGTTATCTTCACCTTCTTATACGAATCCGTATCAAGTGGTATATTTATTACAAAAAGATTGTTAGAACCCCAGCTGAAGGATGCATGAGTTTCAAAGAATACTAAATTATAATAATCTAACATATGATATAATAGTCTAAATAACTCTTCTTTCTTCATAGGGAGAACTCACCCCTAACCCCCACCACACCCCTCCGGGGAAAAACACCATCCATAATAACTCTTCTTTCTTCACTCTTTTCTTTTCTTTTTACTTTAACTGTTTTGGGTAATTGTCAAGATTTTATGACGGTCGTTGATAAGCTTTTCTTAGGTGTTGATGGAGATTAGATAATATATATAACAATAAAATTAAAATTCATGGGTGTGACCTAAGCTAAAGAGGCCTCCTTAGATTAGCACCTGTGTAGCCGGCCATCAAAGATGGGATTGACTGCAGGGTTCTGCGGCATTCAAAAAATGAAGGGAGATTGGAAGAATGTGAGGGCTTTTAGGGTTTTCGTAGATTATTATTCACAGCTGATACACTATATATAGGATTACAATATATGACATATTCTAGGAATCATAATCGAACACCATTACAGTATTGGTTTTGCATATTTAATAACTAAATAAAATATTCTAGTAATACCTTTCATCAAACTTTGTAGTAGCTGCAGAGCCAATAACAACATATATCCACATGCCTTTTCATCTCATTTAACAAATCCATGTTTGTCAATCCGAAATTTTCCAACACTACTACAAAAAACAGCATTCTTGACGCGCAATGCGCGTCAAGGAAGGCCCCGTCAAGAAGCTTCTTGACGCGCAAAATGCGCGTCATCCCGTTTATGACGCGCGAACGAATTTTTGCGCGTCAAGAATTTTAAATTTTTAATTAAAAAAAATATTTTTTTCTTGAATCACTCGTTTCTACATTAAATAACAATTAACCTCATAATACAAAATAATACATTTTATATACATATATCAATCATTACAAAGTTAACATGAGTTTACATAAAAAAATATAAACTTTGAACTAACTAACTCAAATGCCCTCCTAATTAATTTTTAATGATGCTTGAATAGAAAACAATACCACTCTTTTTGAATACTCTTGTGCAGTTTCACCAGCCACATTCCTACAGAGATGACATAACAGTGATCAAACCTCAGACCAACTAATCATGTAAAATTACAATCTCAGAAATCTATGATTTACACATTTGGTTGTTAGATATTGAGCAAGTCTGTAGCATATAATAAGAGAATGCATATTTTGTGGAAGATGAAACCAGCGTAGAAAAGGCATTGATTTAACTTAAACTATTTCACTCGACCCACTAATAAATATCCTGAGATGCAATGGGTTTAAGTATGATTTATCATAGTAAAATGGGCCATTAAAGAAACCACACATAAGTAAATAACCAGTCATATGGATAGAAGAACCATGGGTATCAATTAGTAACAACTGGTCAACTCAATTTTGACTCTGATGTAATACGATCATAGTTGACTAGAAATGGGTAAACATTATTTTATGTTGGTTCATATAACTTCCCACTAAAAAAGGTTTGAATCATGTGCGTCACTTGCAAGATGGCCAATGCAAAGGGTGAAAAAAATCCCACACCATGTTTAAGAAACCGGTTCCTTGTGGCAGAAGCAACGTTAAAGAAACATTACCAATTGCTTGCAGATGGCTAAGGCAGAAGCAATGTTTAAGAAGCATTACCAATTGTTTGCAGATGGCTAAACCTAATCCGGTACCCATATTTCCGAGCTGTATCCGCACCAGCTTGCATGTATTTCTTAATAGCGATGGCAACGTGTTTTCTGTCAAAGTTACATATATGTAAGCTAAAAAGCTGATAAATGGTTCTTTGAGAAGATTAAGAATGTTGAAAAGCACCTGGGATTCCAATAGTAACTCTTTTCAACCCGTTTGACCCATTCCTGTTTAAGTTTATAATTAACTCAAGGTCAAAACTGTATTCAATAATAATTCTTTATGCAATATCAAGCATAAAAGTTTTTTCACAGTTATGAGAAAGAGCACTAAATGAAGGTACATGATCAAGTTGGTGAGGATTTGTCGAATTTGAAGAACATCACCAATAACCTGCAAGTGTGTTATGATTGTAATTTAAACATCTCCGATCATTGATCACATCAACAATAATGTTGACATTACAACAGGTCGGGCTGACACAGAAGCATTATTGTCCATTTTATAAATATGAAAAAATTTCTCACCTCAACAGGTACATCAGCTTGCACATATCCTTCCAAGATCAGCATCTTTTTTCAACGATGCTGCAGCGGCCTGGAGTACATGCTTGATCACCTCTTGTGGTCTAAAGTTTGTAGCTTCGAGCTTTATAACACTTTAAAAGCAACCACTAAACATTAAACTTTGCAAATCTCATATCCTTGTCTTCAATTCAATTTAGAAAAGAAAATATGAGAAAATATTTGACAAAGCTACAAGAAAGGACAGGAACTCAACCTGATTCGACCTTAGAAATGTCTAGAAGATCATTTATAAGTTGCAGGATCAAATCGCCGGAAGATAACATGACACTTAAGAGTTGTTTTTTATATTTATCAAGCATTGTAGTTGATAGAATTTCCGCCATGCTAATGATCCCAGATAAAGGAGATGTTATCTCGCTTGACATGGTTGCCAACATTTGTTTTCCTCTCATCTTTTCCTCTACATTTATATTGCATAAATGAGCAACCAATAAATTTTTTGGTAATAACAATAATAAATTGCAAAGGTGGTGCATACTCATGTAAGGTGAAAGCAAAGAAAGCCACTAAACCTGTTATATGAATAGTTTTGTTAAGCTCGGTCTCAAGGGCCTTTTGCACAACTATTTCCTCTCGAAGCTTTGCCATCTTTTCTCTTCTTTTCACAAATGCACAGTTGTTATGTTGACCTCTATTTACATAATTTCCTAACACCTTGAAGTATAGAAACTATGAGAATGTACACATTATTGACAGCAGAACTATCTCCCTACATAATTCTTTAAATCAAGTTCAAATTGCAATATAATTCACATTTCAAAACCATACAGATCAGTAATATTTTGTTCAACTTTAAAAGTATTCAAACTATAACTTTTAATACATTTTGTTTGATTTAGAAATTCAAATTTACCATCATACTTCTGTTATAAATGATTGAGTTATCACCTAATGGATTTGGTAGTAGAAGTGGATGCATAGCATATAAGTTTCCAAGAATAGATATTGTTTTAAAGCAAATTTTCTCATCATTTTATACAACCTAAACAAGGAAACAAACCTCCAATTAAATAAACATATTATAGTTCTAAAGGAACCAAAGAATATGATCAAATTAATCTAGTAAACTTATGAATCTATATATGATTATTAATCGCTTGAGAAGTTACCATATGAGAAATAAATAAATAATAATTCAATACATGAGAAGTGCTTGCATAAACGGCCACTTCAAGAACAACGCCTATTTCTATCTATAAAAAAAATTCTAAAATATTTGAACAGGGTGACGCAAGGTTGTGAGTTAAAGAGAAGCTACAAACTTGGAAGTTGCCAAAGGCCAATAAAACATTAGACTAATTGCATTTTTCAGTAAGAAAAATGTTATACATAATCAAGAAATCCATCAACAAAAGGAGTAACATCTTTGAGATGGCGTGACCAACAAAGAATAGGGGGTTTATTTTTAGATGCTTAAGACTGGAATCTGATAACCAAGTCCAAAGAATAGGGGGCAGTGTCTGATAACCACTAAATACGGTTTATGAAAACAACAAGCCAAATCGTCTGGTTGGTTGGGATGGCCTGACCAACAAAAATAGTTTCGGTGAGTTCGTAATAGATTTTTTGGAAAAATAATAGTAATAAAGATTAAACGGTAAGTTTGGTGCAGTAGGTTTCATCGGTTTAGGATATATAAATGACCCTTAAATGGGATGCATATACTTATCCGATGAAACAATTGGCAAGTTGATTTTTTCTATCTTTAATCAGATATAGATGATATAAGACTATAAAAGACTAAATCCCTCTTTGCATCCCTAAAATCAAGTAAATATATGCAGATTTATAAGTTTAATTATATCCTATGGCAACTTGAAAACATATTACTGAACCTAACACAAAGATTAGTTTAACCAGAAAGTAAATATGCATTTTCAGATTATCTAAATAAAAGAAATTCATAAACCCAAATCCGTACGCACACCCACAGGCCAAACTCTGCTTTGCCCAAAATCAATCCAATGTTTATTTCTGAAAATAAAAAACACCAATCAATCACATGATCACTTGATCCCTGGCACAATTTCCAGCTCGAGATGAGGAAAGTTACCAAACATGATCCGGGTATAGAGCGGGAAGCGAAGATTGATCCATTAAAATACATGGCGGATTTCTTGTTGAACCTTAAGGACCACCTAACGACTGAAACATAAGGTAAGATGAATTAAACTACTCTTATTAAAAATTACCAGTTCCGAAACCCTAGATCTGAAACAGGGCAGAAGGCAGAATTCGTAATACACCAAAAATCTTAATACGAATCGAGGAACAAAGAAGGAAACAAATTTCTTTACCTGAGATTTTGAAGCGTATGAGCAAAGAGAAGCGCTGATGTTGAAGTGCAGAGGAAAGGGGTTTTTTGTGAAGCGCTGATCGTTGAAAGGGGGTTTTTTGTAAGTCAGGATGGAGCTAAGGTGAGAATATTGACTAGGGCTTTTGAGTTTGGAGTGAGAATGGAGTGAGATGGAGGAGAACGGAGATGGAGATTAGGGCTCGATTTCCTTTCCGTTGTAACAATATGAAGCGAGATGGAAGTGATGGATTAGGGCAAATGCGAGATGGAAGTGGATATTAGGTCAGAAGGGGATGAAGAAATTTTGGACAGTGAGCGGGAAGTGACCTTTTATGGGAGCGGGAAATGAAAAAAAAATAAAAATATAAAATGACGGAATAGGATGACGCGCCTTTTTTAAAAAGTGTACTCCGTGTTTTTTTCTTTCTTTATGACAGAATGTTATGACGCGCAAAATTACGCGTCATCGTTTGCGAGTCATTAACGGCTCTTTTTCTAGTGGTGCAAGGCCACATCACCAGCCACTGGTATTACTTTTTCAGATATGAATGTATCAATATCCATACCATGTTTCTGTTTTATGACCCTAAACAGGTCCTTTCCAATGACCTACATGAAGGCATTAACTCTAATTGAGAGAAAATTGGGCAGAAGTCAATTAAGTTGCTTTAGAATGAGTATTTGAGTTTGATTTAGTTATTTATTTAGTTTATTTTTTCCCTAGTGTAAATATAATTAGTTATGTACTAGCAGGATATTATATTATCTTGTGGTTTTAGTAATAAGTATATTAGATAGATAGATTATTTTAGAAGTACTCATGAGAGTTCTTCACAAAATTAGCAGTTTGTTTTTCATGTGATTGATATCGTTTTGGGCCAACGTTAGTTATATGTTCCGTTGATCACATCACTTACTATTAATGTACCCGCAATGTTATTAAACCACTTGCCAAACATTATAATGAAACTATATCGTGCAATGGCCGTAATTTATTAATTAAGAGGGTGTTGCAACAATTTTCACACTTAAGAATAAAACATGAAAGTACCTCTGAGTGTAACCGATGCAACGCGGAGTTTTGATCTGAAGCTCTTATAAGTAGAAACAAATTTTTTATATTTGGTTGTACCCTTAGTATCTTCTCCACAAAAACTAAATTATATGCACATACAAATCAAAGTTTTTTTAGAGTCTCGATTGCTAGGGAGATCAACTGACGGGAAAAGAAACTTACTTTTTCCAAGAAATCCAGTAACTCCGGTGACTAAAATAGTCTTTTTTTTCAAAAGACCCAATAATGCTTTCCATTTCCATTAAAGATGAACACAAGAGACTATGAAAGCAACCACAATTTTATGTGTACTATTTATAAGAGTCATTGTTGGTTGGTTGGAGAACTAATATTTATATGCAATTAATTTTTGAATTGCCGCTTGATACATCTTGTTAAGCAAACTAAATGGGATATTGACTAGAGGTGTTCAAAACCGGATACCCGAATTTCGGGTATCCGAAAATTTCGGATATTGATTTTGGCTATCCAAGTCCAAGTCCGAATTTCTGGGTATCCGAAATTTCAGATATCCGAAAATTCGGACTTGGACTCGGATAATTCAAACGGATATCCGAAAATCTAATTTTGTTTAAAAAACAACAATTTCAAAAGTTAAATAAGCATGTTCCAAAACATACATAATCCAAGTTCGACCCAAAAGAAAATATAGTCCAAGTTCGACCCAAAAACAAACATAAACATAGTTCAAATCTTCAAACTACAAATCAAATTAACCAAATAAAACAAACATAATAAATTGGTTCTAATTCTATATTATTTTCTTAATTTATAAAATATTTTTTAATTTAATTTATTTAAAGTTTTCGGATACTAGGTATCCGAAACTTCCGAAATTTTTACAAATCACTGTCCAAGTCCAAGTCCGAATATTCGGATATCCGAGTTTCGGATATCCGAAATTCCGGATATCCGAAATTTTCGGATAATTCGAATACGGAATTTCGAAAAATCCGGATACGGATTCGGACTCGGATATTTTTGAAGACCCCTAATATTGACTATTCTTCCTACAATTTCTCACAAAAAATTTGCGCCAAAACACATATTAAAACTCACGTAACTTTTTCATACGTTAACGATTTTTCATAAAATTTGCGCCAAAAGTCTTAGAATTACGTTATCTTTAAATCTGGAGCAAAATATTAAAAAAAACTGAACATTTTTTTTTTCGCTGTGATGCACATGTGCATCATATAATTAAAAAAAGTTATAAAATGTTATTTTTTTTCTTTAAATCTAAAGATAACACAACTATAAGATTTAGGGTGCAATTTCTTTTTAAACCTATTAATGTATATCACATGTATGAGCGTTTTTTTTGGTATGATGCACATGTGCATCATTCAACAAAAACGCAAAAAAAATGATGAAAATATATGACATATGGTGCGACTAAGAAAAATAAAATATTAACTCATACTAAAAGTATAAGTTTTTTTTGTGATGCACATGTGCACCACACAAAAAAAAAGAAAAAAAGCGTTAAGTTTTTTTAAACATTTATAGTATTAAAGATAACATAATTTTAAGACTTTTGGTGCAAATTTTTTAAAAAAATATTAACGTATGAAAAAATTATGTAGGTTTTAAGATTTGTTTACGCAGTTCTCACAAAAAATAGTGTTTTCGCAGGATCCTTCCCCTATATATATATATATATATATAGAGAGGAAGGGTAGAATGAAAACTCACTTGAGTTGGGAAAACTTTAAAAACCAATTGTAGACCATTGATCATGTTCATCTAATGGTTATCCTTTTTTCTAGATTTTTCTTTTAATTTAATTACTCATTTGCCTTTGTCTTTTAGTAGAAAAGGGCATTATGGGCACAAGTAAATTTCACATCCCAATAACATCATATCATTCTCTTTCCAAGAACATCCCTTTCATCTTCAACCTTACTTCCAACCACCATCTATCTATCCACCATTTTAAACCTCACTTTCCTCTCTCCACCATCATTTTCCACCTCCACCATTACCACCCCCACCACCACCATTACCACCTCCGCCACCACCATTACCAACTCCGCCACCATCATTACCCATTATGCTACAACCTACGATGTCTCTCTCTCTCTCTTTTCATTTCTTACATATCTCAAACCCCCCATAAAATTCTAAGCTTCCTCCATGGATGAGTTCTTTTTGGAAGTTTCATCCCCTTCGATTGCAAGCATGTATATTTGAATAAAGTCGATTGAGTCATCACCAGAATGATTGCTAAACTGAAATCAATAAAGACACCATTGTGGAGTGAGCTAGATTAATCCATTTTCAGGTACCCTTGCCCCTAATTTTCAGATCTGAGCAGATCTGTAAGTTTTATGTAATCGTCGAGTGGGCTAGATTTCTCCATGATGGTAACATGTTTTTTTTATATATTTAAAAGTTTAGTTTCCTTTTGTTTTGCCTTGATTTGATATTGAAAGTATGTAGTAAGTCAAAATATGAATTTTTATTTATTATTCCCAAAAGAGATTTATGATCTTTTACCTACTGTCAATAAGACAAAATATTAATTTTTGTATTTATCAATGAGATAAATGATGAAGTATCTCATGTTAATGTTGATGTAATTTGTGCCCTCAAAGTAATTTGCCAATAATCATGTTATGTATGTATATTTAGATATATATTTTCCCTTGGATATCTCTGTGTAGTTTAATATGCTTTTTTAGTCATGTTACGTATGTAAATCTACTTACTTAACATGTGTAAATTTACATATGTAAAAAGACATTACATATGTTAATTCACTTACATAATATGTTAAATCTCATTTATCTATTTAATTTACATATGTAAACTTGTCCTCCATATGTAAAGTTGTGTATGTTAATGCTTGAACTAATGTGATTAAACATTTTGAGGGGAGGATATGGTGGTTTAACATATGTAAATTTAACTCTGTAAACTTGTCCTCCATATGTAAAGTTGTGTATGTCAGAATTTTTAACGATGTTACATATGTAATTTTACTTACGTAACCATGCGTAGCTCATAAATTTTTAACACAATGTGTTTTCTAGGCATGTTACATATGTAATTTTTTTTAACACAATGTGTTTCTAGGCAAGTTACATATGTAAATTTACTTACGTAACATGCCTAGCTCATAAAATTTTAACAAAATGCGTTACATATGTGGCTAAACAATGATTGTTGCATATGTAACATTTACTTATGTAACGACGTTCCATATGATTTCCTTTTATTTTAAAATGACTTTTTTTTTGTTAATTGTGTAGTTTTTTATGTCTTTGTATAAGAGCTATATCAAGAGCTCCCTTCTATTTAAATTTACCTATGTAGTTATCCATGCATTTATATATGTTACTCCCTTATAGTTTCAACTATGAATTAATTTATTTGGCATTTTCAACCAACAACTAAAAAATTTATATTAGATGTTACATATGTAAACTCTTTATTAAAATTATTACTTCACTATGAGTTCTATATTTTTAATCCATTGAGACCTTTGAAAATGATGTTACATATGTAAGTTTATTTACTTAACATATGTAAATTTACATATGTAAAAAGACGTTACATATGTTAATTCACTTACGTAATATGGTACATCTCATTTATCTATTTAATTTACATATGTAAACTCCTCCATATGTAAATTTTGTGTATGTTAATGCTTGAACTAATGTGATTAAACATTTTGAGGGGAGGATATGGTGGTATAACATATGTAAGTTTACTTGTGTAACATAAGTAACATGCTAAAGAAGTTACATATGTAAATTTACCTATGTACTTATGGTAAATCTTGTTATGTTTCATCTCATTACCTATGTAAATTTAAGATGTTATATATGTAATTCTACTTATGTTACATGTTACATCTCATTATGTTTCATATGTAAATAAACCTATGTATTTATGGTAGATCTTGTTAGAATTTTTAACGATGAAAACATGTTAAAAAAGTATTTTAGTTGATTTTTAATTTTCTTTAATCTATTTTGTTTAAAACTAGTTTAGTTGATTCAATTATAAAAATATATTTTCGAACTTTTAAATATAATATCTAATGTTACATATATAAGTTTACTTATGTTCCACTCATTTTAAATGTGTAAATGTACTTATGTAATTTTTACGAGTATTAAATGATGAGCTTGTTTTTTTGTAGGTTAAAAGATTTTTATGTCAAAGATGAAGATAGCTATCATGAATGGAAGCATAATTAGCTTTTATATTTTTTTAGCTTTGTTGGCTAATTATTATTAGTTTAGAACAACAGTTTTTGGTTTGTGAATTGGTACATATGTAAAGTTTTCTTACATATGTAAACATTAGTACTACATATATGAAAGCACAATTCATAAATAACAATTAGTATTTATTATGTTGGATGTATTTTTTTCATGTTTACCTATGACACAAAATCGTTACATATGTAAACATCAAATTTTAATGCATGAACATATCTGGAACATGTAGACACATCCAGTCGTAATTTAAAAATATTAATAGTTCCATGTTTTCATTTTTTTTCCCTATTCGTTTAATTTCATTAAATGAATTTTGATAGTTACATGTTTTCATTGAATGAAATTTCATGTTACTGCTAATTTTTGAACTACTATTTAATTTTATTTAATAGTTACTTGTTTTCATTTTTATGCTTTTGCGAACAAATAATTGAGATTCATGTCACTCTAATAATACATTCGTTTTTTCTAAATTGAATGGTTCATATTCTGTAACCACGATTACTTTTCTTACACAAATAGATTTTCAAGCAAATGTAAAAGATGCATTGGAAAAGAGGAAACAATTGAAAAAGTAATATAGTACAAAGTTGATAGAAAAGAAATGTACAATCCCCTTTTCTTCTGATCGATCTTGTGCCAGAGAAAAAAATTTGTTATTTACTTTTATATAGCATGAAATGTCTAAAAAGCCCTTATGGGTATAATGGAATTGGATGATGTGGTTGATTCTAGGCCCTTGGATGGGTTTTGAGAGTTTTCCCAACTAGATTGGGTTTTCATACTAACCACCCCCTATATATATATATATAGGGTGAGGTTCATTGTAGACCCTTAAAAAAGTGTAGACCCGTAGACCCCTTGCTACACCGTCAGATCATAAAACATGTGTTTGTAAAGATCAGGGGTAAGATCGTCACTGTGAATTTTCATAAATCTTCTCTAATCTACGTGATTACTCAAATCGACTCCCCAATTCCGCCAAAAGATGCGAACTACGCAAGAAGATGATGAGATGCAGATTGCTTTGATGGGGGCGTTGAAGGAAAAATCGTAGAGAGATTTGAACTACACAAGAACATCTCAATCCAGATCCTAAAAAAACCCTATCTCGCCAAAATCCATATCCCGCCTCCGCACACAACGCAGAGGTACGTTTCTCTCTTTTTTCTCGTCTTCCCTTTTCTCTAGGGTTTCTGTCCGCCATCTCGTTTTTGGATCCGGTATGCTCTAGCAAGATGTATATGTTTGTTTAAGATCTAGTTTGAATCTGCCGTTTTTCTTTTTCTCTGTTAGATCGTTAATGTTTAGGAGTCATATCTCACCATTTTAACCTATATATATGATATCCATGGCATGAATTTGACATTTCGCTGTTTGAAACCCACATCCGACTTCATTCATGTTCTGGTAGTTTTAGTTTTAAAACTCATAAATTGGAAGTTCAATTGAGTATAGCTCAAATGAATTTGTCTTTTCTGTTCCAGTAGTTTTAGTTTTAAAACTCATAAATTGAAAGTCAATTGAGTTATAACTCAAATGAATTTTGATTTTTTAGTGAGTTTTAAGTTTTAAATGCACATATATAGTTTTAATTTTAGTACTTAAATAGGGGTGAGCATCGGTTCCGATCTGGACCGAACCGAGCCGCGATATATGAAAAACAAGAACCGTGAATATTGTCGTCAGCTCGCGCTAGCAACAATAGTAGGTGATACTCATGTTTTAAAACTTACTACTTTTCTAAACTCACTATTTTAATTAATGTCACTGTATTAATATCAATGTTTAGTGAGTTTTATACATATAAATAAGATTCATATACTTAGTGAGTTTTAATAGTCATTAAGTTTTAATACTTAGTGAGTTTTTAAAAGTATAAAGTATAAAATATTGAGGCACTGGTTTTAAAATGCAGTGAGTTTTAATATTTAGCAATTGGCTGGTTTCTGTTAGTAACATATATAATATGCATGCAAACACTAGTTAGTCCTGTAATCATTCTAGAATAAAACTTACTACTTGTAAAACTCACTAAAACTCAATGATTTTTAAACTCATAACAGAATAAAACTCACTACATAATAAAACTCACTACTTGTAAAACTCATTTAATTAATGTCACTGTATTAATATCAATGTTTAGTGAGTTTTATACATATAAATAAGATTCATATACTTAGTGAGTTTTAATAGTCATTAAGTTTTAATACTTAGTGAGTTTTTAAAAGTATAAAGTATAAAATATTGAGGCACTGGTTTTAAAATGCAGTGAGTTTTAATATTTAGCAATTGGCTGGTTTCTGTTAGTAACATATATAATATGCATGCAAACACTAGTTAGTCCTGTAATCATTCTAGAATAAAACTTACTACTTGTAAAACTCACTAAAACTCAATGATTTTTAAACTCATAACAGAATAAAACTCACTACATAATAAAACTCACTACTTGTAAAACTCATTTAATTAATGTCACTGTATTAATATCAATGTTTAGTGAGTTTTATACATATAAATAAGATTCATATACTTAGTGAGTTTTAATAGTCATTAAGTTTTAATACTTAGTGAGTTTTTAAAAGTATAAAGTATAAAATATTGAGGCACTGGTTTTAAAATGCAGTGAGTTTTAATATTTAGCAATTGGCTGGTTTCTGTTAGTAACATATATAATATGCATGCAAACACTAGTTAGTCCTGTAATCATTCTAGAATAAAACTTACTACTTGTAAAACTCACTAAAACTCAATGATTTTTAAACTCATAACAGAATAAAACTCACTACATAATAAAACTCACTACTTGTAAAACTCATTTAATTAATGTCACTGTATTAATATCAATGTTTAGTGAGTTTTATACATATAAATAAGATTCATATACTTAGTGAGTTTTAATAGTCATTAAGTTTTAATACTTAGTGAGTTTTTAAAAGTATAAAGTATAAAATATTGAGGCACTTGTTTTAAAATGCAGTGAGTTTAATATTCAGCAATTGGCTGGTTTCTGTTAGTAACATATATAATATGCATGCAAACACTAGTTAGTCTTGTAATCATTCTAGAATAAAACTTACTACTTGTAAAACTCACTAAAACTCAATGATTTTTAAACTCATAACAGAATAAAACTCACTACATAATAAAACTCACTACTTGTAAAACTCATTTAATTAATGTCAATGTATTAATATCAATGTTTAGTGAGTTTTATACATATAAATAAGATTCATATACTTAGTGAGTTTTAATAGTCATTAAGTTCTAATACTTAGTGAGTTTTTAAAAGTATAAAGTATAAAATGTTGAGGCACTGGTTTTAAAATGCAGTGAGTTTTAATATTCAGCAATTGGCTGGTTTCTGTTAGTAACATATATAATATGCATGCAAACACTAGTTAGTCCTGTAATCATTCTAGAATAAAACTTACTACTTGTAAAACTCACTAAAACTCAATGATTTTTAAACTTATAACAGAATAAAACTCACTACATAATAAAACTCACTACTTGTAAAACTCATTTAATTAATGTCAATGTATTAATATCAATGTTTAGTGAGTTTTATACATATAAATAAGATTCATATACTTAGTGAGTTTTAATAGTCATTAAGTTTTAATACTTAGTGAGTTTTTAAAAGTATAAAGTATAAAATGTTGAGGCACTGGTTTTAAAATGCAGTGAGTTTTAATATTCAGCAATTGGCTGGTTTCTGTTAGTAACATATATAATATGCATGCAAACACTAGTTAGTCCTGTAATCATTCTAGAATAAAACACTCATTGAAAATGTAAAAACTCAATTGGTAATTTTATAACTCACTGTTAGCCATAAGTTACTGAGTTATTAAAAAATGAAGTGAGTTATTATAAGTTAGTGAGTTTTATAAGTTACTGAGTTTTATAATTTTATAACTCACTATTAGCCATAAGTTAGTGAGTTTTATAAGTTACTGAGTTATTAAAAATGAAGTGAGTTATTATAACTGTACTGATTATACAAGCTTACGACAATCTTAATTGCAATTTTCTTATTAAAATGCACTGAGTTTTTTAACTCACTGAGTTTTAAACACAATTAAAATACAGGGAGTTTTAAACTCAATTGGTAATTTTATAACTCACTGTTAGCCATAAGTTACCGAGTTATTAAAAATGAAGTGAGTTATTATAAGTTAGTGAGTTTTATAAGTTACTGAGTTTTATAATTTTATAACTCACTGTTAGCCATAAGTTAGTGAGTTTTATAAGTTACTGAGTTATTAAAAATGACGAGTTATTATAACTGTACTGATTATACAAGCTTACGACAATCTTAATTGCAATTTTCTTATTAAAATGCACTGAGTTTTTTAACTCACTGAGTTTTAAACACAATTAAAATGCAGAGAGTTTTAAACTCAATTGGTAATTTTATAACTCACTGTTAGCCATAAGTTACTGAGTTATTAAAAATGAAGTGAGTTATTATAAGTTAGTGAGTTTTATAAGTTACTGAGTTTTATAATTTTATAACTCACTGTTAGCCATAAGTTAGTGAGTTTTATAAGTTACTGAGTTATTAAAAATGAAGTGAGTTATTATAACTGTACTGATTATATAAATCTCACTGAGTTATAAATCTTACTAAGTTAGAAGACTCGGTGAGTTATAAATATACATATTAGTATTAATTTTATGGATCAGTTAATGACTACTTTTGTTTTGTTTGTTTTTAACCTGTAGGTTGGTTCCTCTAGTTTTCCATGGTTTTGTCATGGTTTTTGGCATTTATGATTTTGTTGTGGTCAGGAGAAGGATGGCCAGCTGAAGTGGGTTTTATACAACTAAGTGAGTTTGAATTGTTATTCTGTTGTGATCTAGGTATGATTAGTGAGTTTTAATTAATACATGACTCTTGGACCAAAGTAGTTGATATCTTAACAAAGGGTCATAACTCACTGGTTCATCTAAATTTGAAGGTTTGATCAACCTATTCTTTGCTTTTAGGCTTACAAGTGACAAAATTGGTGGAATTCTTTATTCCATATTTTGTTAATAGTCGTGTCAAATATGAATGCAAATGCCTTTTTATTTTAGTACATGTTTTTCTTGTTTTGCTGTTTTTTTCCATACTATTCATAATCTTATACCCATAACAGGCTGGGGAGTTACGGGATCGGGAAATGAATCTCAAGACTTAAATATCAGCTCTTGTGGACAAGAACAAAGAGATGAGCAAAGCCGAGACAGAGGCAGTAGAGGAGGGTCCCACTGTAACTAAAGCCGACATTCAGCATATTGTCTCATCATGGACCGGCATGCCGGTATAAAAAGTCTCAACAAAGGAATCTGACCGTCTCCTCAAAGTGGAAGAAACACGCCACACACGAATTATCGGTCAAGATGAAGCGGTCAAAGCCATAAGCCGTGCCATCCGCTGTGCCATTCCCAGCCTGTTTGGTCACTTAAGATTTAAAACTCATTTAGAACCAGTGAATTTACTATTTAAAACTCATTTGAGTTTTATGCTTATATAGGTTTTAAAATTTTGATTAGGTTTTAGAACTCAAATTTGCAGTTAATTTTGAACTTCAGTTTAAAAGTCTATAGTCAATTGTCCAAATTTGTAGTTCATTTCAGTTGTTCAAGTAGCTTTTAATCATTTGTCTGTGGTAATGTGTTTTCAAAAATGATTTTTCAATTAAAGTGGCTTATAATTTTACATATATGAACAATGAGTTTTTAAAAATGATTTTTTAATTAAAACTCACTGAATTGATTGACTTATAAAACTCATTAAAAAACTCAGTGCAATTAGAATCTAGATTATTAACGAGATTAATAATCTAGATTCAGTAGACTTATAAAACTCTATGAGTTATAAAACTCGCTACAAATTCAATGAGTTATAAAACTCGCTACAAATTCAGTAGACTTATAAAACTCGATGAGTTATAAAACTCACCTTCAGTTAAAACTCGGTGAGTTATAAAACTCACTGAGTTATAAAACTCATTACAAATTCAATAGACTTATAAAACTCACAGAGTTATAAAACTCACTACAAATTCAATAAACT
The DNA here is from genome assembly GCA_039602395.1 of Deinandra increscens subsp. villosa. Classification (NCBI taxonomy): domain Eukaryota; kingdom Viridiplantae; phylum Streptophyta; class Magnoliopsida; order Asterales; family Asteraceae; genus Deinandra; species Deinandra increscens. Next base: position 74,918,385 of record JBCNJP010000012.1, on the reverse strand, counting down.
TATAGAACTCAAGTTATAAAACTCACTACAATTTTCAGTGAAACTCACTACAAATTTCATTGAGTTATAAAACTCACTACAAATTCAATGAGTTATAAAACTCATTACAAATTCAATACATTTATAAACTCGATCACTGAATTATAAAACTCACTTTCAGTTAAAATTCATTGAGTTATAAACTCACAAAAAAACTCAGTTAAAACTTAGGGAGTTATGAACCCATACTATTTTCTTTATCTTCTTTCCAATGTTCTTCAACTTCATCTTCTGTCTCTTGTACTTCAACTTCATCTTCTGCATTTTATATTTCATCTTCATCTTCTCAGCCTCTACTTTAACCTCGTCATCATCTTCTTAGAGTAATTCACTGTCTATGTCTACATCAGTTACTTGTTTGAAAAGAAAACTCACTGCAATTTATGTATAAGAGTTAAGACTCGCTGCAATTTAAAACTCCCCATAGAGTATAAAACATCGAGTTTTAATAAACACTAAAGATTATAGAACTCCTTTTTTTAAAACTCACTATTGATTATAAAACATAATGTTTTTTCAAAACTCACTGCAATTTAAAACTTCCCGTTGAGTTTGAAAACATCGAGTTTTAAAACTCAATAAAGATTATAAAACTCTTTTTTTAAAGAAAATTCACCGTTTTGTTTAAAACTCACTGCAAAGATTTAGGTCGATGTTCTATAAAACTCACTGTTTTGTTTTTAAAACTCCCTGTTGAGTTTAAAACTCGCTGCTTTTAAAAACTCAACATTCTATAAAATCAAAAAGAGAACAAAGAGTAGGTGCATACCTGACTAAGCACACAGAGTAGTGAAGTACAGGTTGTATATATGTCAAAAAATAAAAAGAATACATGATTGGTGCAAGACATGAATATAAGTATTTATACGGAGTGATTGGAAATGAGAGAGCAACTGACCATGTTGAGGATTTCACCTGCATCCTACACATGATACGATCAACGAAAACTTCAGTTTGAGATAAAGCAAAAAAAAAAAGATTTTTCACTACAAAATTAGTAAAATTAGTATAATTACAACATAATTATAGCATCAACACAACCCAACCCAGATCCATACCAATTTCGACCATGACAGCAAAATTATCCATATTAAATATATTTTAAGTTATCAATACATCTTAACTTCCAATTCTCTGTTATGGCTTCTACTAAGGTCTTTTTTACTGAGCCAGATGATCCTTGAGTTCTTTGTTCTCGAAATGCACTTTTTGTGTTCGTAGTTTTTTGAGTTCCTTAACGGGCCATTGCACCAACTGATCTCCACTTTTACTGAGCCAGATGATCCTGATCTCCTCTCTGATTATAAAACTCAGTTAGTTATAAACTCAGATATTATAAAACTCAGTAAGCATAAAGCTCACTGAGTTACCTTATGATTTGACCCAATACAGATAAAGATATAACCGGATTCATAAGTAAGGGGTTGAACTTTTTACCTCTTCTAAACTCTAATGTTAAAACACACAAATTGCTCTTGGCAGCAGAACACTTCAATGAGAACAAGAATAAGAAGCTAGTAGACCTGTAGGGATTTAGCTGAAATATTATGTTTAGTGATTATTGTATTTGTATTGCCAACGTCTTTGCTACTCTTTTTCCAATAAAAGAGAATGTGAAACATGAAATATATAAACACAGGCTGAGTTAAAACGAAGTACTAGGTTGGTGGATGAAAAGACGTTGGCCATATTTTACATTGTTCTACCCATTCTTCTTTTGATAATGGAGCATATCTTCATACCTAACATTAACAGGAACAAAATGTCAAAAGTTGGCCATCCTACCATAACAAGATAACAAATCACATCTCTTAATAAACCAATAGCATAAAATGGACACGTAAATAGAACATCTTACTTTTGTAATGGAAGTTTTCAGCTGATAAATTCTATTAGCTCAGCCACCTCTTGAGGTATGATGTCCAATTGGCTATCGTTTTCACCAGCTAAACATAAGATCACAGATAAATGAGTAGATCCTGGTAAGAGCCAGAAAACTCGAAGTATGAGAAATGGCATATTTAAATAGCAAATATAATATAGAAAACCCAAGGCTTGTTAATTGTAAAGTGAAATTTTATGTTAACTGCAATCAGCTGAGTTACATTCATTTCAAATTTAGCAATTGGCAATCAACTATAATAAAACTCACTGTAAAACAGATGTTAAACCTTAGTGAGTTTTATTACAAAACAGAGTTTAACACTCAGTGACTCTTATTATAAAACTCATTGAGTCTTATTACAAAAACAGAGTTACATTCATGTAACGAAAAACTTAACGACATGATTTTCTGTAACAAAATTCAATGTTAACTACTCCATCAATAAGACTCACAAACCTTAAAAAAGCCCAGATTTAAAAACTCATAGACTTTCCATTACCAAGGATTCACCCAAAACTAATTTTTGAATTTAAATTATTACATGGGTAAAGAAAACATTCTTTTGGCTCTTTCTAGTTCATCGAGACATGAATAGGGGCTTCAAAACACCAGCAAAAAACATGTTATGGTC
>JBCNJP010000012.1:74883171-74915330 GCA_039602395.1 Deinandra increscens subsp. villosa | reverse complement strand
AGGGATTACGCAAATCCAAACATGTATTAAACTTGTGGGTAATACTTGTCATGCACACAAGTAGGTCTGTGTGAAGTTTCGTGGAAATCGGAGGTTGAAACGCGAATAACGAAATCTCGGTTTTCGTGCGCGTTTGGGAATTAACCGGACGATCCGCGAATCTCGAAAATCATATTTTATTGGTTCATGTTGTTCATTCATGTATTTGGTGAGGGTGTTTCAAATTTGAAATCAATCCGATGTGTAACGAACAAGTTAGAGCAAAAAGAAAAAAAAATAGATAAAGAAAGAAAGAAAGAAGGAAAGGAAAAAAAAAACATAGAGTTGGAAGCTGGTTTCGAACCAGTGACCTGCAGCTTGTTAATCAGCACTCTAACCATTGCGCCAAACACGCTTTTGCTGAGCTATCTGATTTCCATATATACTTATGCATTAAATGTCAGCCTGATTCATTCACAGTTTTTTTTTTAAATCGACTCACTCGTTTTCCTTCACTATTTTGGGCCTAGAAACTTCATTTTTTATCCGCGTTTCGATCCGTTTTCTTCTATGTTTCACCCTAAACGTATTCTTCAAGAATTTCAATAAAAATACACAATCAATCATGTTTTTAAGTGATCCTCATTTGAATGCAAAGATTTGACTTTCTCTCCAAGACTTTCCATAGCACAATTGAAACCCTAAACGTCCATCTCAACTATAAATGCATGTTTCCCTAGCCCTAAAAACCACTGTGCATCGTACCTCACCCCCCAATTTCGAGATTTGATCATTCTTTCGCATTTTAAGAAGTCAAAGTCCACCAGTTTGACTTTCCAAATTGACCAGCTTCCTTTGACTTTCACAAGTAAGTTTCTTCATCAAAGTTTCTTGTTTTTGTGTGCTTTACAATACCCCATTGCTGGGTTTGACCAAAACTCCTTTTTGTTATAAGTCAAACCTTAAACGCACACTTTAATTGGGGAAAAACTACCAAAAATCACAATTACCATTTACCAAGGGTTGTAATCTGTCCTAAATAATATTTTAAGTATATTATGATGTTTCCAAACCATCAAAACTGAATTTTTATCAAAAACCTAAGAGTTATGCTTTTTGACCCGTTAAAGTAAGTGTTTTATCAAAAAGCATACTAAAACAGTTTTGATGGTTTGGAAACATCATAACTCACAATGTCCCACATGACTAGCTCATGTTAGAATGCCTTACTTTGCTATTTGTTATTGGATGCTTCCTAAACATGCCTTCTCAAACTCACAATGTCTCTCACACACAACACACACACTTATGCACTTACACTCGAGGCTTCCTAGCCTCTTTCCTTAGTAATGGTGCCTTACGTACCATTTAGGAAATTGATTTCTTGATTTTATATTCTCGTCGGGGTTAGGTTTCTAGCAATAGACATGTAGTAACTGGAAGGGGGAAAACGTCGTGATTTGGGGTCTCCATCAGGCAGGTGTTGCGTATAAATTCGAATCAACCGACGGACCCGGATGCCTGCCTGGGACGCCCTGATGAGAGTGTTTAAACCTATTAGGCCAAAGCATGTCTGCTAGAAACCACCAAATAACTCTGATTAGTCACGGTTGTAGTTTCCCAATGGGGTTACGAGAACCATTCCAATATGTTTTATTTAAGTCAACATGATTTCGTGTTTTGCGTGCTGTTGTCAATTATTATGTTTTCAACGACCTTGATGTTTTGTGTTTTACGAGCTCGCGATTATCAACATGCATGTTTACATAATGATTCCTCGTATTTCATCAACTCTTCAATTTCGTGACACATTTTTCTCGTGACTTTCATTATTGGACACCTACTTTCAAGATTTACACATTCTCTCATTTGCGTTTTTATTCAATCAATTTACCACTTTGAATGTCATACTATTTACATGGTTTCATTGACAATTACGTTTCTTTGGTGCTTGATTTGAAAATTTTCAGATTGTATACAAACCTCATGTGTTGTATTGCTTCGCATGCTATATCATGATTTACATTACACAATTACGGATCTATTTGACCAAGTTTACGCTTTCATATGTTTTCACTTTGCACTTTACTGGCACCATGAGTTCCATGACGTCACAATCTTATTCTTGATTTGCATTTGGATTATTTCATTTATTCGCACACCTCTCTTGCAATTTTCAAACACATGTATATAACTCGTCGTCGCCCCCACCGGTGTACCACCTCGTTTCGAACCAGCATCCTAAGGATCCATAGAACTCACATGTAGTCGTGTATGTATTTTTGGACATGATTGTCTCCTATATTCGCTAACTCATTTGGACCCAACAAAATGTCTCATGCTTCTAGACCACAAGCCTAACCTGTTGTACCAATGCCCAATGGGCACCCCCAATGTGGTGATTCACGAATGGTGTACCTTTGGTCGGCCCATGCAAACTATGCGTCGGTCAAACTAGTCGATCATTGCACTTGGTTGTGTCCCGAACCCACAACCTTAAACTTGCCTCGTAAATCTAGCCATTCAGTTTTCAAGCATCCACAAAATCTCATTTTTCTAGCCTCTAAAAAAATTTTCCACATTTGACATATTACGTTTCTTTTGGCAAACAATGTTCAAAATAAGAAGACCCAAAATGGTTTACGTACAACTTTCCAAAGATCTTCACGTATCAATAATTTTTTTTTATTCCATGTTGGCGAGTCCCCGTTGATGTGTTCAAAAGTTTATAAGTTGCGTGGTTACGGGAGTCCACGCTTACAAGTTAACCAGTTTGCACATTAACGAATCTACGAACCGACATGCATATGATTCACCATTTTGGGGGGGACAAAAAGGAGGTTAACTTGCCCATTTTAAAACTTTCACGTTTTAACTTCACGTATTTGATTTCAATGAAAGCATGCCTGGGAGTCTGCTTGTTTGAGACTTTACAAGTTTACGAGTTTACATGCTACGGGATTGCATGTGTACGAATTTATAACTTTACGACTTGCGAGTAGACAACTCTATATGCGCTAAAAAAATATTAATAATAAAAAAAATATCTCGATCGAATCTAAATTGTCATGTGGTCCCTGTGTCATTTTTCACGCTATGCCCTAAACCTTTAGCAACTATGCTATGGGGATATTGCATGCTGGTACCCCTCAAATGATTTCATTTCAAGGTCCTTACCCTTATTAACGCTAAAGTTGTACGTTTCAAGAAGATTTTTCTTAACCTCGCCTAGACGTTCTGTGACATCCGAGAATTCCAAGGTTAACTTCCGTTAGACAATATCCGTTAGTTACGTTATAAGTGTTAACTTAGTAACTAATGCTTAACTAGGCCGAATACGTCCACGACCTTTGGTTGATCACCGAACCCGTCCATATGTGTTATGGGTTTATTTATTTATTGTCATTATGTGCAATGTGATTTAAACGCATAATTTAATATTGATAATAGAATGTAAATTGGTCACTTTTGGTTTCCAGCGAAACTATCGGGCGAAACTACAGATTCGCCCGGTAGTCGGCTAAACTGTTTGACTCACATGTGTTCAGAGCCAGTTTCGCTTGGCCAGCGAAACTGCCAGCGAAACTAGCCCCTGATATAAAGACCATAAAACCTTAATCTTCATCATTTTGCATACTCCACACTAAACACACACACATTCTCCTGGAATTTCTGGTCAGTCGAGAAGCACCACAAGCCAACGTGATCTCAGCCTCGAGACATCATCCATTCGGACTCTAGATCGAATCGTGAGTCCCAAAACCATCCTTTATGCATTTTTATGTGTTTTCTTAAAAAAAACATGCTTAGCTCTTCATGTAATCACTTGATCTTCTGATATGATGCTTAGGGAGGCTAGATCTATCATAAAGTCTGTAACTTTACGTTTGAAATCACACCATAATGAAGATTCATGCTAGTTAGGTCATTTTAGGTTTAAAATGTGTTTTTGGTGATTTGAATGTGAAAACCCATGTTTAAGGTGTTAAATCTTGCTGTTTTATGTTGGTAAATGATTATGCATGCTAAATATTGAATCACATGAAGTATGGAAGCTGTTAGGTTGATTTTTAGGCTGATTTGTGAGTTTTTCGCGACCAGCGACACTATGTGTTCTCTGGGCGAAACTATACAGCGAAACTGTTTATGCATCCAGCGATACTATGTAGCCAAACTGTAGTGTCGCCCGCGAAACTAAGTAGACCTGCTCGAACGAAACTACCGAGCGAACCAACCTGAACGAAAGTTCAAACCAGTTTCGAGCGAAGCTAGGCTAGCGAAACTGTGTCATCAGTTTCGAGCGAAACTAGCTAGCGAAACTGTGTCATTGGGTATTACCCAGCGAAAATGCTGCCCGTGCACACAGCGAAACTGTGCAGCGAAACTGCATAGCGAAACTATAGCGAAACTGTTAGCGAAACTGTTAGCGAAACTGAGACCAGACCAAAACCTAAACTTGTACAACTTTTTTGAATGTTATGCCATGACTTACATGATTATGCAATAATGAAACACGCTTTGATTTCTGATTTATGTGAACCCTTGTTTATGATCAACCATCAGTGTCGTGTGTCGGTATGTCGTGTCATAGTTCCAACGTGCTATGTTATGGGCCATAGTGACGTTAAGTTAAAGATTAGACACAAAACTAATACTTGAGACCTAAACGTGTTTCTAGGTCTTCATTAAGCAAACAAATACGTGGGTTATTTAACCAGTGTAGCTGAGCAACCTAAGGTGAGTTTCACTAATCCTTTAATTGTGAGCCCGTTTGGGTCACAACGAATTTTACTTAATGGAAAATAACGCTGACACTTTGAGATATTGCCAAATGGGATATCTGTTATGGAAGTTGGAGTGTTTTATGGGAACACCTGCAACTGTCCATCCTTGGGGTTTCAAATGAAATCCGCAACCGACTATTTAATACTTAAACTCATTTGGGATTTCAAATGAAATCCGGAACAACCATTTTGACACTTAAAATCTTTTTGGGATTTCAAAGGAAATCCAGGATAAACGATTTTAATATGACTAGTGTAGGTTAAAGTCTAAACCAAATGATAACACATGATTTCTAAGGATGCCTTGAAACTTAAAAGTCCTCAACAATTTAGTACCATTAATTTGTGAAGCGAGGGGATGTTTGGTAGATCTACTGAGGGTTGACAACCCTGCTCCGCGGTACACAAATGTGTAGCCAACCGGTTGGAGGCCGAACGGAGTACAATATCAGCCTATTTTAGTTGTGGGTCCCATGAGGAACACAACTGGAGGCACAAACCATCGGCAAATGCCGAACTCTGTTACGTCAGCTTTGGTACGAACTTCCTTAGTGCATGGAAACCGGATTAGCTACCCGCAATATCGGTTGACCGCTTTAATCTTTACTTAACTAGTGCATATTCAAAAATTCAACACTTGGAAATTGTTTTGCAAAACTATTACCTATTTATACGTTGATACATACGCTTATGAGACCGGGCCGCTTCATGACATGCCCACTGTGAACTCACCAACCGTTAGGTTGACACTTGCGTGGTTTAAACTTTTGCAGATCGCTGAGGAGTATCCGGAGAGGGTTGGCATGACACGTGAAGACAATTTTTAATTCTATTTAGACTTAATTGGGAATTTAAAACACTGATTTGTAAAGCACGTGGTTAGTGCTAAGATAATATCTTTCGGCTGCGTATTTTGAGACTTTAATTTATGACTTGCATTTGGACTAACTCTGATTTGTTTAGTATTTGTAACTAATGGTTGTGGTCCTGGTTTGCTCGCACCCCTTATCGGTATAAACTCCGTTAGTGGTTATAGTGGGGGTGTGACACGTTCAAGTCCTGATGATCCATGGCGATGTTCTTAACTTTGTTTTTCTCATGTGGCACGAATGACTGATCTAATCCAAGTCTTTGTTTCTATTGGTCACAATTTTCTCTTGATTCATTAAGCGTTTTTTTTTTTTGCAAACTCCATTTGTAACTCCTACATTCGTGATCGCCTTCGGTGATACTCGAATTTACTCTAAACCCGCTCCCGATATTAAATCATGGAACTCAAATTACTTCAACACTAAACTTGGGAAATTTTCATTTTAGATTCGACTCAATAGTCATTCCACGAAATTGATTTGTTTATTTAAATTCATAAACTCGACTATTATGGTCGATCCATAAATTTCGATTTGTGATCAACTAATTTCATGAACTCGACTGCTGGTGATTCAATAGTCGATCCATGAACCCTATTCTTGTTATTCAAATTTATGACTCGACTCCTGGTGATTCGGTAGTCAATGCCTGAAACCCTGTTTTGCTATTTAATTTCATGAACTCGATTCTTGGTGATTCAATAGTCAGTTCATGAATTCAACTCGAAATATTTAAACTCATAGACTCGATCATTGTTAACTTAATAGTCGAAGTGCGAGTTCAACTTTTGATCATTTAATTCATGAACTCGACTTTGTTGGCTCAGTAGCCGATTCACGAATCCATATTTAGTTTCTAAATTTATGTATCCGATTAATTCTTCAAGGATTCGATTTTTGTTAAATCAGTGATCATTTCTTTTGTTCGGTGCGTGATTTCGGCTTCTGCTCGATTCACGAATTCAACATTTAACACTCTATATATGTTTTTGGCCACAGGTTACCTAATGACCAATTTATCCAATCTATAGACCTAACCCGTGTCATCTTTACGCAACTTATGATTTCTTATGGTGTTGATCGTTTGTGGTTTGACTTGTGATACTCGATTTATGCTCGATTATTATTACTCCAAGCATGTATGGGAAATTTCATGATATTCGATACATGATATTCATGCTATTCGAATCATGTATTCGGCTCATGCCACCCAATACATGTCATTTGACACAAAACATTTTGCTCGACTTTTTTGGTGTTGACCGATTTTGGATTTGGGATCTATTTACTCACACATTATTTCTGTACGCAAGTTGTTCTGCGATTGTGGAAACTCTCATTGTTGTTTGGTTATCTCACCACCTCATTTTTTAGTTTTGATTTCACTACCTCATTATTTGCTTCACTTGTTGAACCGGGACCCATACGTGACATAACCGACGATTGTGTGTGATGCTAGCTACAAAGTACAATCGCTTTCGGTCTTGGGAACCAGGTCTTGGGTTTAGACAAGTGATCATTACGGATTTTTTCTTAGCCTCGCATCTTGTGGGTGGGCCGGATGTGGGTCGCAACCTATCTAGCATAACCAAAACTTGATGCGTTGTCTTGAGGAGAAATCCGCAATCACACTTTTGATATCATTGATGTTATGTTAAGATCTCCAACTCGATTTTTTTAAAGGCGTACATGTTACACTTGTTCCTCGCATTCCATACCTTCAGTCTCGCTCCTAAAGTAGGGGAGAATGCGTTTTTTTTATTTCAGGGTCAGTTGGTCATACAACCTCGATTTCACAAACAAGCTACAATGGGTTGTGGTCACTTATCTCGTGATTGGTAATATATCCATGTCAATTGGTGTCTTTTGGTTTTATTGCGTTGTTACAACCCCTAAATCGGTTGCTAGAATTTATTTATTGTTTTGTGAAATAGGTGGTTCTCCATAGGCAACTGGTAGACTCTTAGGTATCAAAGGTGTGGTGGGTTAGCTGCGGTAACCCTATATATAAACATCATTGGTGCTTTAAGAGTGGGAAGGGAGTCGGATCGATGGCTGACCTTAGTTGTTAGTTGTGTCACACACTATGTCAATCTCTTTATTACCGTTGGTAATTTAGCCTTGTCGGTTAGGTGGAAATCGGTACCGAGGTGGATGATTCTGTAATCGAAAGTGTATTCTCATTTTTTGGTAAAAACGTTTATATAATCACTTTACCTCTTGGTCAATGTGTTTCCCTTTTGGGTAAGAGCCTTCTTTGGTTATTTTTCCTCTATCTCGTAAGTCTCTACTAATTTCGGGACGAAATTCCCTAAAGTAGGGGAGACTGTAACATTTCGGTTTTCAAATTGTTTGTACCCGAATTGAATTCGAACTACGACTGATAATCAATGAAGGATCATGTTCTATTTCATTATCCCGTGTATCATTTGGATATCTTTGATTATGTCATTTAATGTATCATTCGTGAATCGTTTGAATATTTTGTATTTATCGCATTTTAAATCGCAAATTTGATCGTTTTTGTTATTTTAGTCAAACCGAGCGATTACGCGAATCCAAACATGTATTAAACTTGTGGGTAATACTTGTCACGCACACAAGTAGGTCTGTGTGAAGTTTCGTGGAAATCGGAGGTTGAAACGCGAATAACGAAATCTCGGTTTTCGTGCGTGTTTAGGAATTAACCGGACGATCCGCGAATCTCAAAAATCATATTTTATTGGTTCATGTTGTTCATTCATGTATTTGGTGAGGGTGTTTCAAATTTGAAATCAATCCGATGTGTAACGAACATGTTAGAGCAAAAAGAAAAAAAATAGATAAAGAAAGAAAGAAAGAAGGAAAGGAAAAAAAAAACATAGAGTTGGAAGCTGGTTTCGAACCAGTGACCTGCAGCTTGTTATTCAGCACTCTAACCATTGCGCCAAACACGCTTTTGCTGAGCTATCTGATTTCCATATATACTTATGCATTAAATGTCGGCCTGATTCATTCACAGTTTTTTTTTAAATTGATTCACTCGTTTTCCTTCACTATTTTGGGCCTAGAAACTTCATTGTTGATCCGCTTTTCGATCCGTTTTCTTCTATGTTTCACCCTAAACGTATTCTTCAAGAATTTCAATAAAAATACGCAATCAATCATGTTTTTAAGTGATCCTCAATTGAATGCAAAGATTTGACTTTCTCTCCAAAACTTTCCATAGCACAATTGAAACCCTAAACATCCATCTCAACTATAAATGCATGTTTCCCTGGCCCTATAAACCACTGTGCATCGTACCTCACCCCCCAATTTCAAGATTTGATCATTCTTTCGCATTTTAAGAAGTCAAAGTCCACCAGTTTGACTTTCCAAATTGACCAGCTTCCTTTGACTTTCACAAGTAAGTTTCTTCATCAAAGTTTCTTGTTTTTGTGTGCTTTACAATACCCCATTGCTGGGTTTGACCAAAACTCCTTTGTGTTATAAGTCAAACCTTAAACGCACACTTTAATTGGGGAAAAACTACCAAAAATCACAATTACCATTTACCAAGGGTTGTAATCTGTCCTAAATAATATTTTAAGTATATTATGATGTTTCCAAACCATCAAAACTGAATTTTTATCAAAAACCTAAGAGTTATGCTTTTTGACCCGTTAAAGTAAGTGTTTTATCACATAGTTTTCTAATCTAACAATTTTGTAGCGAATGGAACTTACTAACTCACCTCTGGTATGTTAATAAACATATTTTAAGGTCTCCATAAGTCTAATATTACCGTCGCAAAATATTACATGTTTTGGGCCATTTATGTAATTATTGAAACTTAAGGGGTAAAAAGTGTAATTTTACTAAAGATATGAAATTTTCAGAATTGTTATTATGTTTTAGTAATTATATAATAAACCCTAAATTCTGGAAAATTATATTTTTAAGACTTTGTTGGATTGACATAATTAACCCCTAAGTTTAAGAAATTACAATTTTAACCCTAAACTTTACATAATTATCAAAAGTGGCATTTATGATCATAAAAGGGATTTTTTAGTAACAATAACTATTAAATAAAACATTTTTGACATAAATAATAAATAAATTCCCCAATTAATCGTTTAAAGCATAGTCTGATCGTTCGGTCTTTACAATTGTCAATTCTTCGAATTATTTAGGTTTTCATCAGGGTTAGTTATTATCGTGCGTTGCTCGTTCTTTGTCACCTGCTTAGCTTATCAGGTGAATATTCATAGCCCCATTTTTGTTTCATGTTTTGGGGTGTAACATGTACACTTATCGAACTTTCATACTATATATTTTTCATTTAACTCAAATGCGATTCTTGTTCGTTATTGTGTGTTTTGCTTGTATGTGAACTGTATGTCATATTGCATGTTGTTCTTTCATTATGTTTCATGATCATTCGCATAACATTAACTGTAAAACGCCTGGGTTCAAATAATAGATCTATTGGGGTGACGTCTCACTTGACTTGACCGGTTTTGGCGTCGAGTGATTGGTAACCTAAGTGTCAGGATTGGTTTATGCACTCTACTTGTACTTGCTTTATTTCATTACATGTTCTTTCATACTTATGCATTTCCACATAACGTTAGATCGCATGTTTTACTTACATTCTATGCCAAACCTATGGTTACTCACCAACTCTAGTAGTTGACTCTATTATGTTGTACATGTTGCAGGACATAACTGATGATTTATCGTGGACGCTTAGGACATGCTTTTGGACCTAGATTAATTAAGATTAAAATAAGTTATCTATTTGTTTTGCTTGGATATTACTAGTTGTATGACATTATTTATACTTAATGAGTGGCATGTTTAAATTTGGTAACTTTATTAGTCGTCATGAGCATCTGAACAATCCTCGTGCCCCAACGTATTCCGCCGTTGGTTGGGGTGTGACAGTAGAGATAATGAAGACTTTTGAATGAAGTTCTTCGAGAATTCCTTGGGAATTAGTGGTCCGGGTGAACCTGATTGAAGTTATGAGTTTGTGAGGTTGATAGACTCATCACATACTGTGGACATATATATTTGGATCCTTAGCTGTACATGAAGGAGGGGAGAGATATAACTATATTTAATTTTATGCACTCATATTGCTCGACTGATCAGATCAGATTATCAATAAACATACGGAGGTGAGGCTGATTAATTTGGCATGTTTTACCAAGTGGGGGTGATGGGAAAAGAATGCTAATCAGGAAGTCATAGATGATTCCTATGGTTTGATGTCAGAGAAATTCCTTTTGGTAACACTTCGGAGTGTGATTAAGTCCGTGTATAGTGAAATCACTTAAAAGTATATATGACGTTCGTGGTAGCGGAGCCGGTAGGAAGCAGACATACGATATGCCTAAACCCTAAACCCAAAGCCAATCCCAGGGAACAGTGAAGCTTCATAGGGTCTTTCTGTCCAGGTGCAGGTAGTCCGCATCTTCACAGACGAACGGCAGCCGTAACTATAACGGTCCTAAGGTAGCGAAATTCCTTGTCGGGTAAGTTCCGACCCCACGAAAGGCGGCTCTTCGCCACCTGGGGCTGTAGTATGTTCCAAGGGTTGGGCTGTTTGCCCATTAAGGCTGTTTTTTTTTTCAAAAAAAGAATTAAGAAATACTACTCATGGTAACCATTCAAGCCGACGATATTGTTGCACTACTTCTGGCATCATCACTAGAATGGTAATCATATTGCCTTGTTGCAATTATAATAGGATATATAGATCAGCGTATCAAGACCGAGTGATAGCTAATACCACAAGGTGAAATATTAAGACGAAATGTCAAGTATGAAGTGATAGTAAGTCCACGCTAACGACATGTAAGTCCACTAGGTAGTAACATCATGGGAAGACATCACGGGCCATGTGGTGGCATTAAAGTTATAGATGTCCGTAGGTGAACATCTTGCGAGATGTGAACCATAAGCGTTTGGTTACTACCCGCCTTGGTTGGTAGGGCGAATTTCGGGACGAAAGTCCTTTGAGGAGGGGAGAATGTAACACCTGGTTAATTCCGGTAAATCGCGGGAAATTTTTCTGATTAATGAATTAGACTCGTTAGGCACGTTAGGCCCATTAAGAGATTTTCAGCCCAATAAAGGCCCAATCCATGTGTCCAATGTCCTGATAAGTTGCTAGAAGTATTCAGACAAATCATTATGAAATTCGAGACGTTACAGAGCGATAAAAGTAGAGTTCAGGTTAAACCAGCAAGGTTCGTGGTTTAATTGATTAACGTGTTGGATAACCGAACTCTATTGTAAAGTCGATGGTTTGAGTGATTATGTCAATAGATATATTAATACGGATGTCAATATTTATCAGAGAGATTATTGAGATGATTTATAGAAAAGGTGAAATGCATGTGTGGAAACGATAATCGGCGCTTAACGCACATATGTCATTAGCAGTGACATAAAGCTCACTGAGATGAGATTAGGGTATCTGTAATTGCCAGATACTTGATCATTGATGTTCTGGAAATTAGAAATGATAATCGTGGGAATCGGTGCGAAAAATAATGAAATTGGTGAATCGTTCGGTTAAGGGAGAATAACTGAAATTGATTGTTTAATTGTTTAAGATGATTTTAAAGACCCCGTAAAGTTATAAACACTTTTTCAAGTGTTTATTGAGAATTACAGCCGTATTGATATATTCGGTTCGTGAAACGGCATTAAACGAGACACGCGCCGTATACGCACTTTATAACGCGTGTTTATCTTAATAAACATCAAATTATATTTATTTTGACGTTTTAAGTATTCCGGAAATGTTTATAAGGCTTTTATAATACTTCAGTCATTCTAAAATATTTATACGCCATTATCAAGATGTTAACGGTTTAACGTATTCAGAAATTGCGGTATATACCAGTTCATTTGATTTTGACCACACAAATTACCCCAAGTATATAAAGGGATAAATCTTGTCTTATCCTCATTATTACCTAGAACATACCGCACACACATATGTGTGTTTTTGAGAGAAAGAACAGGAGCAAGCTCCTTTCGTTTTTTCCAGCGTGCCAAGTCCGGCGACCTAGTGGCGGTGCCACCCCTTGTTCTTCACTCCAAAATTTCCTTCTGTTCTTCCTTTTCATTCTTAATGGCAAAATCGTGAGCCCCTGGTCCATTCTAGTCGCGACAAGAGAGACAAAGAGAGGCCGTGGCGGCTGCTAGGTTACCGCCATGAATGTTAGTTACAACTCTTTCCTCTTTCGTTTTCTAGCGACGGTAAGCCCCAAATGGAGGGAATCTTGTGTGTTGCTTCTGTTTTGATTTTCTTGGTTGTTTCACTCTAAAAACCACCGATATTTACATACATGTGTAGATCTAAGAGAGATGATGGTGGTTCTATGGTCATTTTCTACGGTGACACAATTGACTAGCGGCCACCATGGCCTCCGTCCGCCGGAAAATGGTTCTATATTATGATGTTGAGGTGATATTTGGCTAGTAAATGGTTGTAGAGAAGATTTGGAGCGTTTTGATATGGGATTTGGTAGAAATGAGTCAACTTGGTACCGAGTGAACCGAGTCGAATTGGTAATCGAATTTGGTCACTATCTTTGACGGGTCAAATGTGGTCAAACTTAAAACTGATATCATATTATTAGTCGTGACGAAAAACCATGCGGAATGGAGTACTTGATTGTTTCGGAAAATCGTGATCTTTTTACGGATAACGGGGTCCGGGTTCGCGTACCGACCTGAGGTATACCATGCTCATTATATTGTATCATTATATTGATATAGTATACTAGAGCTGTGAGAAACGGTTATTACAAATCGAATAAATTAATGATAATAATAATGAAAATATATATAGTTTTGTTATTGTTTTATGTATATAAAAATCATGATTTCATGTAATCAATAGTTAAGATTTCATGAAATCAAAAGCTATGATTTTATGAGAAATATACATAAATAAACGTTTATGTAGAAGCTATGATTTTATGTGATTTATAAACATGTGAATATATATATATATATATATATATATATGATTTTATGTAAACCCTTAAGGTTTTATAAATATAACCGTACAAGACTCGAGTGATTTAGTTTAATTTTAGATGATCTGTCGAAACAGGCCACACGATCGTATTACCACTTAGGGCATATGACCGTGTCTGACAGGAATTGTTTTATTTGAAATTGACAGATAAATATACGATCATATCCGGGTTAGGCCATACGATTGTATTGGGACATCCAGTCGTATCGAGACCTCAATCTACAGAAGTAGTATATTGTATGGGGTGCAAAGAACAATCGAGCCTAACCAGTATTATTACTGTGTTAAATTAAATGTACCTCTATTTGTTTAGGTCAACAGATTCTTCGAGCTTGACGTAATGTTGAGTAATTTCCAAACCTTCTGTATGGTGAACTGTCTATGAGTCATCTGGCTTCCCCTTACATGTATTTAAATGCTTTGGGGCTGCATATGAACCTGTTTAACCATTTTATTTGATAATACTATGTTGTTGATGTATGTGTTATATTTGTGTTATGAACGGTGTGGTTGTTGACTATTGTGAATTCCCTTAGCTGGATATCTCGGGTCATTTAGGTTAATCCCACTGGTTGGATTACCACAAGGCATATGTGTAGTTCTATGGCCATTAGGATTAGACGTTGTTCTCATATCATTTGAGCTCTCTAACTTTGGCATTAGAGAGGATATGACATATATGTTTGGAACATTAGCGGGAACTCGGGGGCACGTGTCCGGGTTTGAGCTTCCAATTGCTGGTTGACATTAGACAGGACTAGGAATTCATAATAGTCACAGGTATTTTAAAACTGTTTTGCTGAGGTGAGTCACTAGCTATGGCTCACCAACACCTATTGTTGTTGACTATTTTGGTTCATATTGCATGGAAGTGATCATTGGAATGGACCTATGTTGTACAAAAGGATAGGTTGGGTTTGCCTAGAGTTGGTGTGTGCAAGTACTAGCAGTTGAGGTAGTCTAAGTAGCAGTCTGCGGTGTTGTACCAGTCTTAGAGTAAACTTGGAGCCTTAATGGAACCCAAAGAATACATAAGTGCATTCTTAACGATAACTAATGATTTGACATGTACAGGGGTTCTTCAAAGGACTGGTCGGCCCGTGCTAAAATAAGTTATATGTTTGCTTCTGCGTTTTCTTATACGAGCGACCAAGTCCGACGCCCTCTTCGCAGAGACAGCCGCGACGAGGTGTGACAATACCCATTCATGTGGGGGGGGTTGTGGAATTCTGGGAGAAAAACTAGTGTAAAATTGGTTTTTTCATTAAGTGCGAAAATGAGTTTTTTACCAACTGTGGATAAAAATAAAGTGCATGTAACTACGGTTAATGCATCTTATTTTCTAGGTTTATGTAGTACGTTGTGAGGGCTTTCTAACGCACCAATTCACGTACAAAACCGAGCTCGTGTGAATGAGATATCGATGCTCAAAGTTGAGGTTTCAAGGCTATGAAAAGCTGTGAAAAAGGAGAGCAATTGGCTAAGCATAGAGTGGAACTTATCCTACACTGGTTGGGGGATAAAACCTAAAGTAGTTTACAAGGAGGGGACTTTACCCATGATTGTTTCCTTGAGTAGGAGACATCCCATGGACCCCAAAGGATGCGCAACACCCCCAACTCATACACGTGCGCGTAGCATGGGCGATGGGTGCAATGTGGGGCTTTGATGGCGCACTTTGCACTTGCACGCTTCAAGATGCATGCAGAATAAAGATGGCTCGAGTCAATTGGGCATGCGGTATGAGGATGGCGCGACTCAGGTCCGGGGGAGTGCCTCCTGCGTGGTGCTAATTGGGTCTGGAGCGAGTACAATGGTCCGGTTCTTGGGTCATTCCAGGTTGTGTGCATGGGCGCACGGTGTTATTTCGTACGCAGGTGAGCGGACCAGCAATTGGTCGGCGCAGATCCTCCTGCGCCTACGTGGCAACGCTCGTGCTCTTGGGTAGTGCATGAGTTGGGTAAGATGGAGCACCTGTGTGGCGCGGAACTGACAGGTGCACGCGTGGCGCATTTGTTGTCAGCCTAGCGTGCGTGCCAGGTCTGCAAGTGCTGAAACATCCCAGTTAATGGGTTTGTTACGCATTTATGGAAGTTTTTCATTTGACCACTTTAATTGTGAGCTGAAACATAATTTCAAGTCAATTAAAACTAAATTCACATTGAAGACGTTTAAACTGATGTTTGACTAAGATTTTAATATTTTATTTTTCAATTGAGCTCTCCTCCACTATAAATAGTGACTCATGCGTTGAGCCAAGATACACCGAATTCATCAGAATTCTTTCTCTCTACTCTTCCTGAAACTCTTTCTCAAAGATCTTCATTTTCGTTCTTTGCTCATCAAGTGTTCAAAGGTAATTTCGGGCTGAGAGTTATCTCGGCTATACATCGGTTTAGGCGATTGTACCCTGGGAAACAAAACGGGATCTTCGATAGACCCGAAATTTGTTTTAAAGAACCCGGGTTTTGACCCGAAGCCTTCACCAAGGTTTTCTAAAGTTTCTTTACAAACTATTTAATTTCCATCAATTTCATTTTAAACATTTCTTTTTTTTCATTTAACATCTTCTCATAAATTTCATATTATAAAATTCAATCTTGTTCATAAGCTCATATACCTCTATTTAGATTTAAAGTATACAAATCCTTCTTCATAATAATTCAAATTGGTTTTTTTGGCACCTATCGAATTGTGTAATTCTCATTTAATTATAACTGTATTGTGTCACACCCCAACCGATGGCGGAAACATCGGGGCATGATGATTATCCATAAGCACATGACACTATTTAAAGTTTCATTATTTAATAATATCCAATTTCAAAATTATACATTGAATACAAGTAACATAAACATATAAAATAGTTCTCGATTAAATTAACTAGGTCCAAAAGCATCCTATGTGTGATGTCAATCATGAATGCTTGATTCTCAATAACCTGAAAACACGCAAAAGGTCAACTATCTACATAGTTGGTGAGTCATAGGTTAAATAAATAAATAAACAGTTAAGAAAAATATTTGATAAGGTTTTTGCAAAGTCACACTGTTAAACTAAATGTGCAAGTATTACTCTAATTACACACGTATTCGTCACCTAGTACTAAATGATGTTCAATTCCCGCAAAGGAATCTCTACGATTATGATGTTCAGTTTCCTCAAAGAAACCTCTACGATTATGATGCTCATGAGACTTACAAGTGTTCAATTCCCTCAAAGGAATCTCATCGATTGCTCATGAGACTTACGAGTACAGGTCCCTAGAATACGATGTAATGTAGATAAATACAAACAATTTATTTAACAGTACATGACTTGCATAGTGATAATAAATGATTGAAAAAGGTTTTCATAAAGTCATACCTGAATAAACATTTACACACACATATTCATCACATAAACAGATATTCATCACATAACAGATATTCATCACATAAACGAGATGCCTGATTGATGGTTCGCAAACCAACAATCGGTAACAAAGTTTGTCCACGTGTTCAATCCCTCTCGAGGAACCTCTACGATTACTGTTCAGTTCCTCTCAGGAATCTCAGCGCTGGGACGACATTCAGTCCCTCGCAAGAACCTCAACGTCATCATGTTCAGTTCTTCGCAGGGAACCTCACGTTTGATGCTTCGGAGCTTTAAGCATAAAGTTTCCCAAATAGCATACAATATCAAGCATGGCAAAGTATATAATCACACGATATCACACAAATACATACAAGTAAATGTATTCAACATTATTTGACTTTGCGTAGAAAGTATTAATTTTTGAATGATTAAAAGTTTCGCAAAGATTCATGATGATAAGCATGATAAGTAATATGATTTATTTGAAAATAAGGTAATGATAATTAAAAATGTTTATGCGTGTTTTCCACCCCAAAATGGTTTGGAAAATAAGTAGAAAAATGGGTTATGAACTCACCTTAGGTCGCACAGCAAGATAAGCGTCTGGAACCAGTAAATCCTTAAGAGTAAATACCTAATAAATATATACTCGTAAGTGCGTGTTTAACGTACTAAGGACGCGACCTAAATAACGGGATTCGACAATTGGGTCAAATGAATCGATGCGCGCCAACTTCCAAAACCGACAAGTTATACGACGATTGGTCCAAGTAATCATCACATGTTTTTATTCTATATAAGTAATCGAACGATTGAAAACACCGCTATTATGCACGTTAATATTTCTCCAAAACATGCGCAATATAAATTGATTGGTATTCTAACGAATTGCTAGGCAATATATCAAAACGTTCGATATTCTTAAATGAGTGAAAAATTATATTGTTGAAACAGTAAACAAAAATAAATTCAAATAATTCGCGAAAATAACTTTTAGAGTGTTTAAAGGTTAATAGTTTCAAGAAAAATAAGTTTGAACAATAGATATGACATTTAAAGCGTATGGATAATATTTAACGTTTTCAAAAACTAATTTAGGTGAAAACAAATGTGTATTAGGGATGAAATAGGCTAAAATAAAATCAAAAGAAAAAAAGAAATGGAAGCCATAAGGATAGAACCCGTAACCTGCTGTTTTGAATTTGAAGGATAGAAGTACCCGTGACCTGCTGATTTGAATTTGAAAGAAGGAGCATCACCATTGCGGCAAGGGGCCATATTTGTTTTCAATTCGTTTCGAACATACATAACCAGCGGTTACGTTAACTCATTAAGTCATCTCCTAAAATAGAAACCCTAATATTCGTTTCCACCGTTAATGGCAAGATTTGGAACACGATTCCGTACAGAAGCGCGTGATGATCTAAAAGAGATTAAGTCTTAGATATACCTTCAATTGAAATGAACCGAGCATAGTGATGATGAGGGAACTCCACGCGTGACGTAGCTCGAATCCAACTTCGTTTCCTTTGCCTTGGGTGATCTCAGGTGATGGTGAAATGCTCGAACGACTCTCCCGGACGGCAGGAGATGGTCAAACACCGTGATCGGAGCTCGAAGGTGGGGTGTAATTGTTTTCCGGTTCTGAGCGCTTCAAATTGTTTCTTGGTGATTGAGTCGTGATAGCAGAAGTGAACAGGGTCAGCGACGGATGCCACATGTGGTGTATCTGTGGTGAAGGAAAGAGACGGAATCGATGGCCGGTGAAGGTGTTTTCGGTCCCGAGTTCATCACAGTTGATCGGAAATATTGGGGTTGCGAGAAAGTGGGATAATAAGGATCTAAACGAGATTTAATTGTGAATCATTGATTTTTCGGTTACTGATTATTACCCATGATCCAGAGATTATTCGATCAAATTAAGTCTATGATTAAACCGACGACGAAATGGAACGGAAATATCAAGATTGGGCCGACAGTTACAACATTTCTATTAATTCAAGATTTAACAAATGCAAATTGACACCCTCTAAGTTTGATACTTTTACACTCTAGTCCCCCAAGGTTACAATTGATTTATATCAGCCCTCAACTTATATTTAGTCTACAAATATAAATAAATAAATATATACATATATATATATATATATAATAGCGTTTTTACAAAATACCATTCATAAACATACGTCACATGAAATCACATAAAGTCATAAAACGTAAAGTTTCCATGAAACTCATAAAGCATGCGAAATGATCCAGTTTGTTTAATTAGCAGATTAATTAAAATTTCACCAATGTTTAATGTTTGATACTAAATGAAATTATCCATATTATTTATACGGGCCGGGTCACTGATACGGATATTTGAGGGACGTCACATATTGTATTCTTTATTTCCTTGTAGTGTAATTCTTCTATTTCCGCTTAATTGTAACCGTAATTCTTCAATTTTTATCTCCTTGTATCCGTTGATAGTGATGGATTTCACGCAAAACAAGCAAACTTAAACTATTAAGGGTGCATGCAACCTAAAACGAGATCTATGTTTTCACAATTGAACCTATAACTATGAACACAATAGGAACCCTAAAAAATAATCGAAATTACTAAAGAAGAAAGATAGGGTTACATACCTTTTAGTTGTTACTCTAAACAACTAGAATTATCCCTCTTGAACTCTTGGAAGCAAGCACAACAATTTCCGTGCCTCTAATGGAATCACATCCAATGACTCAAAAGAGAAAATTAACTAGTGGTGGATGAACTATAGGAAAGTTCTTCCACAAGGAGAGAGAAAGAAGGAGGCGAAAACTCAAGCCAAAAATGAGCGAATTGGAATGAATCCCTAAGGCCCCTATTTATAGCCTTGGATATCTTCCAGTCTTTTACCCTTCCTTCCATGTGGGATGGAAAAAGCCTTGAACGAAATTCCCTTCTAGACAAGGGAATTTTTGTCTACCTCCCTCCTTCCTAGGGTTCTGGAACGTTCCCGAGAAATCAACTATTGATTAATTGGTATTTAACCCTTCTATTAACTAAATGGTTAACTAACCTCCCAAATAGTTTTATCCAATTTATTATTAAAGCATAATAATTAATAAACTAATTTTTTCATATTAATTCTACTTATATTGAGTCTTGAGGGCAACCCAAAAGGACTGTGCTGCTATCAATTATAGTTATGGGCTTAGACACTTAATCCAGCAGTCTCTCACTTGGATAAGTCTAGTAACTATTATTTCCAGTGTAGCTTCCTAATTGATCAACAAATTGTAGCTTCCAATAAATGCTGTTGAACTCTGACCTAGTCAGTTACGTGTTCTGATATAGGAGATCATATAATCTTCCGTTCTACAAGATATCATTCGAACATGAGACATGGAACATAATCAATCTCATCGTCCAGTACTTTGTTTCCCGATTTCTAATTTGTAATGACATAGAACTTCTAATTGAACACATCAATTCAGTTTTGATCGGGCCCGGCAATGTAAGTCAACATCAAATCACCGAGGGGCCCAAAGATATCGCTTTTTCCCGTTAGGGCAAAAGGAACGAATAAACTTTGACTTATATGCTTGCACCATCTACTCATCAAATCATGCACAACAATACGTTTTATAACATCAAGTTACTGATGCGCTTACACATCATTAATGCACAATTGACTTGTAAACCACAACTCATATATCTCCATTTAAAGATTATAAGATATTATCGTCTCAGAATTACTTGTGATAAATTTCATGAAGTAATCTCTGAGCGTGGGTTAATCCAATACTTAAATCTCCATTTCGAAGTACTCACGAACATTGTAGCAATACCATTGTTATGTCTAAAACTCCTTAGATAATCTAAAATTCCATTCATGGCAATCTTAATTCACTACTTACATCCAAAAGCATGATCGACTGTGGAGTTTGAATAATCAAATTATTCGGGGAGTAGAACATGCAAAAAGAAATAATAATAAACATTTGACAAACATAATTCTCCTTTATTTAATCACCAAAAGTCAACCACGTTTACTTTGTTATAAGTTTCAAACTAACTGTTTAACTACTAAAACTAACATCATCTTTCAGACCAATGCTTCTAGCATGCTAATTGTATTTAACCCTACTCAGACCCTTTGTGAGTGGATCTGCAGGATTTAATTCAGGTGATACCCTCTTCACAAAGAGGTGACCTTCTTCTACTTCATGTCTGATGAAATGGTATTTTCTATCGATATGTCTTGACTTGCCATTAACTCTTGCTTCCTTTGTCAAAGCAACCACTCCTTCATTATTGCAAAAAAGTTCCATTGGCTTCTTGATGGTTGGCATAACTCCAACATCCCCGATGAAATTCTTCAACCAAATGGCCTACTTTGATACTTCGCTTACCGCTATGTACTCTAATTCACAAGTAGAACCAGCCACTGTCTCTTGCTTGGAACTTTTCCAAGTAAATGCTCCTCCATTTAACGTAAAGACCCAGCCAGTTTGAGAACGGAAGTTGTCTCTGTCTGTTTGAAAGCTGGCATCACTATACCAGTCACTCTCGGTGTATAACAGTCACCAATCACTAGGACCCAATCCTTAGTCCTTCACAGATACTTGAGAATATTCATAACCGTTACCCAATGAGCTTTACCTGGATTTCCCTGATAACGACTGACCATTGATGTGCTTGTAATTGCACATCTTTTTATAATAATAATTCCAGACATTTCATACGTATTTACATATGATTTCATATGCTAATGAGGCTTAAATACTTAAAATGTATAACTTTGTGTTTCTAGAAGCTTTGGTGAAGAAATGGAGGAAAAGCGATGGAAAACAGAGAAGATGCGAAGAATCGAGTGAAAATCGGAACGTTCAGTTTAGAGATTGAGAATTTGATCCCTTATTTTCCATCCTTATGATGATGTGAAACCTACTTGATATGATAGAGTACGGAAAATGATGGACATAGGAGAAAACGGGGGTCAATTCTGAGTTGTAACGATGAAAGTTATGAACGTTTCAAGGTTATTGCTGAAAAAGTCAAACATGGTCTATAACAGCCCGTTACGACTACTTTTCATTAAAAACTCTAATTTCGGGCCTATAAATACAATGTGATGTTTAGGAACGAGGGAAGAAGTTCCAGACGGATGGGGTAGGCCATTAGGCCCGAGAAGGTCTAGAAGTCGAAGAATCATCACTCGATCGATGCTACTACGCGTTGATCATTCGGTTTGAGATTATTTACGTTTAATCATTATTTTTCCAGTCATGAAATAATCTGGTTTCCATTTACTTTTCGGTATGTTAGGCTAGTCGTATTCATCATCTAGGTATAGATTATTCTTGACTGATTCGATGTTATGGATTGATGTTTTGCTTATCACACAATGATTTTAGTATAACTCTTATTATTCGTATTGCATGAATGAATTATGTTATGATTTGAATGCTTGATTTGATTCCTAGTAGTCGCTGTTTTGGTGCATAGGATAAACGTCACTTGTTCATCCAATAAATTGCTATTTCTTAGTTGTTTTGTAACCATCTCAATATGTGTTTAGGAACTCTGACGAGCCTAGATAGGAATCGATGATAGTGGTCTTATGATAGTATGTTCGATTGAAGGTTGTCCTTATGTTTAGTCAGATATCTTGTCTTCCTTGTCTAGGATCATAAGATTAGATAGTTGTTTAGATGCATTGCTTCTATGATGTCATGTGATATGGTTGTAATGGTTAGTCCATCATGGTCATTCAGAATAGGATTGGTCTATGGTCCAAGGTCTAGGCTTATAGCTATGTCATTGAATTAGTGGATACTTCCTTGTGGCTGTGGGTTTAATTGTAGATACAGTCTCTAGCGATTCTGTGTCCATAAGACAGTTAGCATAAGCAACCATTCCATGTAGTTGAATAGGTT
Organism: Deinandra increscens subsp. villosa; assembly: GCA_039602395.1. Taxonomy (NCBI): domain Eukaryota; kingdom Viridiplantae; phylum Streptophyta; class Magnoliopsida; order Asterales; family Asteraceae; genus Deinandra; species Deinandra increscens. The sequence continues at coordinate 74,892,397 of JBCNJP010000012.1, read as the reverse complement.
AAGATGATTCTACTCCTAAATGGTGCATTCCCTTTATTTATAAGTTATCTTAATAGCTACCCTTAGTAATTAGGTTGGATTTATCCTATTCCAATAATTATTCGATAAGTTAGTTAGTTAAGCTAGTTTAAGTGACAGGTAGGCTAGTTAGTTAGGTTAGGGTAGTTAGGCCGGAAATAAATTAGGTTGAGTAGGAAATTCGTATCCTTGGATCGATCATAATTCTTACCATTGCTATATTACAGGTACGATAGGTACACTTGCCTATATTGCGTATAGTTGGTCTTAGGTAATTATTTGGTTTATAAATTTTAAACCTGATTGTGCAATTATATATTTTGGCTTCACCGCCACGACATACGCGCAATCAAGTTTTTTGCGTCGTTGCTAGGGATATGGCTTATCTAAGAAAGAGCTAGTTAGTTTCTGGCCCCTAGTTAATATAATTATAGTTAGTTATCTTTTTTCTTGTTTATTTCCTATTTCAAAAAAAAAAACCAAAAACATTAAAAAGACCCAAAACCTCATCACGATGGTAGCAAGATTCGAGAACATAGGCCTTAGCCTTATTAATATCTTTAGGCAGGATCCCCCATCTGAGGAAGAATAATATTATTTTATAACTCGATTCCAATCTATTTCTGCACACGCTATCACTACCCTAGAGCAATCGAAGAAGGAATTCCACGCCCATTACCACAAATCTCCCAAAGCTACAGAACCGGAGACGACAATGGACGAAGTGCTAATTCAAAGCTCGCATACTACTGCACCAGTCCCACCTCCGGATCACAGCTTCGTTAGTTTCTCTAGGTTCACAAATTTTCAAGTCCTTTGGCATGATCAACTAGATTCAGCTGACCTACAAGTCATTGAAGATACACATGAAGAATTGGAAAGCTGGACAACACACGAGCCTTATGGAGACAACATAAAGAATGAACTAGAGTGCGTAAGAGACTGGAGTGATGACAAAAACGACAATGATGGCTTAGATTTGGCTGAAGTGATAAAGAATGAGCCAAGCATGCCTTGAGAAGATGAGTGCGGAGAAAATTCGTACATTGGAAATCTTTTCGAAACAACAAATTCTCCAAACAAATCAGAATAGCCACTTGTCCCGATGATCATAATGTCTCGTTACCAGATAACGACCCATTACGTACTAGTAGTGAAACGTCCCGTTATCACTATAACGGCTTTATATATAAGAAAAAATCCTGATGATCATTTACTGTTACATAATTAAGCAATCATTCCATGCAGTTGAATAGGTTAAGATGATTTTACCCCTAGATGATGCCTTCCATTTATTTATAAGTTATCTTAATAGCTACCCTTAGTAATTAGGTTGGATTTATCCTATTCCAATAATTATTCGATAAGTTAGTTAGTTAAGCTAGTTTAGGTGACAGCTAGGCTAGTTAGTTAGGTTAGGGTAGTTAGGCCGGAAATAAACTGGGTTGAGTAGGATATTCGTATCCTTGGATCGATCCTGACTCTTACCATTGCTATATTACAAGTACGATAGGTACGCTTGCCTATATTGAGTGTAGTTGGTGTTAGGTAATTATTTGGTTTATAAATTTAAAACCTGATTATGCAATTATATATTTTGGCTTCAGTACCACGACATACGCGCATCAACCATGCTCAAGGCAAAAGACACATCAGGACGAGTACATGTCATAGGATACATGATAGATCCAATGGCGGAAGCGTGTGGAACTCTACTCATTTCTGCTATCGCTTCATATATACTCGGGGCTTTCAGTTTTACTCAGTTTGGTATTACTCTGGATTGGCAGTTCTCGTTTTTTGGTGTTTATATACATAAATGTTTTATTACTTTATCCAAGTATGTACTCTGATTCAACCCAATTAGCCTTTTATTCCTATCCCTTAAAAAATTTCAGAATATAGGCAGAATAAAAGGCTAATTGGGCTGTCATTTACTATAAGAAGTATGTCATCAACATACAATACCAGGAAGGTGGCTATGTTCTTAGATCCTTCATAATGAAAGCTTCAAAACCCCCCAAACCTTAATATGTAGTAACGAGGGAACTCTTCCTGTTCACATTTTGTGAGGTGTTCTAGTAACTTTCTTCGTTGGTACAAGATTAAGAATGTAGGCGGCAGTCTTTAAAACATACCCCCAGAATGAGATTGGAAGTAAAGCTCGACTCATCATGGAACGAACCATGTCCAACAAGGTTCGATTATGTCTCTTAGCCACACCATTAAGTTGTGGTGTCCTACGAGGTGTTAATTGTGAAACTATTCCACATTCCTTGAGATAGTCATGGAATTCAATACTAAGATACTCTCCGCCTCTATCTAATCGGAGCATCTTTATCTTCCTGCCTAATTGATTCACAACTTCTTGCTTAAACTCTTTGAATTTTTCAAAGGTTTCCAACTTATGCTTGATTAAGTAGATATAACCATATTTGCTATAATCATCAATAAAAGTCACATAGAAAAGATTGGCATCCCTTGTGAACGATCTGAAGGGCCCACATACGTCTGTGTGAATGAGATCCAACAAATCTTCACCTCTTTCACAAGGTCCATGCGTTTCTTGTTAATGTGTCCAAAATGGCAACGCCACAAACATGTTGTGACTATACCATTAGACGAATCAATTTGAAATACACTATTTCCTAAGTTGTCTACACACATCACAGTTTCATACACACCATTACAAGGTAAATCTTCGAAATAAAAATACCATTTTTATATGAAAAAATAGAACCATTCTCATCATTGAAGGAATATCTAAAACCTTGTTTGCACAATGCATGAAAAGAGATAATGTTTCGTGTCATTTCTGACGAGTAGCAACAATTCAATAAATCTAAACTTACACCATTACTAAGCACTAGACTATAAACTCCAATCTTAGTGACAGGTGAAGATCTCCTATTCCCTATGATCAAGTTCATTCTACCGTGCTCCACATCCTCACTTTTTCTTAGTCCTTGCAAAACAGAGCAAATGTGGAATCCACACCCTGTATCAAGGACCTAAGAACTAGAAGATAATGGGTTATTAGATGAAATAGTGTATATACCTGCGGAAGATGGTTTCACTTTGCCATCCTTGATATCTTGCAAACACTTTGGGCAACTTCGTTTCCAATGCCCCTTTTTGTTGCAATAGAAGCAAGTGGCCTCTTTAGGATCAGAGACAGGGGTAACATCAGAACTGGATTTTACTTGAGACTTTCCCTTCCAGTTTTTCTTAGGAGGACCTTTCCTCTTCTTCCCCTTTCCTTGACCAATGGCTAGAACCGGAGCATTAGGAGGAGTGGAGACAATACCCTTTCCCTTAATTTCTGTTTCAGCTGTTCTTAGGAGGTTGTGCAATTGACCCAGTGTGGTCTCATTGTTCTTCAGATGATAGGTCAGGATGAATTGATCATCACAACTTGGTAAGGAGTTCAAGACTATGTTAATAACCAACTACTCATCAATTTGCACATTTAGCCTCAAAAGGCGATCCACGTAACCTTGCATCCCTTGCACGTGGCCGCTGACAGACTCTCCGTCCTTCATCTTGCTTGATATAAGGGCTTTACTATCTCGTACTTTTCTTGATGAGCTCGCTTATGGTACTTCTCCATAAGGTCCTTGTTCATCTTGTACGTCTAATAATCCTCATAAAATCTTTGCAGTTCAGGAGTCATGGTGGCAACCATGATGCAAGAAACTTTTGTTGCATCATTTTCGTGTTTCTTGTAGGCAGTTAATTCTACAGGAGTGGCATTCTCTTCGTCAATTTCATTAAGCTCTTTGTCAAGGACATACTCCTTGTCTTCGAAATGAAGGGCCATTTTGATGTTGCGCATCCAGTCATTGTAGCTGGTGCCATCCAATGTCACCTTTCAGCAGATGTTCAACAAGGAGAAGTTATGGGAGGAGGAGGAACCAAAAGCACCTTTACGGGCAGGCATTTCTTTTAGGAAATGTAGATTAAGTTAGATAAGAATAACCAGGTAGGATTCAACTATAAAAATTCACAACTTAGAAAAGGGATGCCGTAATCTTATTGCAAATTTCATAAAGGTAGGTATTACTTTTGAGACACATTGAAACTATCCAGTGGCATGTTTAATCTCAAATTTTGCTCTTCCATTTATGATTGAGATACCGAGGATCACAACAAGATGTGAATAACCATGCAAATGTGCTTGGTAACCTCAATGTCATTTATCGTCTCAATTGATTTGCTGGTTAACCACACACGCTCCATCAATAATGATAATTTGTTAGATACCCGTTACAACTCTTTATTAGTCCCTATTATTGTGCTTGTTAACCACACACGCTCCACTAATTACTTATAAAGTGTAAAGTGCAAGTTCATGGTTAGCATACAAATTCACATTTTCCTTAAAGTAACTATGATTTTTAATAAAAGGTTTAGTTACTTTTAATGTCATTATACTTTTAATGAGAATTAATTTTGTCCTATCAAACCCGTTCGGCTAATGACCCTCCACTAATCAAGGAAGCGGTGGGTGAGAGTGGACACCCTTTCAACTACCATTTTATAGGTTGTTTCCGTATCCCCCCCCCCCCCCCCATAGACTAGCTTCGTGAATGAGACCTACTATTGATTTGACTGACTTTATTCTCATAGGTATAGTAATAACTAAGCTTTTATTATTACATATAGTATAAGGTGTATTTTCAAAACTTTTTTTCAAAATGTTGAAATTCTGCCTCTAACATACACAACAATGACGCCATCAATAGTTCTGGAACATTTAGTTTATGTTTAGCTAAGGCTGTTGCTATTAAAAAAGCATGATATTCATTAAAAAGAAATTTTCCTCTAATTTTGCAAGGTCTAAATAGAATAGAAGGGATATGGATTACTTGACACATTCGATCCATCCAGTAAAGGGTTCTCTGTAGGTACTGGTGACGATTGTAGGTCGTATCATGACCAGTGATATATCTTTTCTTAATCCCTCTTGCAATAGCATTTCCCCATCGCCTTTGTGAATACATAAGTATTTGGCCATCCATGCAGGTTAGCCCTTCAAACAGTGAATCAAAACACAAATTATATTGACAGATTTCTTGTCTATTGGATGAGTTAATTAGATGTGGTACATAGGCAATTCGCTATGGTCCATGACATAGCCCACTAAGCTATACACACTAATCCGTCATTAAGAAAGAAAATGGTTTTTGAAGAGAAACCTTTGGATACCAAAATTCTTCATGGCAGATGAAATGGCTTCTTCATCAGCTTTCTCCAAGATGAGTTGGCTATGTCTTTCTATTATCATCATCTGCTCCTTTTTTATGTTGATATTGTTTTTGCCATTAGTTGTCTCACCCATTTTAAATGGAGTTTCCACTATGATTCCTGACTTTTCACCAGCGACATAAGCTGAAATAATACCAACTTTTTTATTTAACAAAAGTTGAATCGCTACAAGAAATTAAAATTCCTTTAAGTGACACAAACAAGCCCATATATTATTAACTATACTCACTCAAAGGGTGCTATGTTTGCTCTAGTATACGTACCTGTGGATACATGAAGAAGTAGTTTTATGTTGGTACATTCATTGACAAAGCTAGCTACATGCTTAACACCAAGCGTGTTAATCGCGAATGCCACATCATATCTACAATCAAATTAAAAAGCATTTTACATTACTAGAAAGTTACTAGAGTTATCTTAATTAATTATGTTGGACATATATTACAAGTAATAACATATGACAAGTTTGCTATTTATGAACCTAGTAAGCAGAACTAAATAATATGTTTAAAAGAATTTAAAAATAATGCATAATCTACTATATTATAAACAAAAATCAAAATGTCACTTGTTTTGTTCTCACACCACTTCTTGTCCCTTCCTTGGTCTGGTGAATTATCTTTTAAATTTTTGTTCCTTGACCTATATGCTTGTAAGAGGGACAAAAAGGGTTGAGCTTCTTCAAGACTGTTGATAGCGTAGAACCGGAAGGTTGGTTTTATGTTAAACTGGAACAAGTCCCTTATTTATGCTCTTTCTTGTGATCGGGATGACGTGGATGCTATGATTAAATCTTAGTTGCTAGAAATAAGCCTCAAGAGATGCACAAGCAGTGAGGCGAAGATTGTTGAACTCTTCTTCAAGTGTCGCAGCCCTGGAATCTTTATTGTTGAGGAACATCTCCTTAAACAGGTTCCAGGCCTCGTAGGCAGTTGATTCTTCAGTAACAACACAAACCAAAAGTTCATCAGACATGGATCCATAGATCCACTGAAGAACAAGGGCATCGATTTTTAGCCAACTGTCATAGTCCGAGGACTCCTTAGCAGGGAGTGGTGTCCCATCAATGTGAGACGAAACCCGGTGAGCACGAGCTTGAACCATAAAGAGACGAACCAATGTGGAGTAAGAAAGCTTAAACCCATCAAGGATTCGAAGTTTCTGGTGCAGGTTGGTGACAGTGTAGGCATGATTGAGGCTAGATTGCTTGCTGGAAGAGGGTTTGTCGTCGTCAGACATGATGGACGAGAGAACAGGAAAGAGAGATCGGAAAAGGAAATCCAGTGAAGGAGGCCAGTGGAGGACCAAGGGACCAAGGTCCGGGCTGGTGGTGGCTAGGGTTGATAGCTCTGTACCATGTAAGTTATTGAGAACTCGATGAATTCTATTGATAGATACAGGAATATATAATACAGATTCCTAACCAAGTCTAAGATAAATAAGGAAATACAAATCCCATACAATAATCTATATGAATATATATATATATATATATATATATATATATATATATATATATATATATATACTAGCCGTGTACCCGCGCGTTGCGGCGGCGACTGTGTATAGCGTGTTATTCGTCTTCTGTTCGCGCGTTCGGCGACGAAGACAATTTACAACGCGGTATTCGTTTCTGTTAGCGTGTTGCGGTGCGAAAACATTTATAATGCGGTACATTTGCATTCAGCAGTGGTGACAATTTACAAGACTCATAACATAAGGGGAAACCTGCGCGATGCGGCAACAATGACAAACAACCAACTTATACCCTATTAGGTTGTTATTACTCTAGTGCCAATCGATGATGGCTAGATGAATTATTTCTAAACATGACCAATTATTATTTATCTCAAACGTACATCTTGTTTGTAAGCGGGTCATCAATGGTCTATCGAGAACTTTTAAAGCATACCATAGTTTGACAATAGCATAATTTTTGTAGTTTTATTGTCATAACTTATGTTACACTTGGACACATTTATAACATTTAACCTAAAACTGTTGGGTAACCTCATTGTATGTCAAGGTATGTTATCAATAGCTTATACCGATTTTGTAAACATGTTAAACAAAGTGGGTTTAGGTTTACAATGCATGTCCTAAGCAAGAACTCAATATTACAACAGAAGATGTTAGAGGTATAAAATCACTAAACATAAAAAATGTTAGCAACGACATGGAATGCCAATAGCCACTATACTTATAAGCATGTAAGATGAGGCTATGATTCTTATGAATATTTTTAGAATTTAAACATGAATAACACCTGGTAGTCCATAAGGACATGTATCAATATTAAAACTCAAAAGATTACAGATTTGAACCTTTTTTCCTTTTACCAATTCCATCTACACCATTTCAATATAAAATTAATCCATTTAAATAGTCCAAGACCTTCCGAGATATAGAAGAACAAACTGAAATCTTTAGTAAGCCATACAAACTTGACTGAATTTGAGTACTGCTGAAAACTTACATACAAACTCGTCTTACTAAACGGCTCAGAACGACCCGTTTATTGAACATAGAGTTTTCCCTCTTCATTAGCATTGCTAAAATATCAACACATACCTATTGTTCCACATCAGAATCATGAACCATCAAGACTGTTGAGATGCCTAAGATAACTGCCATTTTTTACCCATGAAATCAAACATAAAATCCAACCTCTTTTACCCATTAGAACTGTTGATTTAAATATGAAAACCCAACCTCTTTTACCCATCTTAACTTTGTTCCATGACTAAACCTGCAAAAAGAAAACCTGTAAAACGGGTCGATGTTTTTTTCCATTATTCTTAATAGAGGCGAAAGTTTGTTGATTTCCATTTTGAAGACAAAAACAGGTCGATATGTCCCTTTGTCAGATCGTTTCCCCACGTTTTCCTTCAAGCAAGTTCTGTGTTACTTGCATTGACTTCAAATGTTTTGACACAAATGTGGTGATATTGTTCATACCAGCTTCGGACAAAGCAAATCCTAGGATTCCCTCTCCTTACCTGCAAAACAAGGTTTCATATAACGTTTTCACCAACAATGAAAGCAATTTTTACACCATTTCTAAAAAAATGATTTGATACATCACTTCTGGAAAAAAAAATCAGATTCTTACAATGGAGCATAGAACATGGATTTTTTTAAGAACAGAAAGTTATTCACCCATATTCTTTCCAAATTGCTTGCAAAATGGAATCTACATACAAATAAAAATCAACCCTAGAAAAACTAATCAAGAACCATTAAGAATAGAAGGAATATTAGTTGGGGCATTTCTATTTTCTTTTTCACCTACTGGAATGTAACTGAAACTCTCAGTATATTCGAAAGTCATGTGTGAATTGATCTTGGGGAATCCGAACACAACAATCAGAGAAATTGATTACTATGGAAATAAAATTTATAGATTATGTGATATATAAATGGTTGCTACTGTAATATAGTGACTCATGACACTCATATTTAGTCTATGACCCCTTTTAAAAGTGATCTATATATACTACTAAAGCTAAAAAGTAACCATTGATGTTATAGTGAGTTTGAGGGTCCATTATATATCGACCATTCTGCAGATTGGCGCAAAGATCAGCCAAAGATCAGACCTGTTGGTTAGACCAGATTTCAAATTTTTTTTTCCTTCTAAAATTTCATTTATTTATTAGTTTACTACTTCAATAAAACCTACTGTAAGTTATTTAAAACATCAATTATAAGCTTCTTGCAACCCTACTGTAAGTTATATATACGTTTTGCTTACCATTGAACCGCCTACAGCTGTAGAGTAAGTTGTACTCCCGGTAGGTGTTGCCACTATGACTCCATCACCTTGTACCTATTGGGTTAAACAAACTTTTAGTCAAAAGGGTCAGGAGAGTCAGAGTTTATAGAAGGGAAAAAATAGCAAAACACTTTAACTTCATTTCTAACTTTATCACCACTATCA
>JBCNJP010000012.1:74816705-74882671 GCA_039602395.1 Deinandra increscens subsp. villosa | reverse complement strand
ACAAGTAGAGGGTTTCTTGTTAAGTTAAACACTAATTAACACCGATCCTACAACAAAGAGAGGTCAACGAATATAAAAATCGTGCAAGCACTATGAGAGAGGTCAACGAATATAAAAACCGTGCAAGGATTTTTAAAAAAAAATGGGAGGCAATTAAATAGGATCTCAAGTGGTATGAACAACAATTAAGTGATCATAAGTGCCTACTTAGAGTAGCTCAAGGAAAGGTAGAAGAACTGAATAAAGAAGTTCTAGAACTTAGAACTAAACTTGACACTTCCCAATCTACCCTTGAAAAACATTAAGTTATACAAAAGAAAATGATTGACTCTCATCATGCTTTATTTAAATCAGAAGAGCGACTCGAACAGGTAAAAGAAACATCTGACCTCGGGGATGGAAATTTTCCTCCCCCATTACAACATGAATACATCAAACTGCCCTAACCTGAAGATGAATTGTTGAAAGAGTCCCAGAATAAAGCAACCATGGTATATGGGTCTCAACCGGTGCATAAAGATGAAAAGACAGCCACAGAAGCAACTAAGTCAAATTGTGTGAATAACACTAATGTCATTACTGAGTGTGCAGGTTCTAGCTCCAGTGAGGTGAAAAGAGCTGATGAAAAAAAGTTGTTTCCTTATCCAAAGATCGAGACTCCTTATTCCAAAGTTGTGGATGAGGTAAAGCGGGAACGAGTGGTGATGACTACAAAGCCAAATGGTAAGATCTTCATTCACCACTAAGTTCAAAGGCTTGGGTCATGATGGTGGTTTAACATCTGACATTAAGAGTATACGGCCCAAGATCACCATCAAGCCTCCAACTTCTGTTCCATTCAAGATTGAAAGGCCTAAAATCACAAACAAGTCTCCAATCTCATCAGTGGGCTCATGCAGTGGCAACACAAGTTTCTCAAAGAGCCCAGAGGGCCCAAAAGTTCAAATGTCTTGTTCTGCCCAATTTTTCCACAAACTAGAAAAGATTCAACAGAAATGCATCAAGGTCAGAAAGATCGAACAACTGGAGACCTAGAGTCTTTTCCGAACATGCAACCAAATCTCAATGCCTCTCCATCAAAGCCATACAGCTCAAATGGCTACACGTCTGATTTCTACCAGAAGAAGCAGACCTGTTATAACTGTGGAGTTTCTGGTCACATTGCTAGAAACTGCTTGCATCGTCCCTTTGAATCTTATTACCCGCTGAGTCATAAGGTTTCATCTCAGGATTCTATAAAGTCTAAGCCGAAGAATGTGCAACCACCAAAAGCAATGAAGACTGTAAATTCTAAGGTTAAACCTTCTGATGGCAATTGGGGGGCTGCCAAAGAGCAAAGAAAGCTCTCCAATCAAACTTCTAGTTTTCCAAGTTATAAAAATTTTCAAAAACATGTGAAGAAACCAATTTCAAAACAACAAGAGTTTGAAAAACCTAAAGTTGCCACTCCCAAGGTAACTAAAACTGTTTTGAAAAATGAAACTAAACTAAAGAAGGTTGAAACACCTAAAGTCACAACTCTAAAGGTGACTAAAACAACTGTTAAATCACCTAAAATTTGGAAACCAAAATCAAAAGCTGTTCAACCCCCAATTCCTGATTTCTCAAAAGGAATGTGCATAAAAGAAGTTACATTTATTGATGTTTCAGGAACACCTAGAACCACAATGACCTGGATACCAATGGCTAAGTGATCTCTCACCTTATGCAGGAACAGTCAAGGAGGACTTTCATTAACCTTGTTTGTATGTGATAGTGATTGTTCCAGGCACAAGATATGATACATCTCTCCACTTCATGTCATGAAAAATCTCAATGGTGGGTATGTTTCCTTGTGAGAGGTAAATCTTAGAAAATCAGCAAGATACTGCTTAAATTGCTTGTTTCTTGAGTTGTATTGTTTGATTATATGATAATGCATGAAACAAAACCCAACTCGATATGCTTTCAAAAGGATAACTTTGAAGGTTAGCTTGGCCAATTTTGTTTAAAGTTTCTTTGTTTCGTTGTATGTCAGTGTGTCGTCTCATTATTAAAAAAAAACAAAATGAATGAAAAAAAATAAAAAAAAAGAAAAAAAGGAAAAAAATTGTTTTTAGAAATCAAAAAGCAAGGGGAAGAATAGAAAATATGAAAAAGTTGACCCCTCATTTTAGAGTGTGCTTTTCAATTTTAATCTTTTGTTTATGTGTTTGAGAAGTTGGGAAATGAAATATTTCCGTTCTGAAGATGACTGATACGCGTAAGGCAAAAGTGAAAGATATGATCCAATTTGATATGTTCGGTAGGCTCAGTTCCAAAAACAAAGGTATGTGTTGCAACACTAAAATATAAAGTATGTCATTTGACGAGAAACACACACTTAGGTTAAGTTGCTAGTTCTATTTGACTGTGAGATTGTTCCCGATACACACGCAGGACTCTAGAGTGTTGAATCGAAAATCTCAAAAAGTTGGCGTCCCCTCTGTTTTGTGTGAGCAAAGACCTGGGGATGTCAAAGCCGTTAGTCAAGTCTTACCTCTGCTTTGCGTGAGCAATGACCTGGTGTAGAATGGCTGACGTGTTAATCAGACTTTCCTCTGTTTTGCGTGAGCAAAGACCTAGTTAATCTGTATTAACGTGCTTGCAGATCACTGTATATATAATTACACCACAAAAGATGCCAATGTGCACAATAAAATAGACCCTCTAGTTTCCAAAACCCGTTAGCCCTGACTTCGCGACTAGACTTATGTGTTTGATGAAAGGTTAGACTGACTGAAAAACGCCTTTGAGTTGAAATCATAAAAGTCTTTGTATATTATCCCCATCTCTCTTATGATCTGTTCTTTCTCTTCTCAACCAAGTCTCGAGAATAGATTCAAAACTATGGATACGGAAATGTGAAAATATGTGGTAGGGAATGATCAAGCTTGATAGACTGCATGAAGTAATTACCTAGGATTGGTGTGTGACTGTCTTATGTTCGTAATTAATGTACCTAAAAGATAAATAAGTGACAAACAACCTGGAAAATACGAACATAGGTTGAAAGAGGGTCAATATACTGGCAATCACCTGGACGTGTTCGAGTAAAAAATGCTGAAAAGGGTTCCTCAGTTCAGACAAAGACGGTTTGATCCCAAATAAAACCTTCTCGTTAGTAATTGAGTATGTTTGTTTTTAATTTTATTTTTCTTTTGAGTATTATTTAGTTTTTAATGTTTGTTTTTCAACCATGGCCAGATTAACTTAAAGGGTTTTAATATGTTTTTGTGGGTTTTGTGCAAGAAACTATGCCCCACCCCAAAAGTGACCCGTTTTTTAGTGGGAGAAGGGGAGATATGGAGATAATGGGTATTATCTCTGGGAGAGTCATTAGCTGAGAGAATCCTCAGCTAAGGGGTAGTGTGAAGAGTCCTCAGGCTCAGGGGAAGTATTTAAAGGAAATCCGCAATCAATGTTAGGGTTTGTGTTATATAATAAATAATGTTGTTCTCCTGCTAACCTTGAAACCAGTCATCATATACTGGTTAGTGTTTGTTTGTTTTATGTTGTGCATGGCAGGTTAAATGCAAATGAAATGTCATGGAAAAGAAAAGTCAAGGACTCTGTTGATCAAAGATTGCTGCTCATGTTGAAGAACAAGCCAGAATAGGACTTACCCTACTGAAGAATCTGATGCTTAGGGGAAGTTTGTTGGTTCAACTAAAGCTTCCAGAAGACACTGTTCACAAGGGGATATATGGAGATAATGGGTATTATCTTAAGGGGAGTCATCAGCTGAGAGAATACTCAGCTAAGGGGTAGTGTGAAGAGTCCTCAGGCTCAGGGGAAGTATTTAAAGGAAATTCGTAATCAATGTTAGGGTTTGTGTTAAATAATAAATAATGTTGTTCTCCTGCTAACCTAGAAACCAGTCATCATATACTGGTTAGTGTTTGTTTGTTTCATGTTGTGCATGGCAGGTTAAATGCAAATGAAATGTCATCGAAAAGAAAAGTCAAGGACTCTGTTGATCACAGACTACTGCTCATGTTGAAGAACCAGCCAGAAAAGGACTTACCCTACTGAAGAATCTAATGCTTAGGGGAAGTTTGTTGGTTTAAGTGAAGCTTCCACCAGACAATGTTCACAAGTTCTGGGGAAGCTAAATGCAGACAGTTCATTATCTACAATCAAGATGGCAAAGATAGAGGTTTTTTTAAAATTTTATCCTCTGAAGACAAAGGCGAGTCAAGGCAGTTACCATTCTTTCAGCCAAGACTCAAAGATCATTCGAAAAGAAGCAAGTGTTTGAGAATCCTCCTCTCATTACTTGTTCGTTATCTGAAGTCCAAGCTGATGCTGATTGAGAGAAAGCTCCCAAAAGTCTCTCGTTGTTGCCCAATGAAGTTCAAGCTAAAAGAAGATAGCAAAGCTGAAGACTAAAAGTTGAAGACATTTAATATCACAAGCCTAAGGGAAGATTGTAGACACTAGATTTATAAGGCTTGCAATATTAAATGGGTTTGCGAGGTTTTGGGCTTGTAATAGTTAGTATTTATGCTGGGTTTGGGCTTGGACTGAAATAAGCCCATGTAGGCTTATGTGTGTATTTATATAAACACACATAAGCCTCCTAGTTTAGTGTTGGCCATTCCAGAGAGAGCAAGGGGAATTTGATTTCTCTATAGAAATCGTATACCAGACGAATCCAAGGATTCGTGTGCATCGTATTTTCTGAATTCAAGGTTTAAGTATTTTGTTTTATATTGTGCTTAATTTGTTTTCTCCATCTCTGTTCTTGAATCACTCGTCTACACGGATTCCGCACGTGTATACGAGATCGATATCGTGTTTGGTTGTTGATTTTGATCCTACAATTGGTATCAGAGCCAAGAAACTTCGTTTCAAGGCTCTCACGATATCCATTTCAAGTGTTCTTGTGATTTTTTATTTGATTTTGTGTGATATTTGATCGTAGGCTGCGGAGAACAAATTAGGTTCTTATTTTTTGTGTATTCGATCGTAGTTTGGTACTCAAATTCCTTGGTCTTCTTTTTGTATGTTTCATAATTGATTTTTCCTTATTTGGTTTTTCGTTTGTTTAATCGGTTTGAATTAATTCTGGTCAACCAAATGATTTGTTGGAATCCATATATTCTCGGTGATCATCATCTTTCACGAAATTGAGTTTCCAATTGCACTTTTTGACTTTCTTTGTATCCGATCTTCTAAAAAAATATATATATAATTTTGATCTTTACGTGAGTTTCTAAAATAAAGGAACAAGGTTCTTTAAGTTGGTTTTCAAACTTTGAACTAGGTTTTCGAACTTTGAGTTGAGTTTTCGATGGGCTTAGTTTTTGGATCCTTTAAACGATATCACGTTTTCGTTTCTAGTTCTTAACGACTGTGGTGCACAAAATCGATCATCAGTTCTTGGCCTGCACAAAATTGGATATCCAAAAAGGAAAATTGGGGTTCGGCCTCATAAGGGTGTTAGGCTCAAACAGGTTTTCGGGTTCAAGTGGTTTTCGGCTCAAAGGTTTTCGGTTTGGATCCTCGAGATTTTGGTTTGGATTTGAGTTTTCGACTAAAATTCTCAAGATTTTGGTTCGTATAAACTGTTTTCGATTCAGATCTCCAGAGTTTTCGGTTCGGATCCTCGAGATTTTGGTTTGAATAGGTATTTTCGGCTCGGGTGTGAGTTTTCGTTTCGGGTGCAGAGTTTTCGGTTCGGGTTTTAACAAGTATTCGGTTTGAATTTAGTGTTTCCGGTTGGTTTGAATCAGGGTGTTTGATTCGTCAGGTTCTCGGTTGGTTTCTTGATTTACGGTCGTTTTTTAAGCTTTGAATTTGAATTTGAGTTGCAAGAGGTTCATCGTGGGAAATTGGATTGTACGTACAATAAAGATCACTATATTTACAATTTTACCATCCATTTTGAAATGTAATTTTGGAAGTTCGATATTTACTGTTTTGCCATCCCATTTAATTGATTTGTGTGGCCCACGTCATCCGGTTTCCTAAGCGATAAACGACCACTCATTTTACGTTTGTGTAAATTAATTTTGACGGGGTTTTGATCGTTGAATATTTCTGGACCTCGTGGTGTGAATCCTTTAGTACTCAAGGAGTACAAGTATAACGATGATCTGCTTACTGATGCTCCAGTTGTGAATACTTTAGTAATCAAGGAGTACAAGTATAACGATGCTTATGGCAGACCCAAGATCACTCAGGCTTGAGTCCCCTATAGAAACTGATCAAATATGATATGTGCAGGTGTAGAATAAAGACGAACATAGCCTATGGGTAGTAGATAGTGGATGCACTTTCCACATAATAGGGAATAAGCATATACTGAAAAACACAAAAAGAATCAATGGAGGACCAGTTGCCTTTGGAAGCACTAAAGGCCATATCTCAGCACAAGGAGATGTGAGCAATGGATTGGTAAGTTTTGATAGAGTCAATTTTGTTGATATATTAAATTTCAATCTTCTCAATGTCTCACAAATGTGTGACAAGAATTTGAATTTGATATTTAATGAGAGAGAGGCTATAGTTCTCAAACCTGGTGTGAAAATTCCTGATGAGCTAATCATGCTTAAAGCACCCAGGAGAGATGGACTATATTATTGGATATGTCAGTTGCTGCACCCTCCTGTGGCACTACTTGCTTTATATCCAAAGCCTCATTGGATGAATCTGATTTGTGGCATAAGAGGTTAGGACATGTAAACTACAAGAACATGAACAAAATTGTCAATCTTGGCTTGGTTAAGAGTCTTTATAACAAGCAATTAACATGTTCTGAACATTGTGTGCCATGTCTCAAGGGCAAGCAACACAAAACCTCCTTCAAGCCAAAAGTTGAATCTTCTATTTCACAACCTCTAGAGCTGTTGTACATGGATCTTATTAGTCCAACTAGAGTAATAAGTTTGGGAAAAAGGCCATATTGTTTTGTCATTATTGATGATTTCTCTAGATACACATGTGTTTTCTTTCTTAAAACAAAAGATGAAACTACTGAATTATTAAAAACTCTTGTGATAAATTTAGAAAATCAATCCAATTTCAAAGTGAAAACAATCAGATGTGACAATGGCACTTAATTTAAAAATTATGTCCTAAATTCATTTTGTGAAGAAAAGAGAATTATTAGACAATTCAGTGCTCCTAGAACTCCACAACAAAATGGTGTTGCTGAAAGGAGAAATAAGACACTGATTGAAGCTGCTAGGTCAATGTTAGCAGACTGTAAACTCCCTGTGATATTTTGGGCAGAAGCAGTGAACACTGCCTCTATGTCCAAAACAGGATCTTGATTGTCAAAGGCAAGAACAAGACACCATATGAGCTTTGGAGAAAAAGAAAGCTAAACATTTATTTCTTTAAGCCATTTGGTTGTCCTGTTACAATATTGAGAACCAATGAACTATTGCCTAAATTTGCAGAAAAGGCAGATGAAGGATATTTTGTTGGATATTCTGGTCTGTCTAAGGCATACAAAGTATACAACAAGAGAACCAAAATTGTTGAAAAAAGTATAAACGTGTCCTTTAACGAAAAATCTCCCAACAATTTTGAGTCTCAGCCCACCTGGTTATTCGATATTGATGCACTAACCACTGCTTTCAACATAACTGTTGAGAAGCCTGTGTGTTCTCTAGTGTAGGAACATAATCTTTATAGGTCAGCAGATGAACATTGGAAGAGTAACTTTGATGGAACCACAAAGAAGCCAATCTTCTTCTCTTCAATGAGCATCAAACATATCTTGCCCGGAAATGGAAAGAAACAAGCTGAAATAATTCAAATCGACACTGAAGCATTTCCGGTTGAAGTCTAAGCGGAACTCGCTTCTCCGGTTTAAGTTCATCCGGAAAACTCAATTTCAGAAACTGTGGAGAACACTGATTCTGGGTCAAGTGAACCTGAAAATTCAAATGATACTGCATCTAATGAGCTTAGTTTTGAGCATCTGACCCACAATTCAGAAACCAGTTCTCATGAAGCAGTTGAAGTTTCAGATCCTGTGTCACACTTTGGTTATGTTGAGCTTGAACACATACTACCTAGGCTCAACATACCATCAAATGGAAGAAGCCATGAGTTCTCTATGCTCATAGACAGAAGAATCAACAAGAATCATTCATTGGATAATGTTATTAGAGATATGTCAGCACCTGCGTTAACAAGAAGTAAATCTGCTGATGCAAATATTTATTTGCATCCTGCATTTCTGTCTCAAGAAGTACCCAATAAGGTAGCTGATGCCTTGGAAGATAACAGCTGGGTAGAGGCAATGCAAGAAGTGTTATTTCAAATTAACAAGCAGAAAGTTTGGAAATTGGTAAACCTGCCTGCTGAAGCAGAACCAATTGGTACCAAGTGGGTGTTCAGAAACAAAAAAGATGCAGGGGTATTGTCATTAAGAACAAAGCAAGACTGGTTGTGCAAGGCTATGTACAGGAATAAGGTATTGATTATGATGATGTGTTTGCACCAGTGGCTAGATTGGAAGCAATCAGAATTTTTCTAGCCTATGCTGCCTTCAAAGACTTCCAAGTATTTCAAATGGATGTCAAAAGTGCCTTCCTGTATGGCCTACTGGAACTAGACGTGTATGTCAAACAATCTCCTAGCTTTGAGGACCCTCATCATCCAAACAGGGTATGCAAGCTAATCAAAGCCCTGGATGGCCTCAGGAGAGGAGCTATTGACAAAACACTTTTTGTCAAAAATGTTGGTAAAGACATGTTGATGGTACAAATTTATGTAGATTATTTTTGGTTCATCTAATACTTTGTTGTGCAAGGAATTTGAAACTTTGATGCAGTCGAAATTTGAAATGAGCTCCATGGGAGTATTAACATTCTTCTTAGGACTACAAGTGAAGCAAACTGCAGCTGGGATCTTTCTGAACCAGTCAAAGTATATCCAAGATATGCTGAAGAGATTTGATATGCTAACATGTTCAAGTGCTAAATCTCCTATCTCCACTTCCCACAAGTTAACCAATGACTTAAGTGGCAAGCCAGTGGATGTACACATGTACAGAACAATGATATGATCACTAATGTATCTCACTGCAAGTAGACCCGACATCATGTTCAGTGTTTGCTTATGTGCAAGATATTAATCATCACCAAAGGAGTCACACATGCTAGCTGTCAAGAGAATTTTCAAGTACTTAAAGGGTCAACCAAAGCTGGGTCTATGGTATCCCCAAAATTCTGACTAATCTTTCAAAGCATTCACCGATAGTGACTATGGAGGCTGTGACATAGACAAGAAATCAACATCAGGCGGATGTCAATTTTTGGGGTGAAAGACTTGTTTCCTGGCAGTGCAAGAAGCAAACTTGTGTTTCTACTTCAACTGCTGAGGCTGAATACATTGCTGCCACAAGTTGCTGCAGTCAAGTTCTTTGGATCCAAAATCAGATGCTTGATTATGGAATCACCTTCATGGAAACTCCAATCTTTGCAGACAACAACAGTGCTGTGACAATTGCCACTTCCCGAGTTAACGTCGTTAAGTTTTTTCGTTAGTTCCGTTGGTTCCGCTAGCGAACCCGTGACCCGTTATTTGAATAATTGCATATGTTTTAATGTTTAATTGCTAATTAATTTAAATAACTTGATTCGCGAATTCATTTCGTAACTTTATGTGTTATTTGAAAATTTTACATTTTTTTCGGGTGAAACCGAGCTTCGTGCGTAAATTGAAATTTTTATGTGTAAATGATATTTATACTTGTCCCGATTAAACATTGCATGTTAAATGAGTTAAAAACACTTAGAAAACATTTTTAAGGTTTTACCTTTCAAGTTTTAGTAAAAACCCACTTAAAATGATTTTTGTGCTTTATGTGTCAAAATGAAAGATTGAGGGACCACTTGTGTAATTTCTTTAAGTAGAAATCTGCCCTCCCCTCCCCCTTTTCTCATTTCACGTGTTCTTCCTCCTCCTCCCTCCTTTCTTGCGGTTCAACCACACACACACACACACTCACGATTTTGAAGAAATCAAGTCTCAAGGAAGTGGAAACCAAGGATTTTAAGCCACTACAAGCCTCAAGAACACTCAAGAAAGCTCCATCTCCCTCTCATCTTCTTCATCTCATGTTTTCTCTTCAAGGTTTGTAAAACCCTAAAACCCCAAATTCGAAATTGGTAGGTTGCATGTGTAAATCTTGTGTTTGTGTGCTAAATGGGGTGTTATGATGTCCATGAAACATGATTTAGGTTAGGTTATGTTAGTTCATGATTTGGAGATGTTTTGAGGTTGGATTTAGGGCTGGAAATGGAGTTCAAAAATCTATGTTTAGTTCTTGAAGTTGTTTATGTAGTCAAAGTGTCAAACATAAAAGCTAGGTGTTTATGCTTGTATGCTAGTCTTAGGTTGGGGTTTTGCTATTAATTGGTATGATCATGTTTGCAACTTAAAATCCATGTTATAGTGATGTGTATGATGTTACAAGAATTTGAATGACCAAATTGTTGCTTAAAACTTGTAAACCGAAACTTTTGCAAAATACCAATTTTGGACAGATTCGGCCAGATTTTTAGGCCATTTTGCAGAGGTCATAACTTGTTCAATATTACTCGGAATCAGTTGATTCTTTTTCCCTAGTAAAGTATTATGTCTTAGCTTCGACTGGGCTACTCGCCCGCCTTCTAAAACATCCGTTTGGTCATCCAAAACACTGCTGCAAGTTAGGTGTGCAGGGCTGTGTTTTTCTGTGAAAAGTAGACTTTACATTTTGGTCGGGCATGATAACCTTGATATAATGAGGGTTTTGTTAAATGAAAATGAGGTTTATATATTAAAAGTAAGATCTGGAAGGTTTGGTGCCTAAACTTTAAGTTTTGAATGAGTTATGCAAATTTTAAACCTACTTTGACTATTTTGCAAAAAAGCTGAAAATTGCCAACTTCCGATGCGCATAACTTTCTCGTTACTAAACTTTTTAAGTTGATTCTTTTTGAAATATTCCCTAAATTTTGAGTAGTTCATGCCTGCAAAATTTTAAAACCTAACTCCAAGTATGGAGCAAATTAGGCATGTCACCACATGGTGTGTCAAAGACAATAATGTTGAGTTTTGCCAACTTCCAACACGCATAACTTTCTCATTTCTCAACCTTTTTACTTGATTCTTTTTGCAACAAGTCCTAATTGATATGTAGTATATGCCTGTAAAATTTAAGGAGTTAACTCCAAGTAATGTGTATTTTAGCTATGTCACTAGTTAGGTGCTTGAAGTTTGACTTTCTGGGTCAACTTTGACTTGAATTGCAATTTCTTGATTTTCCCCTAAATTGGAACTTGTGTGTGCATTGTATGACTTGTATGAATGTATGAAACTTGTTTGGTTGCTTATATGCTATATTCGTCTTATAGACAACCTCTAATCCGGTTAGACCGTATTTACCCAAAATAGGTCATTCATAGCCAACGTGTAAAGTCAAGTGCCGTGTACCAGTGCACCCTAAGGTGAGTTTCACTACTTCTTTTAGTTATATCCGGTTGAGGATGATAACACAGAACAAGTTGCATCCGGTAAGGGATGGCAATGCTTAGACAAAGGTATTTTGTCTGTTTTATGAATATCCGGTAAATATCACATGATTCACTGAATTGCGTTTTAATTACAAAAAGTCCTTACTTTCTCGGGCCGTTAATATAGAATAGCGAGGTAATGTTGAGTAGTACTACTGGGGATTGACACCCCCGCTCAGCGGTGCACGGGATGCACCCTCCCGACTGGCGGTCGGACTGAGATCAATATTAGCCTAGGACTCCGTGATCTGGGATGACGCGGGAAGGCAAATCACATAGGTAAATACCTATCAAATACATTGTCAGCTTCGGTCGCGAACATTCAGGTGAACATAAGCATAGGCTAGCTACCTAACGATATGGATATTACTTGTAAACTTACAAATTGGTCTTTCGATATTCATATGCATTTTTGGTCTACACGGGTAAGTGTAGACTGCTTTTGTGAACTCACTAGCTTTTGCTGACACTTGATTGTCGAATGCTTTTCAGGTTGCTTGGAGGATCATGGATGGCACGGGCGTTGGCAATACTTGTTCTTTACGAAACCCTTTTGAAAATTGTATTTCAGATACTTTAGTAATTACTTTTAATATACAACAACCTTGTAAACTTTTAAAGCTTCCGCTGATTTTGTGAAATGTAAACTCTGATTTATTAAATGAAATACATGACTGGTTTACCCCTTTAACTATGGCTTGGTTGTAACTAAAGACTTGGATCCTGGTCTGGATCACACCCCACACGGTTATACTCCGTTAGTGGAAATTGGGGGTGTGACAGATTGGTATCAGAGCCCTTGGTTACAGCGAACCAGAACATTTTAAAAGTCAAATTTCTGAACTGTAACTGTTTTTGGAAAAGATTTGGTTACAACACGTCCCCCAAAAAGTAGTGCTCTGCGTGCTGAAGATGATCCTCATTTAGAAGTCATGTCATGTGTCAGTATAGGAATTGGAATTTTGGGTAGAAATTTTTCTTTCCCGAGGCTTAGATATTTTGGAGATTTTGAGTCAGAAAATTTTTCTAAGTATAGTCTTAGCGTACTTGTCACATCCTTCTTAGCGGACTTCCTTTCCTCTTAGCAAACTTCATTGCACTGTTAGCGAACTTGATTGAGTTGTTCTTAGCGGACTTGATTTTCCTTCTTAGCGGACTTGATATTGTTCTTAGCGAACTTGACCAAGACCTTAGCGAACTTGAATCCTTCTTAGCGAACTTCTGTTAGCGAACTTGAACCTTTGTTCTTAGCGAACTTGTGCTGTTCTTAGCGAACTTCCAGCTAGCAAACTTGACTGTTCTTAGCGAACTTGTATGGTGCTTAGCGAACTTGTGCTTAGCGAACGTAAGTTATTCTTAGAGAACTTGTTCCTAGCGGACTTGTTCTTAGCGGACTTGAAACACTCCTTAGCGAACTTGAGTTGCTCTTAGCGAACTTGAACATGACTTAGCGAACTTAAAGAGTTCTTAGCGAACTTCAAGGGGACACCTGGAAGAATTTACAAGAATTGGTGTAGCAATTGTTCGTACCACATGTTAGAATGCACATTGCCCTTTGTGTAGTGTATATAGGACCATCAAGAACCATACTGGGGTAAGACCCACCTAAGATGCAATAAGAGAGGATTTCCTTTTAAGCATGTATTCACCAACTTTTACTTTACATCGACAAAACTTGAATGATTAATCGTAAGTGCTTGTAGTTATGCACTAGCTTCACGAATAGGGCAAGATCCATTGTTTAGGATCCTGATATCTTTACAGACTTGTTTAACCCCTAACAACATTGTTTGTTCTGAATGAACTGGGTAGGTTTACCTTTAGGCCTAGATCATGGTAATCTAGACTCTAGGACAATGATCCAACATATCCTCAGCTTAACCGATCATACTCTCTTATAACATAAATAGGAATCGTAGTAGATCCTATTCGGGTAGGACACCCATTAACACACACCGAGAGTACCTTTATCGTAGTGTGTTAGTAAAGAACGCTGTTTAGCCTCGTATATGGCAACATTATATAGAATCAGATGATTTCTCATGGGATGCTTGTGACTGCGTCTGTTACCCTAAAATGTTAACACTCTTTTCCTTGGTCAGTTCAGACCTTGCATTTTAAATCGCATAGTTGATGTGTGATAATTAAGCGTGAATGTGCTTTAGTAACATAAATGAAGTCAGGCATGTGATGACTAAGAATACCATGATATTCTCTTTGTATATATATAAACATATGTGTGTATAACGGATACGTGATCGAGTCGGACAATAACTACTCTATATCTTTAGGTTAAGTTGGGGGCATTGTAGCATGCCCTGCCCATACTCCTACTGAACCACTTGCTT
Organism: Deinandra increscens subsp. villosa; assembly: GCA_039602395.1. Classification (NCBI taxonomy): domain Eukaryota; kingdom Viridiplantae; phylum Streptophyta; class Magnoliopsida; order Asterales; family Asteraceae; genus Deinandra; species Deinandra increscens. The sequence continues at coordinate 74,868,783 of JBCNJP010000012.1, read as the reverse complement.
ACCAAATCGTACCTACGATAAACTTTAGATTAAATGAGCTGTTTATTCTCAACACCTGTCTCCTTGCAAATCCCGGTCAGTTACCTATGATTTAATGACCACATTCTTGATACTTACCCCTTGGAAACCACATACTACCCCATCGAACCTGGTCGCTAAAGTAAGAGGAACCAGTGTGAACATACAAGGTAAATTACCGTTACGGGTGCACACGTAAATGTAATTTACAGTGTATGGAAGCCCTGGGGAATTCTGCTCGGTAAACCATTGATTATAAGGGAATACAACCTTTCATTTCAAAATCTTATGACATCAAATTCTCAAGCTTATGGGACTCAACCATATGGTTGAGGACATCTATCAATGTTCGTTTCTCTATCACACCCGATCTTGTCCCTTCTAGATATGGCTCCCAATCTACCAGAACTTCTTCAAAATGCTTTTGCAAGTGATAACCCCATTAAGACACCGTATTGCTCCCACCATCCGACGATAAGGCCTCCCCTTACTGCGAGCGAGCCGTGGTATAACTCCCAAAATGATTCTAATTTATCCGAAATCCCAACTGCTATAACCATTCTTCAAGCCCTCACAATTGTGCAACAACTCCACAAACTCTACTCTGAAGGAAACCCATACATCTTGAATGGACAATTACACCTCAACCATTGGAACCAACCTTTCGGCAGGAAAATCTTGTGAAGTTCTCCCCTCTTGTCTAGTAATCTCGTCACGATTTTTAAGCACTTTATACCTCACTACAAATAAATGTTCACCCAACGGAGCGATGTAGGTTACTTCTCGAACCCGTACGAACTGCTTCATCTTCAAACACACGATTCGTCTGTGAACTTGACTACCAAGGAACCTTCTACTCTGATATTCTTGTGTGACTTGGAAGGTCTTCAAGCCTTGATCAATCACGGCTAGTTAACCTCATTAATGACATTTCCATGCACTTCCTTGTTAGAAGCTCCCGTACGACAAACAATGACAGCCAACAATAGGCAGCGGTATGCTAGGAAAGTTCCACAACATCATACATTGATACCCATTGTCCTCATTACTTCTTCTCTAGAAAAACTTTCTTTGGTAACCCCTGTTTCATAGCTAGTGGTGACTGATCGAACGATCGACCCGAACTTTCGAGACACGCGTAAGGAAGTAGATTGACTTTAGATTTGACGAAGACACGTTTGCATTTATCGTATATGCGGCGAGCTACCCGAGGATCACTGAAAGCGACCCAAGTACCCGATATTTTTACATCTTTTATGCAATGCGACTTTTCGATACGCAGTAGACGCCGCGAAACCTTAGCTACAACTCGTATTTACACTCATTGGAAGTCAGGTAGTATTTTTAAGTCGTCGGCACTTAGTATTTCAGCAACACACCCTTACTACCCGTTTGCACCTCTACTTACTCTTGAGGACCGGCATAAACTTATGTTCTTACATGAAATTTATCCTATTATACGGTACAACCATTGACACACTCGCATTCATCTCAGTCGACCCAAGTTCGTTTTCTCTGGATCCGCGTCAATTGTACCGTATGACTCTCTTAGAAAACGTGCAGTTGCAACTACCCTACATAAGCTACCTCGCCCTTCATCCTGAGTTTGTACTCCCCTACTTGATATCTGTATGCTTCTACAAAGAACATATCGGTTATTAGAACTTCACCCTTACTTTGGATCTTTATAGGAGGGTAATATGCGTAACGATATATCCCATGCTGGCAAACCTCATTTTAACCTCAACGTGAAGGACTACCTTATCCTTTGAATCCCCTTCAGAAACTCAAATTGTATTCGCGTTGCGTCCGCTAAAATCTTGATAATCCTCACCATGGGTGAAGACCCCACCGACCGAAAACATGGAAAAACCCTTTTTGTCGCAAAATTCAAAATTTTCACATGTTGCATGGTTTCAAATCTTTCTCTTTCAATCAACTCAAAAGCATTGGGGAAAAACATAAGATACCTTATTTTCAAGTATATTATCTAACAAGATTTGTCAAATAGCCAGGAACGGCAAGGAAACTGATACACCCTCAACGTGCTGGTAGTGTGGTGGGTTAGCTGCGGCACACCCTATACATAAGCTCTGTCGGCATGTGGAAGGTGGGATCAGTGCTGAACCACATATTTACTTTGAAATCATAAACAAAAACCTTATTCTGAGAAACTTCATTTAATGGGACAGTGCCCACAATAAAGCAAAATTTATATTACTTTCGTTGAAATTTCGCATGTCCCTCATACAGTTTAATCAAATGAAACTTATTGTTTTTATTCCAACTCTCTAAATTAATAGGAACTATCCTGATATAAATTTTGTCAAATAAAGATTACGACCTAAATTAACAACAACGTTTTAACAACTGAAGTTTTATATTATAAAATACCAATTACATGTTCCTTGGAGCAATCCCATGACCTTTCCAGGACCCTTATTAACGTTTACTCGTCCTAGATGCATACTCGTCTTGGTTCACCCTATAAATTGGTGAAATATTTCAATTGGTCCTCTAGTTATTGCATTTCTGACATACCACGACTTGTTAACCTCGCGTACGCCTAAATTATCACCGGCTTGGTGAAGCAGAGCACTTTTTTATGAGATTACCGCGCTTACTCGCTATGCTATTGGTACTACGATACCTTGCAGCGTCATCTTCCTATACCTTTTCTGCGAACTATAAGAACCACCCGATTTTAGCCAAGTTTAAGGACGCATACCCACCCTCCAGATACGTTAACATTCGAACCTTTTTGCAACTTCTTTCCTCTACCGTGTCATTTGACACAATACTTTCTGTTATCTTACTGGATACTATAGCTGAAGGCTACTCGGAGATATGGTCACTTCGTCGCATTAAATATTTCGATTTCGAATATGGCGTCATCTTGACATTTGTTAAACCTAACCATGCGATGCGATTTAACTCACTCATTGAAACGTTTTTTTTATAGAAAATCACTTTTTGTACGCTCATGTGAAATGTTCATTCGATGCTTTTTAATCATATACCGACCGTCATTCCCCTTGGAACAGAGAACTTGGACTCTCTCATAACGATCCGTGAAACGGTTAGCACCACGATAATTTTCGGGACGAAAATTCTTTAACATGGGGAGGCTGTGACAATTGCCACTTCCCGAGTTAACGTCGTTAAGTTTTTTCGTTAGTTCCGTTGGTTCCGCTAGCGAACCCGTGACCCGTTATTTGAATAATTGCATATGTTTTAATGTTTAATTGCTAATTAATTTTAATAACTTGATTCGTGAATTCATTTCATAACTTTATGTGTTATTTGAAAATTTTACATTTTTTTTCCATGTGAAACCGAGCTTCGTGCGTAAATTGAAATTTTTATGTGTAAATGATATTTATACTTGTCCCGATTCAACATTGCATGTTAAATGAGTTAATAACACTTAGAAAACATTTTTAAGGTTTTACCTTTCAAGTTTTAGTAAAAACCCACTTAAAATGATTTTTGTGCTTTATGTGTCAAAATGAAAGATTGAGGGACCACTTGTGTAATTTCTTTAAGTAGAAATCTGCCCTCCCCTCCCCCTTTTCTCATTTCACGTGTTCTTCTTCCTCCTCCCTCCTTTCTTGTGGTTCAACCACACACACACACACACTCACGATTTTGAAGAAATCAAGTCTCAAGGAAGTGGAAACCAAGGATTTTAAGCCACTGTTGGGCTATACATTGTAAGGCATGAACATTAGATTGGGCTTTCATTGATTTGGGCTTTGTGGGTTTTCGATATGGGCTTCTTGGACCAATTTCTTTATGTTTATGATTGGGCTTAGGGTTTTGTAGAGGGTACTATATAAACCCTCATAGTGTTTATGATTGCTTAGCTTTTGAGATTACGATTTCTGTGTCTCTTGTTGTTTACGATCAGATTTCATTAGCTCAAAGAAAGTATTTGTGTTTCATTCAAGATTTGATCTTTGTTAAATCTATTTCTTCTACTATCTTCTTGAATCAATCACTTACGAGGATTCCGCACTCGTTTGTGATATCAATATCGTGTTTGGTAGATTTTCTGGACCAACAATTGGTATCAGAGCCAAGAATCACTGATTCGAGGTTCTCACGGTATTGGATTCAAGTGTTTTCTGGAAAAGGTTTGTTTTTTGAAGGTTTTGAAGCTGTTCGAGGTGTTTACGATCTGCACTGCTGCTGTTCTTGAGGTTTACGACAATTTTCTGGGTTTGTTTGTGTGTTTACAACTGCAAATTTTTTAAGTTCATCATCGGAAATGTGTTTACGAGTTCAAGCTTCGTTTTTTATCCGTTTACGACCAAGAAACATGTGTTTACGACATTTTCTTATCGGAATCGAGAGTTTACGACTTTTATTTGCCGAAATCATCAATCATAATTGAAGTTTACGATTTTCTCGGCCGGAATCGACGTTTACGATTAAGCTTCCATCGTAATCAGTGTTTACGATCAGGTGTTTACGACTCGCTGTGTGACTTAATCGGAATCAGGTGTTTACGATCGTAATCTCTCTTTTTTTGGACATTTGGACTTTAGTTTTAAGTTTTCCTAAGCTTACGTTATGGCTTTTGAACCAAGCATGTATCAGAAGTTGGATTTTGAGATTGGATCCATCACTCGTCCACCAAGACTCACATCGGCGGATAACTTTCTGGAGTGGAAATATAGGTTTGAAAACCACTTGAAGAGTGTTGATCTAAGACTATGGAGAGCAGTAATTCATGGGCCATACACGCCTACACACTCAAAAGGAGTTAATGCGGGGAAAGCTAAAAAGGAAGAGGAATATGATGATGATGAATGGGAAAGATGCAACAAAGCTGAGAGGGCATTTGCTATTATGACTATGGCACTAACACCAGATATTGCACAAGGATTTAAGCACTGCAAGACTGCAAAGCAACTCTAGAATGCTTTGGTAGTGGCATATGAAGGAAATCCAGACATAAAGGCAAGCCGTAAGCAAATACTGAAGCAGAAATTCAATCTGTTCAACCACATTCAAGGAGAATCCTTTGAAGCACAGGTGCAAAGGTTCGTGTCTCTGATGGCCGAAATGTCAAGCTACAATGTTGAACCAGATCAGGAAGATAAGAATCTGAAGCTGCTAAATAGCTTACCCAAATCCTGGAATACTAACATCTCTATCATTAAAGACAACAACAAGCTGAGTGAGCTATCTCTTGATGAGTTGATCAACAAACTAAAGTCAAAACTTATTGATGACAAGCAGAGAGAGTTGAACCATATAAGCTCTCTTAGTTTGGCGGGAAAACTGAACCAAGCACTGTTGTCAGAAGAAATGGAGTCTAAGCAAGATGGAAAGTCAACTGGGAGTGGACCGAGCTCTGTCACAAAGTCAACTGCATTTGTGGCACAACCTCAAGCAAGTTCAAGTGGAGGTGTCAACCCTGATGCTACAAATAATCCCAACTTTGCCCTCGGAATGGGATTTATGAATAGTTATCATGCTCTTATGGACGGAAATTTAGTACCTACTGATATGCTGTCAGGTGAGCTAAACCAGATAAATCCTGAAGAGGTAGAGATGTTATATGTCTCTTGGCAGATGGCAATAGCAGTTTTCAGAGCAAAGAAGTTCATGGCAAAGACTGGGAGAAATGTGTGGAAGGATCAAGATAAGATAAGGATGGGGTTTGACAAGCGTAAGATGAGGTGCTACAACTGTGACGAGTACGGGCATTTCGCAAGAGAGTGCACCAAGCCGAGGAGAGAAATAACAGAAGAACGGAAAGCAGGAGATAGCAAAGGAAAGGCAGAGTCAAGTGCTTTGGTTGTACAGGAAGGAGGTGGATATGAATGGACTACCTAGATGAAAGAACTTAGCCTGTCGCATGAAATGATTGTTGCTATGGAAAAGGATGATGAGGAAGAGCATGCATTTGTTGTCACTGGTGAGAAACCTGAAGAGAACCTGGTGGAAGACAAGGAAGCCTTTGCTGCTGAGGTTGATAACATCAAGGTATGTACTAATCCCACTTCTGCACGTTTAATTCCTGGACTTAGACAAATTTGTAAAAATTATGAGATAGAACTGTTTGAGATAAAATGCGAGAGGAGTTCATTCAGGGGTAGATGGCAAAAGAATGAGGAGAAGGTAAAAGCTCAGAAACTAGACATTGTGAAATATCAAAAACTTGCAACTGAGAAAACTCTTCTGTATGACAATGCTAAGTTAGAAATAGCTGAGCTTAGGAAGCAGGTAGATGAGCTCACACATAAGAACAATGAGATGCAAGTGAAACTAGATGTGAATCAAATGAGAAGCAAAAGAATGCTAGAGGCTAGTAAATATTTGAACACTTGCATAACTGAGGTTAGAATGGGTAAGGACAAAGGTGGAATAGGAATTAGCTTCTCAAACAAAAACAAGAACAATGTTCCTCAAGATAAAACTAGAGATATAATAGGAATAATCTTTGAGGAGGATCAGGTAGATAGATCTGAGACAAGAACACATGAGATAGGACCTCCCTTAGATAGTGTTCTGGTAGGAGTGACACCTATGACTGGTCAAGAAATAGAAAATGAGAAACACATGTCTTATGGGTTGGGTAATCAGGATAAAAGTGTGACACACACTTGTGAACCAAGCACTTCTTAAGATTCATTAAACAATAGTGTTGGACCTGCTGATGGCTTTGTTTCATGTGCAGATGAAGTAGGTATGGAAGATGTTTCTGGGGAGGATGCTGAATGTTTGAAAGTCAATGAATGTCATGTGTCTAGTAGTTTAATGTTTGATTTACCTAAGAACGATGTTCTGGCATCTGTGTCAGAACTTAATACGTCCAAGTCAAAACAATTAGTTGTATCTTTGTTATCAAAACATGTTTTTGATTCCAATGAAAAAGTTAATGGTTTTAAAATTCGCGTGCCTAACACTAAAGTTGGTCGTGAGACTAAGCCCAAGGACTTTGTTGCTTATCCCCAGGTTGTGTCGACTTTCAATAGAACAAACAAGTCTAAATCAGAACAATTTTGTTTAATCACACAACCGGAAAAAGCTACAAAACATGTCATACACAAATGGGATGATAAGCCAGAATGGAAGTCGTCTTACCCAAGACGCTCATACCTCTGTAGTCATGTAAATGGGCCTAGACTCATGAATTTCTTTCAATGTGGAAAACCAGGACACTTTGCTGCTAATTGTGTGAATAGACCATTTCAACCATACCATCCGCAAAACCCACGGACTAGTATGTTGGAGAAAATGATGACAGGAGAAAAGCAAAAGCAAAAGCAACAAGCTTTGTCTCAGGGGAAGCAGTGTTTAGAACCAATGAAGACTCAACAGTCTAAGGTTTCAAACACAAAGGCACCGGTGACAAAGCCTGATGTTGAAAAGTGGAATGTGGCCAAAACTCTAAAACCAACTTATGTATCTAAAGGAGTTTACAAAAGAAATGATAAGATAAAACCAGAAAGTGGCTAAAGTCAAAAGAGTTAATAAACCTAATGGCAAAGCAAAGGTTAAGCAATAGGTATTAAAACAAAAAGGTGTCACTCAAAAAAAACAACTTGTTTACACAAAACTGAAACTTGAGTGGACACCTGTAAAAAGCCAGCTGGTAAAAAGGCCACATCACCACAAAAGAAACCTGTGTCAGTCAAGAACTCACCAAATGTGTTGAAACCACAGAAAAACACCACCTGGAAACCAAAAGACAATACTCAAAGCTTGAGTGTGACTGAATCAAAGCCAGAAATGACCCTCCAATTAGTTAATTACATTGATTCCAAAGGTGTGCCCAGATCTGTTATGGCCTGGGTACCTGAATCTCACTGATCTCTGATTCTTGTAGGGACAGCCAAGAAGATCTATCAACAATCTCTGGTACGTTGATAGTGGTTGCTCCCGACATATGACCGGAGACTTATCCCTTTTGGAAGATGTACAAGACTTCAATGGCGGAGGAGTATCATTTACAGGGGGTGTAGGTGGAAGAATAAGCAAGAAAGGAGTAGTGAGAAATGGAAGTTTGACGTTCTCTGATGTGCACTATGTGGAGGAATTATCTCACAGTTTGCTCAGTGTCTCACAAATTTGTGATAGGGAATATTCAATCTTGTTCAACGGCAAGGAATGTATCATATTCAAGCCCGGTGTCAAAATTCCAGAGGAGTGCATCTTGATGCGTACTCCGAGAAGAGGAAATTCTTATCAGCTTAATATGGGTCAACCTCCAACCTCAGAAGTAACTTGTCTTATATCCAAACAAAATGAGAACTTAGCTTTATTATGGCATAGGCGTTTGGGGCATGCTAACATGAAGAATTTGACCAAGCTGGCAAAGGGAGAACATGTCAGAAAACTGCCTATCAAAGATTTCTCTACTGTAGAAAAATGTGTGGCTTGTGCGAAGGGGAAGCAGCACAAGTTACCGCACAGTCCGAAGGTAGCAAATTCAGTGTCGTCCGTATTACAACTTCTTCATATGGATCTATTTGGGCCAATGCAAGTACAAAGCATCAGCAAATTCTCTTACTGTCTCGTGATTGTGGATGACTACTCCCGATTCACTTGGGTCTTCTTTTTATCAAACAAGCATGAAACTCCGACTTTAGTGAAATAGTTTGTCACGCTTATAGAGAATCAGCTGAACAAGAAGGTCAAGGCTATTAGATCAGACAACGAAACAAACTTTAAAAATGCTGAATTAAATATGTTCTGTGGAGAGAAGGGTATAGAGAGACAGTACAGTGCACCCTACACACCCCAACAGAATGGAGTCGCTGAGAGAAGAAACAGGACACTCATTGAAGCAGCAAGAACAATGATGTGTGAAGCTAAATTGCCTATCTTCTTCTGGGCTGAAGCGGTCAACACGGCCTGTTATGTGTAGAATTGAGTTCTTTTAAACAAGCGTCATGAGAAGACTCCGTATGAGATCGTTTATGGAGAGAAGCCAACGGTGGGATATTTCAAGACATTCGGGTGTCCATGCACGGTTCTGATTCAGTCCGATGTGGGGAAATTCGAAGCTAAGGCTGATGAGTGTTATTTTGTGGGTTATTCGGCAAATAGTGCTTATCGTGTCTACAAAAAAACCACCAAAGTAATCATTGAGGCATATAACACAGACTGGCTTGAAGACAATCCTACAGATGCAGGGAGTGGACCAGATTGGATTTTTTATTATGGGTCACTGTTTGAAGGGTTCAATTTTTCAAATGTTTTTCATCATTTGGGTGAGGAAGAAGACATTATTGCTCAATCATCTGAATCAAGACCTCATGTTGAAATAGTTAGTGAGAAAGCACCAGATTCAGTCCCCACAAATATCAATGCAGATACTCCGGGATCTTTGGGAACTAATGATGATTCAGAAATTTCTCAACACCAAGGTATGAATGATAGTATTGTTAATTCTAACTTGCCTGTTTCTGTTTCTGTGCCAGATGTTCAAGTATCAAGGATCAACAGAGACCATCCGATTAGCAATATACTTGGGCCAGTTTCAGCAGGTGTTACCACTAGAAGCCGCACGAGAGACATTAATTTCTGCATGTATTCGTGCTTCATCTCCCAAATTGAGCCTCCTAATGTGATTGTTGCTCTCAGAGATCCAAGTTGGATTGAGGCCATGCACAATAAATTAAACCAGTTTTCAAAGCTAGGAGTGTGGCGTCTGGTGGAAAGGCTAGAGAACAAGAAGGTTATACCCACACGTTGGTTATATAAGAACAAGAAGGATGACACGGGTATAATTGTCAGAAACAAGGCAAGGTTGATTGTTTAGGGTCACAGACAAATACATGGAATTGACTATGATGAGGTGTATGCACCCGTGGCTAGACTGGAGGCTATTCGGATATTCCTTGCAGTTGCATCATATCTAAACTTCACAGTGCACCAGATGGACGTCAAGACGGCATTTTAATATGCAGAAATGAATGAGGAAGTTTATGTGACTCAACCACCAGGGTTCATAGATGAGGAGCATCCAGATCATGTATATCTTCTAGATAAAGCTTTGTATGGACTACATCAAGCTCCGCGCACGTGGTATGAGACACTATCAACTCATCTGGTGGAGAATGGATACACAAGAGGAGTGGTTGATCAGACTCTGTTTAGAAAGAGGGTGAAGGATGATATCATCATGGTGCAGGTTTATGTAGATGATATCATCTACGGGTCAACAAACAAAGAGTTATGCACCGAGTTTGAAGAAATAATGAGAAAGAAATTTGAAATGGGTGATCAGGGAGAGATGAGTTTCTTCCTAGCCTTGCAAGTGAAACATGATGAATCTGGGATTCTTATTCACCAAGCAAAATATGTGAATGAGACTTTAGAAAAATTCAAAATGCAAGATTCCAAGCCAATCTCAACTCCCATGGCATCCCGACCTCTACTAACAGCAGATGCAGATGGGGAGTCAGTGAGTGAATTCATGTATCGCTCGATGATTGAATCACTTATGTATTTGACAGCAAGCAGGCCAGATATTATGCAGGCAGTGTGTCTGTGTGCCCGCTATCAGGCTAATCCTAAACTTTCACATTTAATTGCTGTTAAACGTATCTTTAGGTATCTGAAGGGCAGGCCTAGGCTTGGACTTTGGTACCCAAAGAACACTGATTTCCAATTGTTTGCATTTTCTGACAGTGATTATGGAGGTAGTGATCTTGACAGGAAATCAACAACTGGTGGATGTCAGTATCTGGGAGACAGACTCATTTCTTGGCAGAGCAAAAAGCAGCATACCGTCTCAAAGTCCACTGCAGAAGCTGAATATGTGGCAGCATCAGCTGGATGCTCACAGGTAGTATGGATACAAAATCAGCTCACTGATTACGGTATGGAATTTGTCAACACTCCTATCTTTTGTGATAACGCTGCTGCTCTAGAAATTGTGAAAAACCCCGTTCATCATTCAAAAACAAAGCACATAGACATCAAGGTACATTTTATTCGTGATTGTTATGATCGGGAGTTAATTCAGCTCCAAAAGGTGAGCACAGACCAAAATGTGTCTGATATTTTCACAAAACCCCTCCCTCGTCACAATTTTGAAATGTGTGTCGAAGGCCTCAAGGATGATTGCCTTCGAGGAATGATCGGATCAAAATTGTATGTGTATAGTTGTTTTTTTCTTAAAAAAAATTGTGTTTTATTTCAAAAGCCTCATAAAAACAGGGGAAGAAATATCACTGTTTCAGAAAATCTAAAAACTATCTGTTTGAGGTTTTTATGATGTCTTTTGTTTGCCTTGAGTTGGTAGAAGGTGATATAAATTTCCAAGACGATCGGAGACTGACACGTGTAAGGCAGAAGTGAAAGACGACTCAAAGATGATGTTTCGGTAAGTTAAATAAAAAACTATGATCATCCATGTAAGTGCAGTAAACTTAACTTCTGTATATGTTTAGTTTTCCATCCTGGTTTACATAGTTTAAAAGACTGAGTCCCAGCAAAAACGGGTTGAGAGTGGTATTCACTCTCTCACATGCCATGTTTCTGCTAATTATGACAACACCACAGAAAAATGAAAAGAAAAAGAAAAATGAAAAGAGAAAGCAAAATAAAAAAATGATGATAAAAAAATAAATAAATAAATAAATTATTGTGTTTGGTCTTCTTTGCGTGCTTATGTGGCCGACCTGATCACCAACTGATAATTAGGAAAATAAGTGGTAGTTATACCAGTGGTGCATGGTTCCTCAAGTTGGGGGTTTGTGAATCCTCAATAAACTCTGAGGTTGGGTAGGTTTTGCTATGAACGATTGGGTGTGGGGACTATTAAACATGACGGTAATTATGTACCATATTTAAGCACTTTAATTTTTTTTTTGTCTGGATGTGAGTTTATGTGATTTCAAAAAATTTTGAGCAATCGTCTAGAGCGTCGAGTAACGGAAGCTGAAAATGGTTCCTCAGTCAAAGATTTGTCTGGTTTGATCCAAGAATTTAGATCAGCTTCGAGGCAAGTGAATTTTTAAGTTTCGTAATTAGGTTTTAATTGTTTTATGGTTTATTTTATTTTTTAAGTCTTTAAAATGTTCAAAATTTATTTCTTTTAAATTTTATTTTATGATCAAGATCAGATACTCGGGGTTTGAGTCTAAGGGGAAGCTTCGTAAATTCTAAAATTCTTTAAAGTTAACATTTTTTTAAGAGAATTATTTTTTTTAAGAGATTTGGGAGTGTTTGTATGTTTTTGAAATCTTGAGGGGCTAAAATGAAAATTTTCTTAAAGGGTATAAAAACCCTTCTCACATTTACGATCCCCATTCATCTTTCTCTCTCGGTTTACGACCACCACCGAACAAACCCTAACCGCCGCTCAAGCTCGCCGGAAAATCTTGTCCGACCACCTCCGGCCGTCCACTGTGCGATCCGAGTGCATCATCTCACTCGCAATCTATTCCCGTCCAAGAACACCTTATCAATCGACTGTGTTCACGAGTTTTCATTGATCTACTCACATATTTTACAATTTAAACCCTAACTTGTGATCATCTTGGTTTTTCTTGTGTCGGTGTGAAATACTCGCGTTTAGAAGTCGGATTTGTGTTTACAACTCTTTAAAGGTAATGGTGGATGTTTATCTGAGGTGTTTAACGTGTTTACGAGTTTGGTGCAGGTCCTACAATGGCGGTTACTGCGTTTACGATCGTCTCTTCGGAGAAGACGACGATTGGTGTTTCCGATCGTCGTTTACGACTCGCGTTTACGATTTTTGTTTACGATGGAGTTTACGATCTCCCGTTTACGATGGAGTTTACGATCGGGCTTAAGTTTTTATCGAGAGTTTACGACTGGGCCTATGCAAACTGATTTTGACCCGATCGTGAACCCTTCTGTGGATCGTAAACCCGTATTGTATATCATAAACATAAATAGTGGATCGCCAACACACTTAAAATTTTAATTAAATCGTAGACACCTAAGTTTCATAGAAGTTTATCAAACTTAATCGTTTTTAAGTTCAAATTAATGGTGTTTGTCAATTTGTGATTTAAAATCAAATATTTTTCTTGAACGTTTAAATTGAGATTTTCAGAACTTAACAAGTTAAATGTGTTATTCAATTGAGCTTCAAGATATTATTGGCAAACATAATTTCTTTTTAATGAATTTAAGCCTGATGCATTTGTCTTGGTTTGTCAGATGGCGGAAGACATGCTTGATGAAGAAATTCATTTTGAAAGAGACCATTGCATCCCAGCCTTCCTTGATGACCCTCCAGAAAGACATATGCAACTGTTCTATTCTATGGTAGCGGGATTAAATGTGTGCAAGATTAATCATGCTCTGCGGACAAGTGTGCTTATCGATGAGCAGCTTGTAAGAGAATTCTGGGGAACAGCAAGAGCAAATGCTGACAAGACAAGATTCTCCGCAACAATTCAGAATCGTCAAATTGTGATACTCGAAGAAGACACCCGCCAGGGATTGAACATCAATGACAAAGTTGAAGATCCAATAGAGTACTCAAAGACTCTTGTATTAGAAGGTGCTCAGTCGTTGGGATATGAAGGAAAGTTCCCTCCGATCTTCAAGAAGTTATTGCCGCACTACTGGAGGTGTTTGGCTCATTACTTGCAAAAATCCTTCTTGGGGAAGAGAACTAGTTTTGATCAGCTAAACAAATTGCATGGCACGGCATTTGTAGCACTAGCCTTAGACTGGGATTTCAACTTCTCAAAAATGATGCTTTTGGATTGGGTTGGGAATGCAGATTTGAGTGCAAGAGAACGGTTCCTGATGACACCAAGATTTGTGCAGATGGTGGTCATGAAGAAATATCCCATGATAGAAGAAAGAATAGAGAAATTGGATATCAAGTTCATGGATAATGGAGTGTTCGGCCTGCAAACACAAGACAGAAAAGGAAAGAGCAGCTTTCAGGGGAGGATTGAATGGACTAAAAGAGGTGCCTTTCCTGAAGTTGCAAGAGAACAAGTTGAAGAAGAATCTGATGCTGAACCAGAGGTGCACCCATTCAATGCATCTCTGGCAGAAGATCATGATGTGGCTGCCAATGTTCAAAGGGAACCTGAAAAGATACCGTCTGATGAAGACAACATATTGGATAATATCTTCCCTGAGAACGAAATATTCGAGGATGACATCTATCGGGATTTAGGGCCCATCAATCTCAAGAGAGGAAGGGATGACCTGATCACATCTTCAGGCAGCGATGCAACTCCTCCAGAGCTGACTCTGAATATTAACGAAGAGGATTTGACTGAAGAACCCATCCCAATACGTGAACCCTCTCCGAGGAAAAAGGCTGACCCAAGAACTTTGAGGTTCAAATTCTTAAAGACCAGCTCGAGCCTAATGGTGTTTGATCGTACAGATGCAAATGAACAGACTGATAACACTACTGATCCGGCAATCGTTCAAAGCTCATCTCAAGCCGATGTTCAAGCTACTGTTCAAGAACCAGCACCTATGCAGACTGAGAGTCCTATCCTCCATGTACATAGCCTAGTGCATGAGGAAAGGCAATTTCTAGAGGTTGAAGGCTCTTTTGTTATACCCAGCCCAGTGAAAGTGAGTGTCTCTTCAGTGCCAAGTCAGCCCACTGTTGTTCCAAGCTTCAGGCCTTTTCGGGCAAATGAACAAGCTGCTGAGTTCCCTATTGTGATGAGGTTAAGTGCTGACCCTCACATTAATTTTCTGATGTCTCAAAACAGAATTAGAGAGACTGAGATAAAAGCACTCCAGATTGAGAACAGAAAACTAAAAGACAAGGAGATGGCTGACAAGAATAGGTTTAAGTATTTGTATGAGACCTTGATGGATATGAAAAAGAAGTATAATGAGTTGAAAGGTGCTGTGGAGACAAATGCTTTAGGTGACCCCGGTCAAAGCTCATCTCGGGGTGGTCAAGGTACATAATCTGTGAATGAAGATGAAGGAGATGACACTATTGAGATGCTAGACTATGCTCGAAGTGGAAGAGTCATCTCTAAGGCACCAGAAGGTCACGACAACTGGTTCAAGGAGTTCTTTCAAGGACCATCCCCCACTCAATACACCATTGATGTTGGTGAAAGCTCAATCGACAAAAGGGGGAGTCGTGAAGCAATTCTGTGCTGGCACTATGATACCAAGAAGAAGCTTTTTGCTGTAATCCGTGATGGCTACCGTCCAGTGGAATATTACAAAACACGAACCCAGTTTCACTCCTGGACTGAGCCTGAGATTAGAAGTCTATTAAGAGCTCCATACATAAACAGATGGAGGTGCACAGAAGGAGATCTAGTTCGGAACAATCTGATGAGCCACTTGGCGGAAAATTTTGTGAACTTTGATCTAAAGCAGGTAAGATGGGTTGAAACTAGAACTGGCCCAGTAACTGGTGATCCAATAGGTGAAGCGAGGCGACCACCCACTAAACGCACAAGAGTAATAAACTTGTTGGATGAAATTGAAGATGGTACCTTGGTCAAAAACTATGACTGTTGGTTTTATGATCTGACGACGCATGAAGTGGTGGTGCTTTGCAAGAAGATGAGACAGTTCCACTTCTACGATCCGGTTAACCTGCTGAGGTTTGGTGAAAGAGATATCAAGCTCCTTGCCTCCCAACCTATTCTCGGTGATGAGAATGATCTGGAAAATGCTATACGGGTGGGGATCTTCCATGGAACAGCAAACCGGATCGTAGCAAATGAATGGTGGTCGAGCAATGTGCAGAATACTTTCAGATTTGATCTGCTGCTGCCATAGGCGGTCTAATGGTTCATGCCTAGGGGAAGATTGTTGGGCTATACATGGTAAGGCATGAACATTAGATTGGGCTTTCATTGATTTGGGCTTAGTAGGTTTTACGATATGGGCTTCTTGGACCAATTTCTTTATGTTTATGATTGGGCTTAGGGTTTTGTAGAGGGTACTATATAAACCCTCATAGTGTTTATGATTGCTTAGCTTTTGAGATTACGATTTTTGTCTCTCTTGTTGTTTACGATCAGATTTCATTAGCTCAAAGAAAGTATTTGTGTTTCATTCAAGATTTGATCTTTGTTAAATCTATTTCTTCTACTTTCTTCTTGAAACAATCACTTACGAGGATTCCGCACTCGTTTGTGATATCAATATCGTGTTTGGTAGATTTTTTGGACCAACAGCCACTACAAGCCTCAAGAACACTCAAGAAAGCTCCATCTCCCTCTCATCTTCTTCATCTCATGTTTTCTCTTCAAGGTTTGTAAACCCTAAAACCCCAAATCCGAAATTGGTAGGTTGCATGTGTAAATCTTGTGTTTGTGTGCTAAATGGGGTGTTATGATGTCCATGAAACATGATTTAGGTTAGGTTATGTTAGTTCATGATTTGGAGATGTTTTGAGGTTTGATTTAGGGCTGGAAATGGAGTTCAAAAATCTGCCATGTTTAGTTCTTGAAGTTGTTTATGTAGTCAAACATAAAAGCTAGGTGTTTATGCTTGTATGCTAGTCTTAGGTTGGTGTTTTGCTATTAAATTGGTATGATCATGCTTGCAACTTAAAATCCATGTTATAGTGATGTGTATGATGTTACAGGAATTTGAATGACCAAATTGTTGCTTAAAACTTGTAAACTGAAACTTTTGCAAAATACCAAATTTGGACAGATTCGGCCAGATTTTTAGGCCATTTTGCAGAGGTCATAACTTGTTCAATATTGCTCGGAATCAGTTGATTCTTTTTCCCTAGTAAAGTATTATGTCTTAGCTTCGACTGGGCTACTCGCCCGCCTTCTAAAACATCCGTTTGGTCATCTAAAACACTATTGCAAGTTAGGTGTGCCGGGCTGTGTTTTTCTGTGAAAAGTAGACTTTACATTTTGGTCGGGCATGATAACCTTGATATAATGAGGGTTTTGTTAAATGAAAATGAGGTTTATATATTAAAAGTAAGATCTTGAAGGTTTGGTGCCTAAACTTTAAGTTTTGAATGAGTTATGCAAATTTTAAACCTACTTTGACTATTTTGCAAAAAAGCTGAAAATTGCCAACTTCCGATGCGCATAACTTTCTCGTTACTAAACTTTTTAAGTTGATTCTTTTTGCAACATTCTATAAATGTTGAGTAGTTCATGCCTGCTAAATTTTAGAACCTAACTCCAAGTATGGAGCAAATTAGGCACGCCACCAAATGGTGTGTCAAAGACAATAATATTGATTTTTGCCAACTTCCAACACGCATAACTTTCTCATTTCTCAACCCTTTTTACTTGATTCTTTTTGCAACAAGTCCTAATTGATATGTAGTATATGCCTGTAAAATTTAAGGAGTTAACTCCAAGTAATGTGTATTTTAGCTATGTCACTAGTTAGGTGCTTGAAGTTTGACTTTCTGGGTCAACTTTGACTTGAATTGCAATTTCTTGATTTTCCCCTAAATTGGAACTTGTGTGTGCATTGGATGACTTGTATGAATGTATGAAACTTGTGTGGTTGCTTATATGCTATATTCGTCTTATAGACAACCTCTAATCCGGTTAGACCGTATTTACCCAAAATAGGTCATTCATAGCCAACGTGTAAAGTCAAGTGCCGTGTACCAGTGCACCCTAAGGTGAGTTTCACTACTTCTTTTAGTTATATCCGGTTGAGGATGATAACACACAACAAGTTGCATCCGGTAAAGGGATGGCAATGCTTAGACAAAGGTATTTTGTCTGTTTTATGAATATTTGGTAAATATCACATGATTCACTGAATTGCGTTTTAATTACAAAAAGTCCTTACTTTCTCGGGCCGTTAATATAGAATAGCGAGGTAATGTTGAGTAGTACTACTGGTATTGACACCCCCGCTCAGCGGTGCACGAGATGCACCCTCCCGACTGGCGGTCGAACTGAGATCAATATTAGCCTAGGACTCCGTGATCTGGGATGACGCGGGAAGGCAAATCACATAGGTAAATACCTATCAAATACATTGTCAGCTTCGGTCGCGAACATTCAGGTGAACATAAGCATAGGCTAGCTACCTAACGATATGGATATTACTTGTAAACTTACGAATTGGTCTTTCGATATTCGTATGCATTTTTGGTCTACACGGGTAAGTGTAGACTACTTTTGTGAACTCACTAGCTTTTGCTGACACTTGATTGTCGAATGCTTTTCAAGTTGCTTGGAGGATCATGGATGGCACGGGCGTTGGCAATATTTATTCTTTACGAAACCCTTTTGAAAATTGTATTTCAGATACTTTAGTAATTACTTTTAATATACAACAACCTTGTAAACTTTTAAAGCTTCCGCTGATTTTGTGAAATGTAAACTCTAATTTATTAAATGTATTACATGACTGGTTTACCCCTTTAACTATGGCTTGGTTGTAACTAAAGACTTGGATCCTGGTCTGGATCACACCCCACATGGTTATACTCCGTTAGTGGAAATTGGGGGTGTGACAAGTGCCATCTCCATCGTCAACAATCCAGTCAAGCACTCCAAAACAAAGCACATTGATATAAGGTATCATTTTATTATAGATTGTGTAGAAAAGAATCTAATTAAACTGTTCAAAGTTCACAGGCTGACCTGTTTACCAAAGCATTCGATGAGGCAAGATTTTTCTACCTCATCACAGCCATTGGGATGATGAACTTTGATTAACTCAAAGCTTTTCACAACCTCAATAAAAGGAAACAAATTTGTGTCTAAGAGTCTGTCTCTTGATACAAAAAGAAAAAGAAAAAGAAAGTCTCTTGTGTTAATTAAAAAGCATTTCAGTTCATAGTCAGTAACTGTTGATAAACTATGAAAAATTAACACAAATTTTCAAAAATCATATGTTTTGGTTTTCCGGTCCAAAGTTCCGGTTCAACTTGTGAGAAAAGAACTTTTGAAAATCTCCGGGTGAACTTCAACCGGAAAAATGCTTTGTATCCTACGTGGAAAATATTTTTGAAAACAATTCTTCCAAGCAGAAAAATCTTCCGCTTGAAGTTTAAACGGAAGAAATTTGTTTCTTTTTAAATAAAGGAGAAAATGGGTTCCGCTTGAACTTCCGGGAGTCAACTTTCACTTTTCATTAAATTACCTGGCAGACACACCTTTTTAAGCGGATACACAATAAAATACCCATTAAGTTTTTTAACCATTAAATATCCGAGGTTTCAGTAAATATCCTTTTGGATAATGACATGCTTTAACGTGTTGTACCGTATAACTCAAAAAGCACACGTCACATCAGTTACTGAATGGTTATGTTAAAACCTCTCTCCTCCACGTCACCGACGGAAAAGGTAAAAAGCCCTAAATTACCGTCACTTACCCATTTCTCACAAACCCCACTCCGAAATTTCTCCCAAACTCTCTCCATAACTTCTAAAAACCGTAAATTTCTCTCAAATCCTACATTAACAATGGCTCCCAAGGCGAGTTCAAGTGGCAAGAAGCCTGCCAGTGATTCGAAGTTCCCTGTGGAACACAATCTGGTGGCTTATCTTGAAGCACCCAGTAAAACAGACATTTACAATGGCATGATCGACTTCCTGAAGAACTCTCACCTTCATCACGCGCTGACAGTTGAAACGGTGATCTTTGAAGAAATTATGGAAGAATTCTCATCTCATGCTAGGGTTGCTGAAGGTAACAATGGTGGTGAGAAAATTGTGTCAACTGTTCAGGGCACGATAGTGGAAATAGATGAAGCAAAGATTAGAAAAGTGTTACAACTAAGGGATGAAGATAGTTATATGTTTGTTGACTCAAAGGTGTACCTACCTTTATTCAGAGATATTGCTTACGGTGGTTCAATGGGAAGCAAGACGATCAAGAAGGGGCAACTGCCATATAAATGGAGGTTTCTGGCCCACACACTTTTGGTTTTGTCTAACTCCCAAGAAAGGCGGTTTTGATGAACTTGCCGCTGAACAAGCCTCTGCATTCTTTGCTGTAGTTAAAGGTCAAAAGTTTAATTTTTCAAAACTAATTTTCAAAGGCCTAAAAACAAATATCACAACCAAATATGTCTATCTGTATCCCAGGTTTTTGACTTGTATTCTCAGGGAGGAATACCCTCAAATTGTTTTGGGAGGTCCAATTTTACATCCAAAACTCCTGAATGAGAAACTTTTTTCTAATTTAGCTATAAATAAGACAGATTTTCTTGGAAGGGATACTGACCATCCCCTGCCAATTCCAAGGAAGTTTCCTGATGAACCTGCTCAGGCTGATGTTTAAACGGAAACTGTTGCTGCACGTGAGCAACCTGCTCAAGATGACAAGACTACAAGCCCAATAGTTCCTGATCCCAAATCTGTCCAAGATTCCTCCATTCTAAAAACTTACCATTACAAAAAGAGGAAAGCTCCTGCTCAAACCCCCACCACTGCCACTTCCTCATCCGAATCCCTACCTGTCATTTTCAAAAGACAGAGAAATGTGGTCACTAGGTCTCCTCCACCTACTGCCACCAACCAACCTGAAGCTTCAAGCCCCGCTAAAGGCAAAAAGCCCAAACGGAAGCTAACCAAATTGGGATTTTCTCTTAGGGATGAACCTTCTTTTGAGGGGGAGTCAATAGACAAGGATGTATAATCCCCATCCGAAAAGTTTTCACCCCTACATCCCCTATCACCCAGGAGTGACAGTGTACCCATTCTTGATCCAAATGAGGGTGTTATTAACTCACCAACCTCATTACATGAGAACATACTAATGGATCAGGACCCTGCTGCACTAAACCCCCACTCTTCACCGAAGGTAAATCTCAGGAGTGATGAAGAGATTCATAGAGAAATGGTTGCTGCTGCCCAAGTATCCCCACTGGATCTTGGTGCCAGTAGTAACATCAATAAGACCCAATCTGTGGCAATCTTCTCTGAATCAGCACCCACGGGTCCTTCATTGGAACCAAACGTTGCTGAAACAGTTAAGGAGAATCCTAGGTGCCAAGAAGCCATGGGTACCAGGATTGATTAATCTCAGATTGATAACTTGGTTTCGTCCAGGGATACTAGTAAAAAGCCAGTTGAGGACAGTTATACACTACCTGAATTGACGAGTTTATACCTTTCTCTCCAACAACAGGTTGATTCATTGAATGTAACTGTTGCTTCCTTAGTCAAGGGTGTTCCTGTTCAGGATGAAGTAGGTCCTTCAAAACCAAACAAAGCTGAAGATGAAGCCGATACTATCAAATTCGGGGAGAAGATGACTTCAACACCTGCTATGATTGAAATTGAAGAAACCGAGAGAATTCTGGCTGAAGTAAGAGCCACAGCCTGTAGGAAAGGTAGTGTCCAACCCTTCTTAGTCGAAGATAGTTGGGTGAATGTGAAGAGTAGCCAATTAATTGCTATCTCACCATTTGAAGACCCAAATCTCGCTGAACTGGTTCAATCCTCAATGCTTATTGCTGGTGCTCTCTCGGAGCATATCAACATGATCACTAGGCTGCCGAAGGATGTCTTTTTTCCGGCTGAAAGAGCCAGTGATCAAGCGGAGAAGAACATTGCTTCTACAAGCAAAGCAACTGCTAAAATTTTTTAAGATAGTACTGAAACTGCAGCAGTGGGAACCATGACTGAAGGAGGTGATGAGAATATGTTAGGAGAAGGTGAAGGAACTGAGGTGCTAGAACTGACTGACAAAGAACCTGAAGTCACCCAACCTCAGGTGGTGACTGAAGTTCTACATGAAGATGAAGCAGTAGTTCAACCGGAAGTTCAACCGGAAACACAGGTTGAAGTTGTATTGATCAATGAGAATGCTCCTGATCCAGTATATGGCCACCAGTCAATATTTGGATCTGATCAATTCCCTGTGGTTCAACCGGAAGAACAACCAAGTGATGAGACTGAGGACATAGCTGAAACTTTAATAGCTGTGAGGAGTATTGAGCAAGTTCAAGCTGATGAGCCAATTCAAGCGGAAGAGCTAATTCAACCTGAAACCATCAGAACTATTCAGCAGGTTGTTCAAACTCCAGAATTAGACGTTGTGAGCAAAATGGTGGAAGATGCCAGAGTTGATGCTGAACATGAGAGGTTAGCAAGAGAGTTTCAAGAAGAATTGGATTTGTTCTCTCAAAATTGGGTAGTTGAGAGTCTGTTTGAAGAAGCAAAGAAGAGGTCTTTCAACTGGAGACTGAGGGAATACAATTTGGATGCTATGACTGATGCAGAAAGGCAAAGATTGATCGCCATTGCCTCCAAGATGCCCACCAAGCTGGTGAAGAGTGATGAGAACTACCTGTTGCTGAAAAAGGTTAAAAGGGTCCTGATTGTCCGAAACTGGAAATCAGAGGATGAAGTTAATCAAATGAAGGTTAAGGAGCTGTGCAATCTAATTAACTCATTTTTCAAGAGCTCAGAGGAGATGAAGTTGCTGTAAATCCAAAGCTGGTGTTTCCTCCACCTTCAGAATTCACTTCAGGTATGGCATCTAACATAAATGTTAAACCAGAATTTGCTGATGATGCAGATATCCTACCTCCACCTTCGTTCATCTATAACCCAAACCCTACACCTACAGTTGTTCCATCAGCATTTCAGTCACTTGCTATCATACCTTACAAGCCACCCTCAATAACCAAGAAAGTTGCCACCAAACTTTCAACCCTAAAATATAGAAAAGACAATTTCACTCCAATCATCCCATTCAAGAAGAAACCTGCACCTACCATAGACTTTTCAGATATCTTCCCACCAACTCCTCCTACTAGCCCTGCACCTGAAGCCAGTAGACCACCACCTCAAACATCCCTTCCACCCCTTACCATAAGGGAACCCTCAACTACCATTGCTCCTACCCCACCAACTGATGCCTAACCCGGTCCCTCTTCTCCCTCATCGGGTAATTCCCCAATTGAAAAGGAATCAACTGATGATTCAAATGAGGAAAAGAAGAAGAGAAAGAGGAGACTGATGCATGCCAAGAGAAAGAATGAGAAAAAGCCAAGGAAGAAAGGCCCACCTAGACATAATAAAATTATTGGGTGGACAACCAATGAAGACAATTTTGACTTCAAATTCCAATTTCTGAATGGCACTTCCGGAGTGGTAAATGCTCATCTTGCCACTAGAATGCTTGATATCTTCCAACTGACCGATATCTATGTCAAACTGGGAGAAATTATGAGCCCAACCAGAGCCAAGCATCTGCTAAGAATGAGCATAGAAACTAAAGTGCTCGAGCATGGGATGCCTTCTATATCTCAAGATGAAGTTGATGATAAAGAAGAAGAGCCGGTCAGTCATATAAAGTTTGTTATTTGGGAAGAAGAAGAAAAGCTATTCTATGTGCACAGGGCAGATAGCACATATACCACTCATGAAGCAATCAATGTTCAAGATCAGTGGAGTGAACAGGATTGGGAAGATCTCAAGCATGTAAAAGTTACAATGACAAATATGAGTGTGCTTTCTCAAGATGTGAATGCTGGCATCAAGTCTGTTAACAAGTAGGTCAAGGAGAAGACTCTTTTGGGTACAAGTCAATTTTTGGAAATAGCTTCGAGATGGAAAATAAATTGACAGCATCAGCTTAGGGGGAGATTGTAAGGAATATCGCTTTGAAGATTTCTGGCTGAAAGCCAATTTTGAGCAGTTCCAGCTGAAGTTGAAGTTCGAGCGGAAGTCTCAAGTTCAAGCGGAACTGACAGTTCAACCAGAAGAAGCCATTTTGTCTTATAGCGAATATTCCGGGTGAACTCGATTATCCACCAGATAATGAATTCAACCGGACTTTTCCTGATAAGTCTTTTCAGTCATCCAATCCTGCAAAAGCTTCTCGGTTGCTTCCAAATCTATCACAGCCGCTCTCCTAAAGTAGTATGTTGCTGATCACACGCAAGATATTGTATATGTCGAAGTTTATTCTTTTGCTAGTTTGTATTTGACTTTTATTTAGCGGTTTAGATTAAATCGTTTGAGATCAATGGCTGTCATTGATCTCATCAGCACTTTATATAGCTTAGTTAGCTTTCAGTTTTATATACAGTTCTCGATCAACTTGTAGTAGTGTAAACTTGAGTTAATGCAAATAGTACCGAGTACTTCTTACTTCGTTGTTACTATCCTTATGCAATCAAACACTTACATTACACAAGAGAACTAAGACTTTCTTATGTAAAGTGAAATATAACTTTAATTCCGCAGGGTTATATTTACGAGTAGAGGGTTTCTTGTTAAGTTAAACACTAATTAACACCGATCCTACACTTATCTTATCAAGAAGGTGCTTCTAAAAATCATCAATGTCGATCAATCGGCCTATGTAGACACTCTAACATAATTTATGGATACTATAAAAACTGTTTCTTTTTTCACAAAGTGTGAAAATGAGTTTTTTTACCAACTTTGCAGAGAAATAAACTGCATATAATAGGAGTTAATGCGGCTGTATTTTCTAGGTTTGTGTACGTTATGAGGGCTATCCAACGCACTAAACCGCATCCAAAACGAAGCTCAAACGAATAAGATATCGATCCTCAAAGTTTAGGTTTCAAAGCTGTGAAAGCTGCAAAAATAGAGAGAAAATGCCTAACTATAGAAATGGAACTCATCCCACATTGGTTGGTAATGAAACTTGAAGTGGCTATGGGGAGGGGACTTTACCCATGATTGTTTCCTTAAGTAGGAGACATCCCATGGACCCCAAGGGGTGCACTCCCAACTCACCCTTGCGTAGACGTGGTGTGGGCGCTGGGCGTAATGTGGCGCACTTTGCACTTCACACGCTTGAGCGCTTCCTTTGTGTTTTTGGACTCACAGGCGGGTTACGTGGATGTTGGCGCAACTCAAGTTCCGCTAGAGTGACTCCGGTGCCGCGCGGCTTAGATCTGGCGCGCGTACCATGGTTTGGTGCATGGTTCTTCTAAGTTGTACGCGTGTGAGGCGCATGAGTGGGGAGTGACTCAGGGCCGCGCGAATTAGTTCTGCCGGGTGTACCATGGTTTGGTGCACGGGTTCTTCCGATTTGCACGGACGCGAGGCACATGAGTCTTTTGCGTACGCAGGATGCAGATCAGTTGCTGGTCGGCAAGGACTCTTCCGTGTCTACGTGATGACGCACAGTTATCGGTGTGGTGCGGGTCTCAGTGACCTGCGCGTGATTTGCATATGCGGAGTGCAGGGTCTGTTTGACTGAAGCGTGAAACTAACCACCAGGCGCGGGCGTCCAATCTGAAAGTGCTGAAACAGTCCAGTTAATGGGGATTTTTTTTGTCAGTTTTGTTTTGGCCACTTGAAATATGAAATGAAATAACAATTTTAGTCAACTAAAACTGAATTTACATTGAAGATGTTTAATGTAAAGTTTGACTACGACATAAGTGGTTAAATGTTTGATTTGGTTCCTCCACACTATAAATATGAGCCTCATAAGTACACCGAGAACTCTAATTTTCCTTTCTTCTCTCAAAACCCTCTCAAGAACTTCTTCTTATCATCATTGTTCTTCATGATCATCAAAAGGTAGCATTTTGAGTTTAGATTCTTCCCGGCCATACACTTAGCTTTGGCGTTATACCCTGATAAACAAGCAAACTCTTTGATAGAGATCCGTAATTTGTTTTAAGGGACTCGAGTTTTTGCGCGAATCCTTTGCCACGTTTTTCAAACATTTTCTTTATGTTTTTTCTTATATAATTATCTTCATCTTTTCTTAAAGTTCTTTTTCTTTCTTGCTTTAAAAATCATTATCTATTACTTCATTTTTTAACTTATATTTTATTTGAATAACTATCTCTTTTTCATTGTAATTCTTTCATGTTGTAATTGCTTGTTTATTTTCTTGTATGTCCAAGTTAAATTGTTTGCAACTCATTTCCTCATGTTATACTTGCACGAGTATATTAAAACTCTATTTCCTTTGTATTGTATTATTAGTTGGTTTCTTTTCTTTGTGATCGTACTTATAATAAAATATTATTTTATTATTAAATTAGCGAACGGTTTTTCCATAAACTTAAAACAATTTTTTAAAACACCATTCGTTTTTTTTATATAAACTCACTATCTCAAATCAAATAAGTTTTCTCTCTAGATGGGTTAGTGTCTTAAAAACAAATATTTCTTTTACTCGTTGAGATAATGAGTATTCGGTTACGACAAAAAGACATTTTTTACCTCCAATTGTTAGGAGGTTACTAAACCTTTTATATTATTATAACCATTCATTTTTGGACAAATTTTCCTTCATCTCTTAAACAAGCGCGTTTAAAGTCGTGTTTGGCGCGCCATAAGCTAGCTTTTGAAAAGCTAGTTGGAGTAGCGTTTCAACTAGCTTTTATAAGATTTCCAGTTTTACCCTTCCCCAACTAATTATTTATATTTTTTTAAATTATAATTTATTTATATGAATGTACTTTTATGTCATTTTATATTTTTTAGCTAGTTTTTAACAAACGTTATTTTTTATCAGCTAGCAGCTTTTTTCAGCTAATACGCCAAACACAGTCCAAGTAAATTTTCTTATAATCCATTTGTTGGGGTTTTCTTTTAACTTTAAACGTGCCCGTTTAAGATTAAAAATTATCTTCTACTCCTAAAACCATCCATTAGTTGAAGGTTTTTTCTAAGCGTACGCTGTTTAATTACAATTTTGGATATAAACTTTTAAAGTTTCCTTTTTTAGAAATGACTACTTTGGGTGAAATGTCTAGTGGAGCACCATTGGTTGGTGCTCAAGCCGGGTGATGGCTAACACTATCGCCAATCAGGCTAAGAAACCCATGAAGTTCTCGGGACTCCACTTCTAAGGGCGGAAACATAAGATGTTATTCTACTTAATCACCTTGAGCCTTGCGAGGTTCCTCACGGAGTCCGCTCCCCAAGTTGCTTCAGGGGAGAGCGACGGCTCAGAAACTGAGCACGGCAGAGGTGTGGAAGCACTCCAACTTCTTGGGCCCCAACTATATGATGAATGGCCTTGTAGACGGATTGTATAATGTGTACTCTGAGATAGAGACTGCTAAAGAGTTACGGGATCTTTAGACAAGAAGTACAAAACGGGGGATGCTGGCACAAAGAAATTCATGATGGGCCGTTTCTTGGATTTTAAGATGGTCGTCACCAAGTGTCACACCTATGGACGCATGTTGTGACATCCGAGAATTTCAAGGTTTACTTCCGTTAGACAAATCCGTTAGTTACGTTATAAGTGTTAACTTAGTAACTAATGCTTAACTAGGCCGAATACGTCCACGTCCTTTGGTTGATCACCGAACCTGTCCATATGTGTTATATGATTATTTATGTATTGTCATTATGTGCAACGTGATGAAAACGCATGATTTAGTATTAGGAATAAAATGAAAATTTGCCTTTCTTGGTTGCCAGCGAAACTAACGGGCGAAACTGTAGTGTCGCCCGGTAGTCGGTTAAAATGAAATCAGAGACAGTTTCGCCTGGCCAGCGAAACTAGCCAGCGAAACTAGCCTCTGATATATAATAACATAAAACCCTAGTTGTCTCATTTTGTTGCACCATTTCTCTCAAACACACACACACTCACTCTCCTGGAATCTGGTCAGCCGAGAAAACCACCAAAGAAACACCATCTCAGCCTCGAGACAACATCTATTTGGATCCTAGATCGAATCGTGAGTCTCAAAAACCTTTATTTATGTTTTTCTATGTGTTTCTCTCAAAAAGCATGCTTGAATCTTCATGAAATCACTTGATCTTCTGATATGTTGCTTAGGAATGCTAGATCTAACATAAAGTCAGAAACTTTACGTGTGAAATCCATCCATGATGAAGATTTATGCTAGATTAGGTCATTTTAGGTTAAAATGTGTTTTTGGTGATTTGATGATGAAAATGCATGTTTAAGGTGTTAAAGCTTACTTATTTATGTTGGTAAATGATTATGTATGCTAGATAATGAATTACATGTGATATGGAAGCTGTTAGATTGATTTTTAAGCTGATTTATGTGTTTTTTGTGACCAGCGACACTGTGTGTTCTCTGGGCGAAATTGTCCAGCGAAATTATGTGAATCTTTAACCAGCGACACTATGCAGCGAAACTGCAGTGTCGCCGGGTAAACCCACAGACCTGCTCGAGCGAATCTACCGAGCGAAATTCCCTGAACGAAAGTTCAAACCAGTTTCGGGCGAAACTAGGCTAGCGAAACTGTGTTAACAGTTTCGAGCGAAACTAGCTTAGCGAAACTGTGTCATCGGGTATTGCCTAGCGAAAGTGCTGCCCGTGCACACAACGAAACTGTGTAGCGAAACTGCTAGCGAAATTGTGACCAGAATCCAAACTTGTGCAATTTATTCGAATGATATGCCATGACTTATATGATTATGCCATGATGATACATGCTTTGATTTCTGATGTATGTGAACCCTTGTTTATGATCAACCATCGGTGTCGTGTGTCGGTATGTCGAGTCATAGTTTCCAACGTGCTATGTTATGGGCCATAGTGACGTTAAGTAAAGATTAGACACCAAACTAATACTTAAGACCTAAACGTGTTCATAGGTCTTCGTTAAGCAAACTTGGATTTTATAGCAAGTGTAGCAGTGCAACCCAAGGTGAGTGTCACTAACCCGATTACCGTGAACCCGTTTGGGTCACACCGAATAACTAAATGAAAAACAATGCTGACAACTTCGAGAGTGCTATGCACCTCCCTGATGAACTTGAAAACTTGGAGTGCTCGGCACCCACTTGATGAACTTGAAGTGCTTTATGGGAAGCACTTGTGAATTACTTAAACAACTATTTCTGAAACGAAACTGAAAACACTTTTGAGATTCATGAGAATCCGGTAAACCTTTTAATATGGCTAGCGTAGGTTAAAGTCTAAACCACATGATATCACATGATTTCTAAGGATGCCTTGAAACTTAAAAGTCCTCAACTAAATTGTACCATTAATTGTAAAGCGAGGGGATGTTGGGTAGATCTACTGGAGTTTGACAAACTCCGCCCCGTGGCACGGCGGGTGCATGGAGGTACAATATCAGCCTATCTGACCGTGATCCCGAGAGGACACGGGGGAGGTAAATCCGCGATGACGTAGGTCCGCAGAACCTGATGGCACGGCCACTACAATAATTTATTGTCAGCTTTGGTACAAACTTCCTTAGTGCATGGAACAACGGATTAGCTACCCGCGATATCGGTTGAGCACTTTAACTATACAAAACTAGTACATACCCGATAACGTAGGTTACGGACAATACTTTTACTAAACCACAATACTATGATTATGGATATCACTAAGCATTGCTTTTCACAAACAAATATTACATAAGTATATGTTGACACGATTATGACTATTAGACCGGGCTCCACTTCTAAGGGCGGAAACATAAGATGTTATTCTACTTAATCACCTTGAGCCTTGCGAGGTTCCTCACGGAGTCCGCTCCCCAAGTTGCTTCAGGGGAGAGCGACGCTCAGAAACTGAGCACGGCAGAGGTGTGGAAGCACTCCAACTTCTTGGCCCCCAACTATATGATGAATGGCCTTGTAGACGGATTGTATAATGTGTACTCTGAGATAGAGACTGCTAAAGAGTTACGGGATCTTTAGACAAGAAGTACAAAACGGGGGATGCTGGCACAAAGAAATTCATGATGGGCCGTTTCTTGGATTTTAAGATGGTCGTCACCAAGTGTCACACCCTGAAATCGGCTGATATGGACGCATGTGACTGATATGGCATCATGGTCATGATTATGAATAACGACTTCTAAATGAACGTCATAAATAGCCATTTGCTTTTCAAACGACAAGTTTTACATTATTTAAAAGGAGTGCAGCGGATAAGTATTGGTAGAACATTATCTACAAGTTTCAAAAGATAGTTGTTTTAAGATTTAAAAACATAACATTCCAAATGGCGTAATGCAAATAAATCTTCAAAATGTAGCATGAACATGCAAAAGCAGGCAAGACCATGACATAAAGCAGGATCTGAAAGTTTGACTTCTTGACAGTGCATTGACTAGTTACCTGAGAATTCAAGAAAGTTTGAAAAGTCAAACATAATATTGGTGAGTTCATAGGTTTAATGACACATGAAAATGTTTGAACAATTTGAGTGTTTGGCCGTCATGACATAATGTAAATGACACTGAACTTGTAAAGATTGTACATGAACCTTGAATTCGAACACTAACTGATTACCCACTCATGGTTTTCTTCCCCAAGAATACCGAATGACCAGAATAACTTGACATGTACCCCTTGACTATCAGAGTCAAGATTGGAGCGACCAACTACGACTGGGCTGTCAACCCAAATAGATCTACTCATTAGCTATCATTTTATACTGAACTAATCGAATTCAATTAATAGTGTGATTGACATATTAACATGAATCAACATGAAGTATATAAGAATGGGGAAATTAAAAGAACATGCAATCAGTACGTATTACGAGTATCCACAGTGTCATACAAAATGATTTGAAAACGGGATTCTTCGAAATTCTCCCCCAATGTTAGAAAACATATAATAAGTAAATGGGACCGTGAGACTCACCTTGTTAGGTAATTGATTGACTGATATCGTGTTGGTTATTTGATATATGACCTAGCGGTGTCTAGAATATAATCTTAAGACATTTAGAGTTGCTCTTATTAGGCAAATGTCATGTTACCCAATGTTCTTTGGTCAAGTCTTGACTTATGTTACCCGTTTGTATCATTGGAAATCTTTGAAAGTTATTTCTTGACAAACAATAAGGTTAAGTGGTGAAATATATTTATTTGAATAAGTAAATATAAATTAGGTTTTCACGTCCGGAAAACAATAGGAAAATGTTTATATTGAATAATATATATTTATTTTCACATGTCGACATGAGATATACAAATATTTAATTTCATTAAATATTTATAAGGTTTTGAACCTTCACAAATAATAATTATATTACTACATTGGTTGACTTCAAATTACGCGATTTCTACTGCGCGACAATTACGCAATATGAATAGGTTTTTCATGGAACATATTTATACACATAAAAATAATATAGTTTTATGAAGTAAATTTTTCAAAATATAAGAATTTATATTTTATGAATTTAAGTGCTGGTTGACCCGGTAACGGTGTCGGTTTTGCCCGTTTCGCGTCTATGACTTGGTTTATGACAGTTTGAGTTTCTTTAAACATTTGAAACATGTTTAGGGGTGCTTTTAATATGATATTAGTTTCTAAATTACCAAGCTTGTCGGTGGAAGTCCAACTTGTTAAAATTAGGGTTTTTGAGTTACCGTAAGTCACAGTTTTTGTCCGATTTCTTCCTTAGATATCATTTTCCATTTTTGGTTGCCACCATACATTTTATTCATAAAAATTGAGCCTAAATACTGTTCTGGACCAGAACCTGTATGTCTCATGATTTTTAAATAACTACTTTAGAAAATTAGGGTTTTCGAGTCCTGAAAACCCATTTTTGAACTTGGAATTACTTAGGATAAAAAGTGGCTTTAGGAAACTTGTTGGTACTTCATTAACTTAAGTTTATAAAGTCTCAAACACATCATATGCCAAGTATTAGATAATTTTAACATTAACTCAAATTAAGTAGATTTTATGAAACAAAATCATATGGTTTTTATATTTCTTTACGTTTAGAATCTCTAACAAAATAGCATTTTGTTATTATATCATGACTTAGAAAAATCATTTATAAGAATACTAACCATAAGATCATGTCATGAATTTTCTAGGTGTATTTTATGTATTATTTCTATGATTATGTTACATGTGACATCTTTTAAATCATAAGATACCAACAAAATACATTTTAGACTATGATTGACCATATATAGTTCCTTGGCCGAAACTTATATATATATATATTTTGTCATGTGAAGACTTTTCATCAACTATACAACATATACACTTTATTTTAGATTTTTATCATGGAAATCATTTATGAACAAAATAACCACATACATAATGTCTTAAGCATGAATATGCAAGTAAATATATACAAGACATTAAAACATGATATATAACCAAATCATAAATTCATCAAAGTATGTTTCTAGTCTAAAAACATAATTTATTAGTT
Organism: Deinandra increscens subsp. villosa; assembly: GCA_039602395.1. NCBI lineage: Eukaryota > Viridiplantae > Streptophyta > Magnoliopsida > Asterales > Asteraceae > Deinandra > Deinandra increscens. The sequence goes on along the minus strand of JBCNJP010000012.1, from coordinate 74,836,768 downwards.
AGTCACTAGCATAACATTCATCAAGACTTGTATGGAACATGGGTTTGAACATGAAATGAGTTAATGATTATGGAGGAAAGTAGAGAAAGAATGTATTCTCACAAAGCTTCCACGGGATCGGTTTTGACAAAATAGGTTGTTGAATGCTTCGAGGTTATGCTCCAAACCCACTCTTGATCTTGAGATATGGAAGAAATAAATGAAGCTTGAGGGTGGTGAGGTGTTAGCGACTGTAAATGGTGGTGGAAATGATGAATAAATAGGTTGAGGTGGTGATGGTTACTATGGATCCGAAGAAAGAAAGAGAAGAGAGGAAATATTTATGGGTTTTCTTGAAATGACTAAGTGAATGTGAGAAAGTGTGGAATGGGTTTAAGTTATAAGTATAAAAGGAGTGTGCTTGTGTTGCTTGTTTGGTCTCGGTTCAAAGGGAAAACCGATGGGGGTGATTTGGTTGCTTGGGCTCGAACCGAATGAAGAAAAGGTAGGAGAAGGGAGTAATCTTGCTAGGTAGTTAAGTGTTGGGTGTCTATGGGTGGGCACCGATCGGTTTAAGGGAAAGAGGGGGAAAAGGGTTTAAGTTTTGGAGGGAAGGTTTTATCGATTGTGTAATGGATTGGTTGTACTTGGGGGACAAGAACGTCTTCTAATGAGTTTATATGGATCTACGTTGGTTTAGGTTAGGATCCAGGAGGTAACCAAGTATTATCTAGTGAATGGTTGGATTAAAATCGGTGGAACCGATTGTAAGACCTATTTTGGTTGTTGGCAACACAAACTCTTCACCGTTGTGCATTCCTGGTGAAGACCTTCCGAAGAACCTCTCAGAATAATGTCTTGAAGATTTTTGGAGATTTTGGACCTCAAGTACTCTAAGAGTAAAGTTGAAGAACTTATCAAGTTTCTCTTAGCGGGCTTTACTTTACTTTTAGCGGACTTGCTTTTGCCTTAGCGGACTTGCGGATGTGCCTAGCGAACTTCAAGTCCTAGCGGACTTGAGTTCTGCCTTAGTGGACTTCATGCTGTCTTAGTGAACTTGATGCTTAGTGTACTTGCACATCTCTTAGCGGACTTGGATCAATGCTTAGAGGACTTGCCATGCTACTGGACTACACACAGAGCTTAGCGAACTTGAATTTGTTCCTAGCAAACTTTATAGTGTTTTTAGCGAACTTGACAGTCTGTTAGAATATTTTTTTTACTGAAATCGCTATAATGATTGTTGTATCAATATGCTGAATTTCTCATGCTGTTTGTTTAGTATAAATAGGATCCTTGTAAACCCTACTTGGGTAAGTCACGCCTGAAATACAACAGAGAGCATTTTTTCTTCTAAAGTGTGTGTGTTCTTGGTGTTTTAGTGTGTGTTCTTCATCATTTTCTTATAATTTCTTTATCAAACTTTTTGATTGATCATAAATGCTTGTAGTTCCGCACTATCATTTGTGTATTGGGTGAGATACATTGTCAAATCGGTCCAGACAATTGGTAGCAGAGCCTTGATTTCTCAAGTTTTTGAAGAAACTTTAGTGTTCTTCAAGTTTTGAGAAATTTCTCATCCAAGTTATCAATCTGAGTGTTTTTGGGTGTGAACCTTTGTTTTTCTTACACTATCTCTGTTTTAGAAACTGTTTTTAACCTCAAATCCAGCAAACAACAACAGATTTTGGTCAAAAGTTTCTGATTTTCAATCGAACAGTGTCAAGGCCATACACACTGTTCGTGATTTTTTTGAAATCTGATTTTCGAGAATGGGTTGTAGTTAGCTGAAGTTGGTTAGTGGCGAGTTTAATACACCTAAAACTGTAGTGATTCATGCAAACAACACCCGTTAACATTAAGTTTTGAGCTATTGAGAGCAGATTTTTTTTGATTTTTTGAAGTTTTTCTCAAAAATCATTATTTGATCGATTTCACTAAGTTAGAGTGAGTTTTGGAAGTTGTGTTAGTTATCATTTTTGATCCTAAGGATGTTCTAAAACTATTGGAATCATCCAAACAATAATTCCTCACATTTGATTTTGATCAATTTTGAAGCTCTCAAGAACACTACTGGAAAATTTTTCTAAGTATAACCTTGACTATTTTTTTTCTAAAATTCAAGCTTGTAGCTGATTTGTTTAAGTTTGTTTGTGCTTTTACAAGTTCATTGTGCATTGAGACTACACTTTTGCAACCGTCTGGGCAATTCAAGCAATTTAGGCAAATTTGAAGAAGTTTGACTTTCAAAAGTCAAAGTTGCTGATTTCATTTCAAAGGCTTTTGTGATCTATTCAATGGCTGATATACATGACATGGGGGGTAATGTCAACAATAGGATGCCCAAGTTGGTTTTAATCCTACTGAGTTTGAAGATTGGAAAGACAAGTTTCAGTCATATCTTCATTTGGTTGACAGTGATCTTTGGATTTTGGTTAAGTATGGTCCAAAGAAGTTCTACTATGAGTCACTTGCTACTGCTACCAGTCAAGTTGATCCAGCACCTGCTGGTACTCCCAAGATTCCTAAGAAGTTAGAGGATCTTGATGACAAAGAGTGTGCTCAACTCAAAATTGATAATCATGCTCTCGGTTGCATCAAGTTGGCTCTATCAGACGACAATTGGGTATCACTTCCGTGATGCACAATCTGCTAAGGAAATATGGGATGGTCTGGAGAAGCAATTTATGGGAAATCTGGCCACCAAGGAAAGAAAGTTGGAGAAGCTACAACTGACCTTTGATACTTTTACCCATGTTCCCGGTGAATCTTTTGAAACCCATCCTGGCAGGTTTTGCAAGATAATCACCGATTTGACACTAGAGAGAATCAGGCCAGAGATGAATGCTATCAATAAGAAACTTCTGAGATCTTTACCACAAGCTTTTGGTTCCTAAGTAGCTTATGTTCTTGACAGCCAAGATCATAAGACAACCGACTACAAGGAAACAATCGACCATGTTAGAAACTATGAGAATCAAGCTTTGGAGCAAGGTAGCTCTCTCATGGGAATTACATCATCTTCCACTCCTAATGCTGCTCTACTTGCCTCTTCTGGTGTTAATACTCACGCAACCTTTTCTGCTTTTGTTCCTGCTTCATCTCCATCACCCCAAATTTCAATTAAAGCACCTGTCACCCAGACCCCTTAGCAATCTAGTTCCAATTCACCATTGATGTCACCACAAGTGGTGAATTTGCAAAATCTGACTGAAAAAGATCCTGACTTGTGCAAATCCCTCATGGTTTGCTACTCTGCATAACTTTCAAGTAACATTCAGAAGATGAACTTGTGTTAGGAAGATATTGACCAAATAGCTGAAGACGATCTCGAGGAGATGGACATTAAGGACATTAAGTGGCAACTTGGTATGGTAGCTGCTAGAACTTAAAGCAACCAACTTTCTCGACTCCAACAACAGTTTAACCTTCCAATGCTTATAACGACCCGGGAGGAACTTAATTTTCTCTAGAAAACTCAATGCCGGGTCATGTTCACTAACAACCATAAGAAACCTCCCCACACTTGGCTTAAGCACTATTCTACCCTCATAACTACCTATATCACCAAGTGTGGCTCTCCTACAACTATTCTCAACTACCAACATCTCTTCCACTACCAATTTACCCCCGGGTTCTACTAACGGGTCAAAAACCTCATCTTTATCAACTAATTCCTCTAACCCCCGGGATTTTCCCAACACTTATCCTCACCAACCGTCTCATCCTCCAACCTATTTCCAACTATGAAATCCTCACCTGTGACATAACTAACACAACTATCCACCAGAGACATGAAAGATCCTAGAAAGTATACGGACTCGCTGTTTTTGTCACTCGATCCACCAACTCTAAACTCAACCGACTCGTTCTCTACTCTCAAGGTGATGGTACCCGCGAACTCATCAACTAAAGCTTGGGCAGTCCTAAGGAAAGGCCTACCTAAAATCAAGGGGCACCTCACATCATAGTCACTATCCACAACCACAAAGTCTATAGGGAATACAAACTTGTCTATCTTAACTAGCACATTTTCCACTATTCCTTTGGGCTTAACTACCGACCTATCAGCTAAAGAAATTGTCATCCTAGTCGGCGCTAATTCTCCTAACCCTAGGTGCACAAAAACAGAATATGGCATCACATTAATACTAGCACCTAAATCAGCTAAAGCAAGAGTCACAGAAGAACTACCAAAAATGCAAGGAATAGTAAAAGTTCCTGGATCAGTTAATTTTTCGGGTAACCTATTCTGGACTACAGCTGAACAATTAGCATCAAGGGTTATATCAGATAAAGCTTCAAGTTTCTTTTTATTACTTAACATATTTTTCAAAAATTTTGCATACTTAGGCATTTTATTCAAAACTTCAGTAAAGGGTAATGTAATCCTAAGTTGCCTAAGAATATCAAGAAACTGACCATATTCATGCGCATTTTTACTGTTCAATTAATCGTTCAGGATAGGGCACACGCTTCAGGTCTTCGGCTGTGATCGGTTGACTGGCAAACCTCACTCTCTTCTTCTCCTTCACACAAGTTCAAGCCAAATGTCATCTGGCCGAACCTGGTCCGAACCAGGAGTTCGGACTGGCCGAACCTGAGGTTTGGACAGAGATCGGCCAGTCGACTATATATAGAAGTTTGAACTTTGTAATCAGCAGTTCTGAGCGTGTGAGATTCTCTTAAGTGTGTGTTTCTGAGAGTGTTTCTCTGTGTCTATGTTCTGAGTGAATACTGATTGTAATTGTTCATTTGTGATCAATAAAACAATCGGTTAATTACGTTTCGATGTCCGAATAGCTAGATTGAGTAGACGATCCGATGCTCACGCATTTTCACAAGCTTCTGGAACTACGACCAGGGTTAGGAGAACACCGTATAGTTAATAGTTAAAACCAAATTGAGTGAATATTGGGCTTATATGCTGGAAATTTAGTTATTTCATGTTAATAATATTTGTTTTATGTGTGCTTATATGTTATAACTGTAATATATGTTTGTTTGCATGTTGCTGTTTATATTTGCAATTAGTGTAGAAGTTAGTACTTGGAAATGGCCTTAAGTAGTCACTTGTGCACTGTAGTCTGACACAGTAAGGATTGCTTTTTTTGATCTTTTTATTTGCCTCATGGTGACATAAATCACCTCTGGAGGTATCTTTGTTTGTTATTGGCTATGACGGACGTTAGAAGAACGATCGTAAATTGGAACCGGATGTTATGTTTGTTAGAAATGGATTTGGTAAAGCAAATGGGATGTAGTCTCTAGAGAAACATGAATGCTCATGAAAGAGGATTGTGCGTTCCCCACGGATCCGGAGACCTACGATTCTATCAGATAAGAACTCGTGTTGTCAGGTGGGCACACGGAGGTGGTTAAATCTACAAAAAATGTGATGTCAGCGGTGGGTCACAAGGATGCGCGGTGCTGAGTTATATTAACGTTATTTTTCAGATTCATGCGTTTGAATCTCTCCTTACCCGTACCAAGACTAAGACAAAGAAGATGGATATAATGAAGATTTCAGAAGACGTAGTGAAGCTTAATGGATGACATCTACTAACGACAATACGATAGCGATACTTGTTTCTACTCAATGTGGTGGAGCAAAGTAGTCAACAAATCATCCCAACGGCAACAAGATATGGAGCAGCTGCAAATGATGGTAGATCTTTCTTCTCATTTTTATTTTCCTTCTTCTCTTTGATTCAGTCGATCTTATGTATTAAAGATCATCTTAAACAACCCATGCGTAATGATGTTACAATCAGATCATGTCCGACTCGTGGTCTGATCATTTTGTTTTGTCAGCTCAATGTAGCTGATTGGATCTTTTGTTTGTCGCATGACCATTCGTGGACGGTCTTGCTAATTTGATTCAGCAAAGGTGGAACCATCGGTGAGAATGCTCTGCTTTTATGCTAATGTACGGTATTTTGATTCGTACTGTCTCCATACTTGTGTGAGTAATAGTTGAAGTGCAGAGACTTGGAAGCCGAGACAAGTGAGTGTCTAGATTTTCATGAAGAATTATCAAACTAGTAACTGTCATGTGATCTCAGGCGTTGAGATGTGATGTCAACTTCATGCATCTGATATTTGTGCTTATATTTTAAATCCAGATGATAATCCTAGAACTAATTTGTTAGTGAGAACTATACAGCTAGTCTTCTCGACAAAAATGTGGATTATCCATAATTAGAATTCTCCTAAACCTATCGCTTTAACCAATAGGGTATAAGGAACTTGGCAGCGACTTTCATGATAGATTTAATTTTTGTAAGACATCTTGATGTTGATTAGTTCAATGATTCAGATGATGAGTCATAATGCGAGATAGCAAGGTCTGGTAGTAGTTTACTACAGAGCAGAATCTAAGGACTAAAACACGTACGTGTCGGACCATGCATGTGCCAGGTTGGATACTAGATATGTAACCTCACGTTGGATACTAGATATGTAACGAGTTATAGAATGCCAGACAAGGATATGGGGCGTACTGGAATGTACGAGTGTGAAAATGTGTTTGAAGTGTGTATTAATTATACACTACCAAGGGGTAGTGGCCTAAGGACTAAAACACGTATGTGTGGACCTGCATGTGCCAGGTAATGGTGCATTTAGCAATGTGTCCGAGTTATGAAGGGATAGCTGCGGCAAGCCCTATATATAAACACCTTTGGCATAATGGTTTACGACACCTGAGCAAGGTAGGAGTAGATGGTAGGCATGGAGACCACCCGTGTATAATGATTAGTGTGGTCTCGTTTATGCTAAGTCTGAGATATATATTAAGTGGATAAAACTACCAAGTAAAGGCGGGAGAGTTTTCTTTAGAATGGTAGGGGTTACATCGTCGAGATTGATGTGACTAAGTATAACCGCGATGGTTATGAATACGATCCAAGGATAGCTCGATGGATTCAGTTAATATGAAATAGCTTGAATATAGTTATAATGATGTGGTCATCCGACTAAGCACGTGAGTGAATGTGTAGAGGGTTTGGATATCCTAGAATGGATTGAAACCGGCATCAAAATGACGTAGACTTTGTACACATGAAATGTTGAGACCCTTGGTGGTTATGAATTCTAGTAAGGAATTGTTAGATCATAAACCGAGTGTCCCGTGTGTTGTATCTTGATGTATCGAGTTAGTTTTCAAGAGTCAAAGTGATATTTTGTAAGCTGGCAACGAACCAAGCAGAGGACCAATGGTCCGTTGGCAACTAACTGTAGGTTTGTTTATTATCATGGGCTATAAATAGTTCAAGTGTGTTATCACTTGATTAGATCTGTCCAGATCATCTAGGTGATTGCCATAGGGTTTGAGAGCTTCATTCTTTGAGTCTTGTATTATGTGTCTTGGTGATTACACACATAACTCTTATATTTACATCTCGTCTTCTTGATTAGATCACCAAACCAATAGTAGGATCCTTCCAGGTACTTACAGGAATTGAGTGAGTGGGCGATGAGGCTACATCGTAAGTCTGTTAGAGAAAATGGACTAGCCATGAGCAGTGAGACTAATTGGAAGTGTTGCGATACTTCGTAAGGATATTTGCCCTGAATTTTTGACACATGTCAAAAGAAAATTTGAATTAACACTTTAAAGTGTAGGGTAATGATTTATTGATATTTCTCTCAGGAATGGAAAATATTAATTCCAAGCTTAAAGACATGGATGCCTTGAGGAAGGTTTGAAATAATGTAAGGTTGCGGTGAATATCACGTGAGTACATACTCTGAATGGTGAAAGGCAACCGGTGTTTGAGGATTCTTGTTAATCCATGTAGAGATAATGAAGACTTTTGAATGAAGTTCTTCGAGAATTCCTTGGGAATTAGTGGTCCGGGTGAACCTGATTGAAGTTATGAGTTTGTAAGGTTGATAGACTCATCACATATTATGGACATATATATTTGGATCCTTTGCTGTACATGAAGGAGGCGAGAGATATAACTCTATTTAATTTTATGCACTCATATTGCTCGACTGATCAGATCAGATTATCAATAAACATACGGAGGTGAGGCTGATTAATTTGGCATGTTTTACCAAGTGGGGGTAATGGGAAAAGAATGCTAATCAGGAAGTCATAGATGATTCCTATGGTTTGATGTCAGATAAATTCCTTTTGGTAACACTTCGGAGTGTGATTAAGTCCGTGTGTAGTGAAATCACTTAAAAGTATATATGACGTTCGTGGTAGCGGAGCCGGTAGGAAGCAGACATACGATATGCCTAAACCCTAAACCCAAAGCCAATCCCAGGGAACAGTGAAGCTTCATAGGGTCTTTCTGTCCAGGTGCAGGTAGTCCGCATCTTCACAGACGAACGGCAGCCGTAACTATAACGGTCCTAAGGTAGCGAAATTCCTTGTCGGGTAAGTTCCGACCCACACGAAAGGCGGCTCTTCGCCACCTGGGGCTGTAGTATGTTCCAAGGGTTGGGCTGTTCGCCCATTAAAGCGGTTTTTTTTTTCAAAAAAGAATTAAGAAATACTACTCATGGTGGGAAGCCGACGATATTGTTACACTACTGCTGGCATCATCACTAGAATGGTAATCATATTGCCTTGTTGCAATTATAATAGGATATATAGATCAGCGTATCAAGACCGAGTGATAGCTAATACCACAAGGTGAAATATTAAGACGAACTGTCAAGTATGAAGTGATAGTAAGTCCACGCTAACGACATGTAAGTCCACTAGGTAGTAACATCATGGAAAGACATCACGAGCCACGTGGTGGCATTAAAGTTATAGATGTCCGTAGGTGAACATCTTGCGAGATGTGAACGATAAGCGTTTGGTTACTCCCCGTCCTGGTTTGTAGGGCGAATTTCGGGACGAAATTCCTTTGAGGAGGGGAGAATGTAACACCTGGTTAATTCCGGTAAATCGCGGGAAATTTTTCCGATTAATGAATTAGACTCGTTAGGCCCGTTAGGCCCATTAAGATATTTTCAGCCCAATAAAGGCCCAATCCATGTGTCCAATGTCCTGATAAGTTGCTAGAAGTATTCAGACAAATCATTATGAAATTCGAGACGTTACAGAGCGATAAAAGCAGAGTTCAGGTTAAACCGGCAAGGTTCGTGGTTTAATTGATTAACGTGTTGGATAACCGAACGCTATTGTAAAGTCGATGGTTTGAGTGATTATGTCAATAGATATATTAATACGGGTGTCAATATTTATCAGAGAGATTATTGAGATGATTTATAGAAAAGGTGAAATGCGTGTGTGGAAACGATAATTGGCGCTTATGCACATATGTCATTAGCAGTGACATAAAGCTCACTGAGACGAGATTAGGGTATCTGTAATTGCCAGATGCTTGATCATTGATGTTCTGGAAATTAGAAATGATAATCGTGGGAATCGGTGCGAAAAATAATGAAATTGGTGAATCGTTCGGTTAAGGGAGAATAACTGAAATTGATTGTTTAATTGTTTAAGATGATTTTAAAGACCCCGTAAAGTTACAAAACACTTTTTCGAGTGTTTATTGAGAATTACAGTCGTATTGATATATTCGGTTCGTGAAACGGCATTAAACGAGACACGCGCCGTATACGCACTTTATACCGCGTGTTTATCTGAATAATCATCAAATTATATTTATTTTGACGTTTTAAGTATTCCGGAAATGTTTATAAGGCTTTTATAATACTTCAGTCATTCTAAAATATTTATACGCCATTATCAAGACGTTAACGGTTTAACGTATTCAGAAATTGCGGTATATACCAGTTCATTTGATTTTGACCACACAAAATACCCCCCAAGTATATAAAGGGATAAATCTTGTCTTATCCTCATTATTACCTAAAACATACCGCACACACATATGTGTGTTTTCGAGAGAAAGAACAGGAGCAAGCTCCTTTCGTTTTTCCGGCGTGCCAAGTCCGGCGACCTAGCGGCGGTGCCACCCCTTGTTCTTCACTCCAAAATTTCCTTCTGTTCTTCCTTTTCATTCTTAATGGCAAAATCGTGAGCCCCTGGTCCATTCTGGTCGCGACAAGAGAGACAAAGAGAGGCCGTGGCGGCTGCTAGGTTACCGCCATGAATGTTGGTTACAACTCTTTCCTCTTTCGTTTTTCTAGCGATGGTAAGCCCCAAATGGAGGGAATCTTGTGTGTTGCTTTTGTTTTGATTTTCTTGGTTGTTTCACTCTAAAAACCACCGATATTTACATACATGTGTAGATCTAAGAGAGATGATGGTGGTTCTATGGTCATTTTCTACGGTGACACAATTGAGTAGCGGCCACCATGGCCTCCGTCCGCCGGAAATGGTTCTATATTATGATGTTGAGGTGATGTTTGGCTAGTAAATGGTTGTAGAGAAGATTTGGAGCGTTTGGATATGGGATTTGGTAGAAATGAGTCAACTCGGTACCAAGTGAACCGAGTCGAATCGGTAATCGAATTTGGTCACTATCTTTGACGGGTCAAATGTGGTCAAACTTAAAACTGATATCATATTATTAGTCGTGACGAAAAACCATGCGGAATGGAGTACTTGATTGTTTCGGAAATCGTGATCTTTTTACGGATAACGGGGTCCGGGTTCGCGTACCGACCTGAGGTATACCGTGCTCATTATATTGTATCATTATATTGATATAGTATACTAGAGCTGTGAGAAACGGTTATTACAAATCGAATAAATTAATGATAATAATAATGAAAATATATATAGTTTTGTTATGGTTTTATGTATATAAAAATCATGATTTCATGTAATCAATAGTTAAGATTTCAATGTAATCAAAAGCTATGATTTTATGAGAAATGTACATGAATAAACGTTTATGTAAAAGCTATGATTTTATGTGATTTATAAACATGTGAATATATATATAATATATATATATATATATATATATATATATGATTTTATGTAAACCCTTAAGGTTTTATAAATATAACCGTTCAAGACTCGAGTGATTTAGTTTAATTTTAGATGATCTGTCGAAACAGGCCACACGATCGTATTACCACTTAGGGCATATGACCGTGTCTGACAGGAATTGTTTTATTTGAAATTGACAGATAAATATATGATCATATCCGGGTTAGGCCATACGATTGTATTGGGACATCCAGTCGTATCGAGACCTCAATCTACAGAAGTATTATATTGTATGGGGCGCAAAGAACAATCGAGCCTAACCAGTATTATTACCGTGTTAAATTAAATGTACCTCTATTTGTTTAGGTCAACAGATTCTTCGAGCTTGACGTAATGTTGAGTAATTTCCAAACCTTCTGTATGGTGAACCGTCTATGAGTCATCTGGCTTCCCCTTACATTTATTTAAATGCTTTGGGGCTGCATATGAACCTGTTTAACCATTTTATTTGATAATACTATGTCGTTGATGTATGTGTTATATTTATGTTATGAACTATGTGGTTGTTGACTATTGTGAATTCCCTTAGCTGGATATCTCGGGTCATTTAGGTTAATCCCACTGGTTGGATTACCACAAGGCATATGTGTAGTTCTATGTCCATTAGGATTAGACGTTGTTCTCATATCATTTGAGCTCTCTAACTTTGGCATTAGAGAGGATATGACATATATGTTTGGAACATGAGTGGGAACTCAGGGGCACGTGTCCGGGTTTGAGCTTCCAATTGCTAGTTGACCTTAGACAGGACTCGGAATTCATAACAGTCACATGTATTTTAAAACTGTTTTGCTGAGGTGAGTCACTAGCTATGGCTCACCAACAACTATTGTTGTTGACTGTTTTTGGTTCATATTGCATGGAATTGATCATTGGAATGGACCTATGTTGTACAAAAGGATAGGTTGGGTTTGCCTAGACTTGGTGTGTGCAAGTACTAGCAGTTGAGGTAGTCTAAGTAGCAGTCCTCGGTGTTGTACCAGTCTTAGAGTAAACTTGGGGCCTTAATGGAACCCAAAGAATACATAAGTGCATTCTTAACGATAACTAATGATTTGACATGTACAGGGGTTCTTCAAAGGACTGGTCGGCCCGTGCTAAAATAAGTTATATGTTTGCTTCTGCGTTTTCTTATACGAGCGACCAAGTCCGACGCCCTCTTCGCAGAGACAGCCGCGACGGGGTGTGACAATACCCATTCATGTGGGGGGTTGTGGAATTTTGGGAGAAAAACTAGTGTAAAATTGGTTTTTTCATTAAGTGCGAAAATGAGTTTTTCACCAAATGTGGATAAAAATAAAGTGCATGTAACTACGGTTAATGCATCTTATTTTCTAGGTTTGTGTAGTACTTTGTGAGGGCTTTCTAACGCACCAATTCACGTGCAAAACCGAGCTCGTGTGAATGAGATATCGATGCTCAAAGTTGAGGTTTCAAGGCTGTGAAAAGCTGCGAAAAAGGAGAGAAATTGGCTAAGCATAGAGTGGAACTTATCCCACACTGGTTGGGGGATAAAACCTAAAGTCGTTTACAAGGAGGGGACTTTACCCATGATTGTTTCCTTGAGTAGGAGACATCCCATGGACCCCAAAGGGTGCGCAACACCCCCAACTCACACACGTGCGCGTAGCATGGGCGATGGGTGCAATGTGGGGCTTTGATGGCGCACTTTGCACTTGCACGCTTCAAGATGCATGCAGAATAAAGATGGCCCGAGTCAATTGGGCATGCGGTATGAGGATGGCGCGACTCAGGTCCGGGGGAGTGCCTCCTGCGTGGCGCTAATTGGGTCTGGCGCGTGTACCATGGTCCGGTTCTTGGGTTATTCCAGGTTGTGTGCATGGGCGCACGGTGCTGTTTCGTACGCAGGTGAGCGGACCAGCAACTGGTCGGCGCAGATCCTCCTGTGCCTACGTGGCAACGCTCGTGCTCTTGGGTAGTGCATGAGTTGGGTAAGATGGAGCACCTGTGTGGCGCGGAACTGACAGGTGCACACGTGGCGCATTTGTTGTCAGCCCGGCGTGCGTGCCAGGTCTACAAGTGCTGTAACATCCCAGTTAATGGGTTTGTTACGCATTTATGACAGTTTTTCATTTGACCACTTTAATTGTGAGCTGAAACATAATTTCAAGTCAATTAAACCTAAATTCACATTGAAGACGTTTAAATCTGATGTTTGACTAAGATTTTAATATTTTATTTTTCAATTGAGCTCTCCTCCACTATAAAAAGTGGCTCATGTGTTGAGCCAAGATACACCGAATTCATCAGAATTCTTTATCTCTACTCTTCCTGAAACTCTTTTTCAAAGATCTTCATTTTCGTTCTTAGCTCATCAAGTGTTCAAAGGTAATTTCGGGCTGAGAGTTATCTCGGCTATACATCGGTTTAGGTGATTGTACCATGAGAAACAAAACGGGATCTTCGATAGACCCGGAATTTATTTTAAAGGACCCGGGTTTTGACCCGAAGCCTTCGCCAAGGTTTTCTAAAGTTTCTTTACAAACTATTTAATTTCCATCAATTTCATTTTAAACATTTCTTTTTTTCATTTAACATCTTCTCATAAATTTCATATTATAAAATTTAATCTTGTTCATAAGCTCATATACCTCTATTTAGATTTAAAGTTTACAAATCCTTCTTCATAATAATTCAAATTGGTTTTTTTTGGCACCTATCGAATTGTGTAATTCTCATTTAATTATAACTGTATTGTGTCACACCCTAACCGACGGCGGAAACGTCGGGGCATGATGATTATCCATAAGCACATGACACTATTTAAAGTTTCATTATTTAATAATATCCAATTCCAAAATTATACATTGAATACAAGTAACATAAACATATAAAATAGTTCTCGATTAAATTAACTAGGTCCAAAAGCATCCTATGTGTGATGTCAATCATGAAGGCTTGATTCTCAATAACCTGAAAAACACGCAAAAGGTCAACTATCTACATAGTTGGTGAGTCATAGGTTAAATAAAAAAAACAGTTAAGAAAAATATTTGATAAGGTTTTTTGCAAAGTCACACTGTTAAACTAAATGTGCAAGTATTACTCTAATTACACACGTATTCGTCACCCAGTACTAAATGATGTTCAATTCCCTCAAAGGAATCTCTACGATTATGATGTTCAGTTTCCTCAAAGAAACCATCTACGATTATGATGCTCATGAGACTTACAAGTGTTCAATTCCCTCAAAGGAATCTCATCGATTGCTCATGAGACTTACCAGTACAGGTCCCTAGAATACGATGTAATGTAGATAAATACAAGCAATTTATTTAACAGTACATGACTTGCATAGTGATAATAAATGATTGAGAAAGGTTTTCACAAAGTCATACCTGAATAAACATTTACACACACATATTCATCACATAAATAGATATTGATCACATAACAGATATTCATCACATAAACGGGACGCCTGATTGATGGTTCGCAAACCAACAATCGGTAACAAAGTTTGTCCACGTGTTCAATCCCTCTCGAGGAACCTCTACGATTACTGTTCCGTTCCTCTCAGGAATCTCAGCACTGGGACGACGTTCAGTCCCTCGCAAGAACCTCAACGTCATCATGTTCAGTTCTTCGCAAGGAACCTCACGTTTGATGCTCCGGAGCCTTAAGCATAAAGTTTCCCAAATAGCATACAATATCAAGCATGACAAAGTATATAATCACACGATATCACACAAATACATACAAGTAAATGTATTCAACAGTATTTGACTTTGTGTAGAAAGTATTAATGTTTGAATGATTAAAAGTTTCGCAAAGATTCATGATGATAAGCATGATAAGTAATATGATTTATTTGAAAATAAAGTAATGATAATTGAAAATGTTTATGCGTGTTTTCCACCCCAAAATGGTTTGGAAAATAAGTAGAAAAAGGGGCTATGAACTCACCTTAGGTTGCACAGCAAGATAAGCGTCTAGAACCAGTAAATCCTAAAGAGTAAATACCTAATAAATATATACTCGTAAGTGCGTGTCTAACGTACTAATTAAGGACGCGACCTAAATAACGGGATTCGACAATTGGGTCAAATGAATCGATGCGCGCCAACTTCCAAAACCGACAAGTTATACGAAGATTGGTCCAAGTAATCATCACATGTTTTTATTCTAAATAAGTCATCGAACAATTGAAAACACCGTTATTATGCTCGTTAATATTTCTCCAAAACATGCGCAATATAAATTGATTGGTATTCTAACGAAATGCTAGGCAATATATCAAAACGTTCGATATTCTTAAATGAGTGAAAAATTATATTGTTGAAACAGTAAACAAAAATAAATTCAAATAATTCGCGAAAATAACTTTTAGAGTGTTTAAAGGTTAATAGTTTCGGGAGAAGATCAGTTTGAGAACCAATTTGACTATGAGAACTAAAAAGAACGTAATTTGAGTCACATGTTTATTACATGTATTCTCACTCACATGAATTGTAGGTGATACCCCTGAAATTTGTGATTAGAGATTTAGTTCTAAATAGTCTCAAAATAAAAAGTTCTCATTTGAACCTAACCCTAATAGTTTCAAGAAGAAATAAGTTTGAAGCAATAAGGATATGAACATGTAAACTGCTGTATGGATAATATATGAACGGATTCAAAAGCTAACCCAGGTGAAACCAAATGCTGTATTAGGGATGAATTTGAAACAAGGAGCATCACCATTGCGGCAAGGGGCCATATTTGTTTTCAATTCGTTTCGAACATACATAACCAGCGGTTACGTTAAGTCATTAAGTCATCTCCTAAAATAGAAACCCTAATATTCGTTTCCACCGTTAATGGCAAGATTTGGAACACGATTCCGTACAGAAGCGCGTGATGATCTAAAAGAGATTAAGTCTTAGATATACCTTCAATTGAAATGAACCGAGCATAGTGATGATGACGGAACTCCACGCGTGACGGTAGCTCGAATCCAACTTCGATTCCTTTGCCTTGGGTGATCTCAGGTGATGGTGAAATGCAGGAGATGGTCAAACAGAGTAGTGAGAAGTGGTGGAGGGACAAGAACGGGTTATGGTGCCAAAAACCGAACACCGTGATCGGAGCTCGAAGGTGGGGTGTAATTGTTTTCCGGTTCTGAGCGCTTCAAATTGTTTCTTGGTGATTGAGTCGTGATAGCAGAAGTGAACAGGGTCAGCGACGGATGCCACATGTGGTGTATCTGTGGTGAAGGAAAGAGACGGAATCGATGGCCGGTGAAGGTGTTTTCGGTCCCGAGTTCATCACAGTTGATCGGAAATATTGGGGTTGCGAGAAAGTGGGATAATAAGGATCTAAACGAGATTTAATTGTGAATCATTGATTTTTCGGTTACTGATTATTACCCATGATCCAGAGATTATTCGATCAAATTAAGTCTATGATTAAACCGACGACGAAATGGAACGGAAATATCAAGATTGGGCCGACAGTTACAACATTTCTATTAATTCAAGATTTAACAAATGCAAATTGACACCCTCTAAGTTTGATACTTTTACACTCTAGTCCCCCAAGGTTACAATTGATTTATATCAGCCCTCAACTTATATTTAGTCTACAAATATAAATAAATAAATATATACATATATATATATATATATAATAGCGTTTTTACAAAATACCATTCATAAACATACGTCACATGAAATCACATAAAGTCATAAAACGTAAAGTTTCCATGAAACTCATAAAGCATGCGAAATGATCCAGTTTGTTTAATTAGCAGATTAATTAAAATTTCACCAATGTTTAATGTTTGATACTAAATGAAATTATCCATATTATTTATACGGGCCGGGTCACTGATACGGATATTTGAGGGACGTCACATATTGTATTCTTTATTTCCTTGTAGTGTAATTCTTCTATTTCCGCTTAATTGTAACCGTAATTCTTCAATTTTTATCTCCTTGTATCCGTTGATAGTGATGGATTTCACGCAAAACAAGCAAACTTAAACTATTAAGGGTGCATGCAACCTAAAACGAGATCTATGTTTTCACAATTGAACCTATAACTATGAACACAATAGGAACCCTAAAAAATAATCGAAATTACTAAAGAAGAAAGATAGGGTTACATACCTTTTAGTTGTTACTCTAAACAACTAGAATTATCCCTCTTGAACTCTTGGAAGCAAGCACAACAATTTCCGTGCCTCTAATGGAATCACATCCAATGACTCAAAAGAGAAAATTAACTAGTGGTGGATGAACTATAGGAAAGTTCTTCCACAAGGAGAGAGAAAGAAGGAGGCGAAAACTCAAGCCAAAAATGAGCGAATTGGAATGAATCCCTAAGGCCCCTATTTATAGCCTTGGATATCTTCCAGTCTTTTACCCTTCCTTCCATGTGGGATGGAAAAAGCCTTGAACGAAATTCCCTTCTAGACAAGGGAATTTTTGTCTACCTCCCTCCTTCCTAGGGTTCTGGAACGTTCCCGAGAAATCAACTATTGATTAATTGGTATTTAACCCTTCTATTAACTAAATGGTTAACTAACCTCCCAAATAGTTTTATCCAATTTATTATTAAAGCATAATAATTAATAAACTAATTTTTTCATATTAATTCTACTTATATTGAGTCTTGAGGGCAACCCAAAAGGACTGTGCTGCTATCAATTATAGTTATGGGCTTAGACACTTAATCCAGCAGTCTCTCACTTGGATAAGTCTAGTAACTATTATTTCCAGTGTAGCTTCCTAATTGATCAACAAATTGTAGCTTCCAATAAATGCTGTTGAACTCTGACCTAGTCAGTTACGTGTTCTGATATAGGAGATCATATAATCTTCCGTTCTACAAGATATCATTCGAACATGAGACATGGAACATAATCAATCTCATCGTCCAGTACTTTGTTTCCCGATTTCTAATTTGTAATGACATAGAACTTCTAATTGAACACATCAATTCAGTTTTGATCGGGCCCGGCAATGTAAGTCAACATCAAATCACCGAGGGGCCCAAAGATATCGCTTTTTCCCGTTAGGGCAAAAGGAACGAATAAACTTTGACTTATATGCTTGCACCATCTACTCATCAAATCATGCACAACAATACGTTTTATAACATCAAGTTACTGATGCGCTTACACATCATTAATGCACAATTGACTTGTAAACCACAACTCATATATCTCCATTTAAAGATTATAAGATATTATCGTCTCAGAATTACTTGTGATAAATTTCATGAAGTAATCTCTGAGCGTGGGTTAATCCAATACTTAAATCTCCATTTCGAAGTACTCACGAACATTGTAGCAATACCATTGTTATGTCTAAAACTCCTTAGATAATCTAAAATTCCATTCATGGCAATCTTAATTCACTACTTACATCCAAAAGCATGATCGACTGTGGAGTTTGAATAATCAAATTATTCGGGGAGTAGAACATGCAAAAAGAAATAATAATAAACATTTGACAAACATAATTCTCCTTTATTTAATCACCAAAAGTCAACCACGTTTACTTTGTTATAAGTTTCAAACTAACTGTTTAACTACTAAAACTAACATCATCTTTCAGACCAATGCTTCTAGCATGCTAATTGTATTTAACCCTACTCAGACCCTTTGTGAGTGGATCTGCAGGATTTAATTCAGGTGATACCCTCTTCACAAAGAGGTGACCTTCTTCTACTTCATGTCTGATGAAATGGTATTTTCTATCGATATGTCTTGACTTGCCATTAACTCTTGCTTCCTTTGTCAAAGCAACCACTCCTTCATTATTGCAAAAAAGTTCCATTGGCTTCTTGATGGTTGGCATAACTCCAACATCCCCGATGAAATTCTTCAACCAAATGGCCTACTTTGATACTTCGCTTACCGCTATGTACTCTAATTCACAAGTAGAACCAGCCACTGTCTCTTGCTTGGAACTTTTCCAAGTAAATGCTCCTCCATTTAACGTAAAGACCCAGCCAGTTTGAGAACGGAAGTTGTCTCTGTCTGTTTGAAAGCTGGCATCACTATACCCAGTCACTCTCGGTGTATAACAGTCACCAATCACTAGGACCCAATCCTTAGTCCTTCACAGATACTTGAGAATATTCATAACCGTTACCCAATGAGCTTTACCTGGATTTCCCTGATAACGACTGACCATTGATGTGCTTGTAATTGCACATCTTTTTATAATAATAATTCCAGACATTTCATACGTATTTACATATGATTTCATATGCTAATGAGGCTTAAATACTTAAAATGTATAACTTTGTGTTTCTAGAAGCTTTGGTGAAGAAATGGAGGAAAAGCGATGGAAAACAGAGAAGATGCGAAGAATCGAGTGAAAATCGGAACGTTCAGTTTAGAGATTGAGAATTTGATCCCTTATTTTCCATCCTTATGATGATGTGAAACCTACTTGATATGATAGAGTACGGAAAATGATGGACATAGGAGAAAACGGGGGTCAATTCTGAGTTGTAACGATGAAAGTTATGAACGTTTCAAGGTTATTGCTGAAAAAGTCAAACATGGTCTATAACGGCCCGTTACGACTACTTTTCATTAAAAACTCTAATTTCGGGCCTATAAATACAATGTGATGTTTAGGAACGAGGGAAGAAGTTCCAGACGGATGGGGTAGGCCATTAGGCCCGAGAAGGTCTAGAAGTCGAGGAATCATCACTCGATCGATGCTACTACGCGTTGATCATTCGGTTTGAGATTATTTACGTTTAATCATTATTTTTCCAGTCATGAACTAATCTGGTTTCCATTTACTTTTCGGTATGTTAGGCTAGTCGTATTCATCATCTAGGTATAGATTATTCTTGACTGATTCGATGTTATGGATTGATGTTTTGCTTATCACACAATGATTTTAGTATAACTCTTATTATTCGTATTGCATGAATGAATTATGTTATGATTTGAATGCTTGATTTGATTCCTAGTAGTCGCTGTTTTGGTGCATAGGATAAACGTCACTTGTTCATCCAATAAATTGCTATTTCTTAATTGTTTTGTAACCATCTCAATATGTGTTTAGGAACTCTGACGAGCCTAGATAGGAATCGATGATAGTGGTCTTATGATAGTATGTTCGATTGAAGGTTGTCCTTATGTTTAGTCAGATATCTTGTCTTCCTTGTCTAGGATCATAAG
>JBCNJP010000012.1:74788075-74816205 GCA_039602395.1 Deinandra increscens subsp. villosa | reverse complement strand
AATAATTTCATATTGTTATTTATATATTGATATAAATAATAATTAATCATTTCATATTACTAATTTATTAATAATAAAAGCAGAAAATATAATTATTAATTGGTAATAAATATTGGTCGGTGTAATACAAATAATAATTGTTATTATTAGTATTATTAAATTAAATAAAAGTTAATTAAATAAATTAGTTTATTTAATTAGTTTTTATTTAATAAAAACGTGGATGGATAATAGTAGTTTAAATAAATGAGTTTTATTTAAACATATGATTATCTTAAACCTGGATGGATAAATGAGAGATTTAAACTAGTTGTAGTTTATCTACAACTATTTAAGAGATAAAAAGGATAAACCAAGAAATTTATTAAATAAATCAATTGTGGTTTATCCACAATAGGTTTATGGAATCTATAAATAGGGAACCTGAATACTGATTCAGGGTTGTACCAAAATATTCTCCTAAAAATTTTCGGCCCCCTTTTTCTCCCTCTGCGCCACCGCCGGTCACCCGACCGTCGCTTTCTGGCAGCCCTGGCGCCGCAGCCTTCGTCGGCGACCACTTCGACGCCGTCGTCCGTCCAGTCTCCACACCCGACACAGTCACCGCTGTCGTTGCCGCTGGCGCCTCGAGCCACCGCCGTTCAACCGCCGGTTTTCGAGGACCGATTAAGGTGTGCTTTTTTGCTACGGTTATTAAACCAAACCCGGGCTCGCTTCTCCGGTAAGTTTTTCGCAACCCCTAGCCTTTGTCTTGTTGAACCTCTGTGTCTCGAACAGTTATCCGACACAACCGACCGTTCAAGATCTAAACACTTTTGGTTTGGATCGAATCATAATACTGACTATGATCATTAGAAAAATTGTTATATTTATTATCACAATTTTATCTAATTAAAATATTTAAATATTAATTTAAATATAAATATATAAATATATATATGGGGATGGAACAATCTATAACCCTTCTAATTATAAATAACCAAATAACCATGATCTAAAGGCTTATATTGATTTCTTCTTTTTGATCCAATGATACGTATTCATTCAAATGAGTATGTTGATGGAAATGAAGTAAGAGAACTTTTTTGTGGATGGAAATAAAAGAGGGGTAACTTAGTAAAATACCCATTATCTTTCATCTCTTTTACATTTGGAAATAAACCCCTTTTCCTTCACCAAGCATCAGACATTCATCTTCTCCATTCCACCCAGATCTAACCCATTTCTCTTTACGGTGAAATCATATTTTTCAGAGCAGTGATTCATCCAAAACGAAGAATGATGACGATGAAACGTTATTTTACTTATCTCAACAAAAGTCAGAGTAGCGATTCATCCAAAACGTTGTATTTTACTTAACAAAAGTCAGAGCACATTTGAATCTAGATTTGATTCAACCATTCGAATCCAGGTTTGATTCCAAAAATGTTTTTAGTATTAATGTTTTTTTTTACAAATACAAGTGGACAATCACCCCGACGGGCAAGGGAGGCGGGCAACAAGCTGCGTCGCCAAGCCTTGCTGAATAGCAAAATAGAGCATCGTGAAAACAACATCCCTAGCACCAAAGGTCACCACATTACCATGCATGACCCGTTGAACTCTGCTCAGGGTTTCCACGGCCTTAGAGGCGAGGAACCCAAAGGTGTCAAAGGCAAAAGGAATAAACACATGTTGATTTTCAATGCACGCTTTCTCGTGCTTGTTCACTTTCCTCATCTCAGCCCTAGAAGCCACCTGCCCACTTTGAACTCCCCAAGCCCCAAGCCCACGAGAGGGGAGACCCCAGTTAGATCCAGGCATGCATGCTTTCCCCTATCCACCCAAAGACCAAAATGTCTGCCGGTGTAAAGGTCGATCGCCCATCAGATGGGTCCGTCAGAAAGTTGACCGCTGCTTCCTTCTTCGCCGAAATTCCCACGCGCTTGAATATGTCAAATAGAACATCCCTGACCAAATCGTGTCGATATTTAAATCCCGGGAGTTCTTTGCAATGGACATCATGTTCCCTAAACGAATCCAAACACGCTTTGCGACAAACGGGGCATCTCTCATCTGTCGGGAAAATGGGGATCATAAGGCGGTATTTAAGAATGGCACGATATTCCACCGGGGACATGTGTTGGCCTAGCCCATCTATAGGGATAGCCCGGAGAAAATATTGGGCATGTGGCGCTTGTAAACATCTGAACATGGCTTTTTGTCTTACGGTTATGTCAAATTTCACTTCAATCTCCTACATGATTTTACCAAAAAGGGCACTCGCCAAAACTTTTTGGGCTTTAGGGGGGGGGGAGGGGGACAGTGTCCTTGTCAGTGAAAGCATGGAGTAACATCCCGAAGACGGTCCAACGCACCCTCATATTCAGAGTCCATGCCACAAATCCCACTTTCCCTCAAAATATGATCTTTAAGCACCCAAGATTGCGCCCTTGATGCCACAAAGGCAAACGAAGAAGCCTCAACCGCCGAATATAATCCAAGCCCCCCCCCCCTAACACCTGATAGATATTGAAGCAAGCCGCCATTGAGATCCCCAAAGAAGGGGCCCCCGCAAACCACCAAATTCTCGATTGCCGCTCGCAATTCTTTATCAAAAAAGGAGGCGGCCCCCATCATGTGCAAAAGAGGACATGTCCTTAACCCAAAGAAAATTTTGGCTATACCCATACATGAGTGCAACAGAAGAAGTTCACTCCGCGGATCCCCCAGCTTGGGGAGTAGGCAGATTAGATCAACAACGTTGGAAGCTCTTTTTGTTGCCAAACCTTGGATAAAATCTGCAATCCTGCTAACAGCTCCCCATAAGAGTTTCACCCGTAGGCCAGGTCTGCCAATATCCTCTGGGAAGAGACCCACACGAGGCTTCCTACCGTCACAAGAAAGCCAAAAGAGCTCAGTTTTTCTGATGTTGAGTACAAGCCTCAAAGAAGGCCCCCGTATCTTTAATGATGTCTAGCACTTTGGCAACCTCTCCAATATCCCCAATAACAGTTCCATCATCGAGGTACCAAGCATGAAGGAGAAGATTGCAATTGTCTCTGATCTTGTGAACCAGGGGGTGCAGAACAAGCGCGAAGAGGAGAGGCCCCAATGGGTCACCTTGTTGAACTCCCGTAGTGGACCAGATATGATTATCCCCGAGATACAGTCTAGCAGGTTGCCCATATAAGAACTCAACCCAAGGCGAAATAGAAGGTCACCTCACCCTGACCACTTGAAGCAAGGATGATCTGTCAACCATGTTAAAGGCATTAGAAAAATCTATAGTAAGCATGCCCAGAGACCTATCCTCGTGGCGATCTCCTAAAACATGGTTAACGTTGTGCAAGATGGCCTTCGACCCCCCCCCCCCGACACACCAACCCCGAATTGAATATCATAGAGGCACTGCACCATAACCTTACCAACCCCTTTCATAACAACCTTGGAAACCAGACGTCTCCAGATAGTACCAGCCGCAATTGAGCGGATCCCATTATCAGACTTTAAAAGCGGTGTAAGAGGAGCAAAAGCAACAAACTCCGCCAGACAACCCGGGCATCTCCCCCTAGCCACAAATTAACCACCGAAGTAATGGCCACTAGAAGGTCATTGGCAATGGCAGAGCCCTCCCCACACAGAGCAACAAGAATGTGTTGCGCCCTCAGGCCATCCCTCCCACACGATGTCCCTTTAGGAAACAATTTAATGCACCCCATAACACAATCAACGTTCGCTACCATGGGAGGCTCCAAATAAGCAACGGTCGGCAAGGATGGAGGTGGCACATGGGAATGCTTGGCTACAAGAGCGAGCGTGGTATCTCCATTATAGGACGCAACACCGAACGAACAAAGCACTTTCACCGCCGCAGTGAAGTAGCCATCCGCAATCTTTCGAAGACACTAATTGATGTTTGTACTAGTAGATGTATCTTTATCAGTATCACCGCGCTGCTGACCAATGGCCCCCTCCTTTGAGTTGTCAAAAATGCTTTTAAAAAGTAATTCAATACCATCCTCTTTCTCCCACATGGCTAAGGAGGTCATAATATGTTGGCATTGCAAGGCTTTTCGATTCCCAGACCTACATTCTTGCCGACTTTGAGGTCTGAAAACCGACAATGTACAACGAGGGAGAAGCAACAACCTCACCCAAGCATCAACAGACCCGGGTTGAGCAACCATCCTGAGGAGAGCAGACTTTAAAGCATGGGAGAATGCCAACCGGCAGCTAGGAGGGATGCTTTTGACAGTGGTGACACGCACTTTGAAAACCCTGTCGAGAAGCTCCCCATCTAAAACAAACGAACGATTGGTGATGGCCACTTCGGCAACAGTAGCAGGTTTTGGGATCCCCATAATGTCTCTCACCATGTCGGGCTCAGTCTTCGAAAACCTGGTGACGCCATCGGGGAGATGGCAGCCATGACTCAGAGCATGGATTTTCATACAGTTCCCGCACATCCAATATCCAAAAGTCCTTAAGGTATTCTCCAGCGCTATGAACACGTCAGGGTCCGAAGAAAGAACCCCACGTAACACATTATGACGATCATCACTAAACAGGTGTAAACTTTTGATATGCGAGATAAGCCTCGAGATCCCTTTAGTACCAATTTCACCATCAGCACAACAGTGAAAACTTCGGAAGGGACACGACCATGAGCCACCTGGTGGCAAAACGAGGCCAGCCATAGCAAAACAAAGGAAGGGAAAAAGGAATCACAGTTCGAGATGAAGCGCGAAAATAACCCAATAGTGCCAACAAGCAACACCTCGATAGACCAACAAAGAGTTGGCTATCACCGAGGGCCAACCCACAAATAAACTACATCCGCGAGGTAAAGACCCGTGAACCAGTCACCGGAACCCCAATCCGGCTTTTCCCAAATTTTAGTTGTGGCCTTCAACTAATATCAAACTGAATGTCTCAAAAGCACATAAATTATATATTGCAGCCCACATCCCCATGTCCAGAATTCAAAATTCAGAAAGCTAACAATGATACCCATAAAAAAATAGCATGCAAGAGAAGATTTAATGACATATTTGTTCATGTTCAATAGTCATACCGATGATTGTCACACTTCACACCGCTGGTTCGATGGTACGGTGGACCACAAAAGGGGTACCGGCGGACCAAAAGCAAATCCGGCGGACCAAAAAGAAGACGGGGGTACCGGCGGACCAAAAGCAAACCCGGCATACCAAATAAAACACAATGGTATAGCGACCTGTTTAAAACTCTTCCGGCGGATCAAAAAGGAAACCGGCGTACCAAATTGAAGATGATGGTACGACGGCCTAATAAAGGAGGTTCCGACGGACAAAAACTCTGGCCCCAGTGATAACACTATTACCAATGTAACATTAATGTTTGTGTAGCTTTGAGGATCTAGCATCACTGCTACCTTTATGTAAAAAGTTATAGACTTTTTAAGAATGGGGGCATCAGTGCTACTTTTATGTAACACTGATGTTAAGATGAACTTTTAAAAAAAAGTTTCAAAAACCGTCAGGACCACAACTAAATTAAAGATAAAAATGAGACGAGTTTAACGGTATAATTTTTATAAAAAACCGACAACTTTTTTTAAAATTGGGGGGTGTTTTTTTTGTTGGGTAAAATGTCATTAATGCCCCTCCTGGAAAAAAATCAAATGGACAAGTGTCATGTATTTATGGTTGGAAATGAGTTATTGCGTTATCACTATAAGGGTGGATTGGTAATTGTTCCATCCTCATATATATATATATATATATATATATATATATATATATATATATATATATATATATATATATAACTAGTGTTTGTGTGTTGATGACTGAATCATGTTGTTTAATTTGTCACTTGATTTTTCGCATTTTAATTAAATATATGTTTAGATATATTATCGCTTACGCACTCCGATTTAATTAATGTAATTAAATAAATATAATTGTATCCGGTAATACAATTAGTAAAACGAGTTTTAATAAAAATTAAAATTGCTACCCGTGACCCGAATACCACTAGCAAAACCCAACAGAATAATGGGCCACTATGCATCTGAATGCAGAAATCAAAAGCTTAAAGACACAACATACTATAAAAGAAAGTATGGACATGTCATGCAAAGAGAAAAAGCCTTAATGGCTGAAGTAGAAAATTGGGATTCAGATTCGTCATCAGAAGAAGAATGTCATGCAAACAAATGTCTCATGGCTAATGATAAGTCATATCCACCTGATCACTCTGAAACTTCAAATGAGAATCAAGTAAGTACCTCTCACACTAATCTAATTTTTCAATTCAATAACATGTCAATAAATTACAAAGCTCTTCAAGAAGAATCTGAAAGAAACAAATTTTTAAATAAAAATAAGTTTAAAACTTTTGCAGAAGAAATGAAGTCTCTCCTATCTGAAGTTCATCAACTAAAAGGAGATAGAGAAAATGAATTGTCAAAATTAAGACAACTCGAGACACATAACTTGAGTAATGAAGCTAAAATCAATCACTATGAGAGTGAACGTGCAACCTTGTATCAAAGACTGCACATGAAAACTAAGAAAATAAACAGACTCATAAATGCTCATGACCAACTTGAGGACATGATGAATGTACCAAGAAATTAAGGTCAACGGATTAGGTATATACATGGGACAAAGTTCCAAGACTGGCTTTGTAAAAAGCAGCAGTCAGAATAACCCACAACTGGATAACAATCTCAAAAACTAAAATCTGGTATCTGAACTCTTAACTCAATATCAGTCTGAACTTGATGACTCTAACAAATCTAAATGAGAGTCAACAAATCTCACTAGTTCTTCAAGTCAAAACTTTGACAATTTTGGTGAGATTACAATATACAAACATTGTATGTGCTCCGAAATGATAAAACTAATTGGAAAACATTATAGCATGAAAAGAAAATATCATGTCAATGCTAACACTTCCTTGAATGTTTCTTCCAAACCCATGAAAATCAAAAGAAAGAAAGAATCTTCTGAAAATATAAACATGAAACCCAAAAGCAAATGGGTTCCAAAAATCAGATAATTTTCTTTTTTTTTCTTTCTTTCTGAAGTCATACAAACATTCTTCGGAATTTCTGAAGCATGTCAGCACCAACTCAGAAATTTCTTCCCTTGCACTGATTAAGGGGGAGTCTTTTGATTTGTTATTTTTTTCTTCTCTTTCTGTTTTTCCTCTATTATTTATAATAAATGAAGGTTCTAAAAAGACACGCGCTTTTCTCAGAATCACTAAAAAAAGGGTTGACTCTCACTTCCCACCTGAAATGCAATGATACCCAATAAATCACATTTTAAATGACTTGAGCATATTGGTATGCCTGTAAACGAACCGAACGTTCAGCGAACGTTCATCGAACCGTTCGGTGGGAAGTTCGTTTATGTTCGTTTATTTAATAAATGAACGAACACGAACATAATTTTCCGTTCGTTTAATTAATTGAACGAACATGAACAAATGCCACGTTCATTCATTTATGTTCGTGAACGTCCATTTATGTTCGTTTATTTGTATTCCTTTATGTTCGTTTATTTGTGTTCGTTTATGTTAGTTTATTATCGTTTATTTGTGTTCGTTTATGTTCGATTATGTTTGTTTATTTTGATTGATATAATACTATAAAAGATTTACCAATTAATATTAGTAAATTATTCTTTTTGAATGGCCTTGCTAACCTCGTCAGTCGTCCCTCCCTTGGCATTAGGGTTTCAAAACTATTTTGCAGCTGTCACCTCCACTCTCCTGATTCCTCTCTCACAATCAACCGAAGATCCAATCTTCTTCCAACAATCACCAAATCCGCGGCGTCGGATTCCACAACGTGGATGATTTTTTGGATGCAAAGTGGATGATTTTTTGGAAGAATTTTGTGAATTTTGGAAACTATGAACCTCTTAACTATTCTTTTAGATGTGTTTGTTTAAATTTAAACTTGTTGATGTTCATTTAACACACGTTTATGTTCGTTTATGAATCTGTTCGTTTATGTTCATTTATCTAGCTGTTCGTTATGGTTTTGTTCGTTTATGAATCTGTTCGTTTATGTTCATGTTTATTAATGTTCATGAACCGTTCGTTTAGCGTTAAACGAACGAACATAAACGAACACAAACATTTCCATTTTCTTAATGAACGAACATGAACAAGAAAATTGTGTTCGACTAGTGTTCGTGTCCGTGTCCGTGTTCGTGTTCGCTTAAAAGTAAATGAACGAACACGAACATACCCTTGTTCGTGTTTGTTTGGTTCGTTTACATGCCTACATATTGGGAAACAAATCTTTGTGTATTAAGGCACCAAAAAGAGGCAATAATAACTCTAAAATAGGAGAATGATGAAAATAAGAGTTAATTCCCTATCACAAACCCTCTCAACCACCTTACACTAGGGGTCTAAATAGCCGGCAAAATTTAAAAAGTCTTACTGACAAATCTCCAGAACTCTATACTCTTCCCGGTTACAAATAGATGGATGTCACTTTCATATCCCTTACCATTTTTATCCAAACAAAGCTTCCATCTAAACATGGATTTCCATGCCCTTCTCCGAAGACAAAACCACCAAATTCCTCTACCTCAGGTTCACAATATGTGTTTTCACACCTCCAATCATAAACAAACTTTCATGAGAATGATGAGGTTTTTTTGCAAAACATGAACAATTGGCTTTGCCCTCACCATAAATCCCCCCATCAACTATCAACTTCTAAGGGAATTTTGGGTGAATGCCAACTCTGACCCGAACTCTCCAAGCAGCCCAATCAGAACCAGAGTCGATCATGACACTCTTCTGATCTCAGAAGACTCTATTCGCTCTGCCCTCCAAATGAATGATGAAGATGGGGACACTTACTACAACAGAACCCAAGTCATTGAGACTTTCATTGACATGGAATTTGATGGTCAGTTTGTGAATGAACAAGCCAACTGTGCATATCTTCCTCTAGTCTGGAGGTATTTCTTTGCGCAAATCCAGCCGTGTTTCTCTCACTACACCCAAATAATCTTGCATCCTATGACACCCAAATAGTGATAAATGCATTAATCAAGGGATTAAACATGAACTTTTCTCACTACATTCTTCAGAACATGAAAGCTAACTGTTCTCTTCCTATAGAAGAGAGAGTTATTCTATATGCAAGATTTGCAATAAGAATGATTTGTCAAGCAAAAAGGTGGGCATGGATTCCAAAGGGCTTCACACCCATCCTTCTACCATCTCAAAGATCCATTGGAATCCACCTCACTGGACTACCTGCTGATATGATAGAGGAAGAAGACGAAGGCATCCGAGCCATCTCTCATAACCATATTCCTCTTCAACTTGAAGCTAGAGCACATCCACTAGTACCAATCAGAATAATCAAACCTTGTACCTGTAGAACTCCATGTAGACACATAGATGTTGCTTGTTTTTCTGAAAAATCTCTTCCTGCCTCTATGTCTGCGCCGCGAGACATTTAGGTCCAAAATGTTTGTTTTTCAAAGACTTTCATTAAAAAGTGTCTCCAGGCTCTTCTTCGTGCAATGTGGCCGTCACTTCTAAACTCTTCTAACCTCTTCTAAACTTCTATTTAAATAGTTTTTTTCTTTAAAAACTCATTTTTAAACAATTTTCTTTTTCAAAAAAAACATTTTTTAAAAAAATAAATATTTTAAACAGTTTTTTAAAAAACTTTTTTAAACAGTTTTTTCAAAAACTTTTTTAAACAATTTTTTAAAACACGCTTTTTAAAATGTTTTTTTAAAACATATTTAAACAGTTTTAAAAAAAATGTTTTTCAATAGTTTTTTTTTTAAAAAAAAACCTTTGTAAATAGCTTTTTAAACATTTTTTAAAAAGTTAAAAAAACGTCTTTAAACACTTACTTTTAATTTTTTTAATTGTAAACAGTTTTTAAAAAACTTTTTTATACAATTTCGAAAATATGCTTTTTAAACAGTTATTTCTTTTAAAAAAACGTTTTTAAAGAGTTTTTTAAACAATTTTTATAAAGCATTTTTGTAATTTTATTTAAAAGAAAATTGTTAAAAAATTGTTGGTTAAAATATACAAAAGGAAAATCAATAGGTTTGAATGATAATTATCTATAAGTTTAAAAAATCGGTTTATTTAAATTTCAGTTTATTTTAGTAGTCTGCAGAAGTAAAAAAACAAATACTCTTCTTCTTACAGACTCAGAGGTTTGGTCCACCTCTTCTTCTACAGATGTCTGCAGATGTGGTCCACAAACTGCAGACATTTTACCTCTTAAAAAACAAACTGCACCTTAAATTTAATATCTAAGTAAATCTGTACTAGGTAATTTTCTTTTGTTCCCCCTGTGAAAATTGTGAAATATGGAATCTTTTGAGTAATATCAAGAAAAACTCAGATTATGTTATTTTAGGTCATCTTAGATGAAAATCAAAAGATATTTGTACCTTTTTCTCCTGTTTTCCTGAAAAATATTCTTACAGACCTACTTCGGAAATTCGGAAATTCTGAGCAGTTCTGTACATCTACAGAAATTCCAAAAACATGCTACATGCATTCATCACATGCACACACACACACACACACACACAAAAACAGGGGGGTGACAAATGAGGATGAAGAAGGAACAATAATCTCTCTTGAAAAGATCACTGCAAAAACTGATGGATTAATCTGATCTCACATAAAGATCACAGATAATCCTCACATCCAAATTGATTTCCACCAAGAAATATGCGGGTGATATAACTCATAATAAAAGGCAACGGTAACTATTTCGGTTACAATGAAATAGGGAGTTATTAATCCAACTGTTATCCCTTTCACCACCCAGTCTATCCAATCAGTGAAAAATAGTCGTTAAAACCCTAAATCCACTTGTTGACTATAAAACCCTCATCCGTCCACCAAAATAAACACTGTTCCTAAAACGACTATCCTCACCAAACAGATTACTCTCTTCATACAATTAAAGCAATAAGAATGGCATCATCCTCTCAAAACCCTATCTTCAAGAAGTTCAACATCGAGCCAAACAATGAACAAGCATACCTAAATCCAGCGGTATATTCTGATGATGTCCAAATCACCATTGAGGCTCTAAGATACTCCTCGATTATGACTGCTCTCACTGAAACTGAAGAGGTACCCAGACATCTCTTAATGGATGTCTGGTCTACAGTCAGAGAGAAATTTGAAATAGTAAGAGGCACAAAAGGGAAAAGATGGAAACTTGGATCAGGAATGAAGAGGGATCCATAGTAAACTTGGAATTTTCAGAAGAAGATTTCAGAGATGTTGTCCACCAAATAAGACGGAAATTCTGAGGTTGACTAACAACCTCAACAAAGACACATGCTTCAACACTGTCTCAACAATCAACATTAATCAGCTTGACAAAAAGTGGAAGTTGTTGATGCACACACTTGTCAACTGGCTGATTGCAAAGGTTGGTTCATTCGATGAGGCAAGTGAGTCCATCTACTCAATAATGAATGCTCTGATCCAGAAGAAGAAAATAGATTATGGAGCAATACTCTGGAAAAATCTGGTAAAATGAGTTGAAGACAACAGAAAGAAAATAAAGAAACACCCCACATCCCATTCATCAGATTTCTTTCACTTCTAGTCTTTAAGAAAGCTCAAGACATGATGGTCACATCAACAGGAGACAAGCACAGATTTACTCCCCTGAAGATACTGAAAAAACTCGAATCAGGTACAACTCACACCATATCTTCAGTACCTTCTACTTTACTGTCATACATACCAGATGAATCACCAGCCCTCATGAAATACAAACAAGGACTAGAATTCCAAAAACAAAACCCATCAGATGATAGTACAAAACAACCAGCACATGACCATAGTCCACAAACCTCTCACTTTTCTGAGTCAGTTAATCTGAACAGAAACTCACCCATCCCCCACATCCAACTTCTCCGCCACTGCCTATAAAGACTTTAACCCAAGTCGACCAAACTCATCACCTAACATCCACATCCCTGACATAGCAACCAAGCCCAGCTTTTTTGATGACTCCGAAAGTCATCAGCAAGCACCAATAAGTAGAGACTCAATGAATCAAGGAAACCTCGAAAGAGTTCACCGGGATAGGTTCTCTATGGACTTAACACATGGATTTTCTGAAAAGAACATTCAATCAACATACAAACTGATTCATCTCAGGATAAGTCAATGAATATGGAAGATCTGGGAACACCAGATATTTCTGGTTCTCTAGAAACTAATAAAACTCCCAAGGGAACTTTTATTAGTAAAACGGCAGGAGATGTGTTGTCCACCGGTGAGTTAGAAAGAGAAAGATCACCTGTTGATCCTTTTCTAGATTTTCCTAACACTTTGCTCAAATCTGATCTCTTAAACTTCTCTCAATCATTTAGAGAGAAGATTTTTAATTTAAAAAGAGATCAGAGAATTGTCTTCCTTGATATTGGAAAGATTAGTTTTTCTAACTCAGAAAATCACAAGAAGGAAGCGGAAGTAACAGCTCAAAGTACTGATCAGATAACTACTTTAGAAGATGAGCTGAAGACTTGGAAGGAAGAATTTAAAGAAGAAAATGTCCACATATCTGAAGAATTCAACAAAGGTTTTCAAAGGATACCATCCGTAGACACTAGTGCTGATGAAAGTAAGATCAAGAACCTGTCTACAAAACTAACAAGCAAGAAAAGGATCCTTGAATAAATAGGTAGAAGTCAAATAAAAGAAGCTCAGGAGATAATAAATCTTGTCAGAAACAACCTGACAAGGAATTAAATGACTACTACAAATCTTGACATCAAACACTCTTTCCAAGAAGATAAGGTGAGAGAAATTGAAAGAGAATGGAAGCCATAAGCTAAGAAACAAAAAGGAGAATAGAAAAACTGTCACAATCTCTACTCAATCACCTTGAAAGAAAGCAAAATCTCAAGACGAAGAATCAGCTGAAAAGGAAGAGGAGGAAGAATACCTTAAAAGAAAAAAAATCGAAAGCATGTAAACCTCCAGTCCAATCTTCAGAAGGTATGCATCCTCCTCCTCCATCTTCATTAAAAATAGCTAAGAAGACTGCTCCCTCACAACCCCCTACTTCTGGAGCAACAAAAGAGACTTCTAAACCCAAAGTACAGACACAAAAGCAATCATCTTCATTAGCAGACTCATTCATATTTGGATTTGCTTTTGAAGATGACAACACTGAGAAAAAAAAACATGTTAACAAATAATCTGGGAAGAAGTAAGAGAGCTACAGAAAGGACTCCTGAAGAAAGAAGAGGACAGACCACCAATGAGTCCTCTCTCAAGAAAAGTGTTTGACAGAACATTCAAAACTCAAGGTGAAGAAGACTTAATCTACACAATGCCCACCATAACAAAGTTTGTGAATATTAAAGCTCAACCAATGCAGAAACATCTTCAGGTAGATCACTTCAACAAGTATCTGGTCAAAACACTTGATGGAAGCTCAAGGGAGTTCACTAACAATGACCTTGACAGAATTGTCACACCCTGACCGATGGCGGAATATGTTGGAGCGTGATAAATTATCCAGATGATCACAACCAACTAAATTACAGTTGTGATATACTTAATAATGCTATTTTATTTCATAAACATCAATGTCTCACAAAACATAACACAAACAAACATTTTTAATTAAACTAGGTCCAGAAAGCGTGATAACACCACAGAAGATTCAGATAGCATTTCCTGCAACATGTATAAAATATCTGTCAACTATAATGAGTTGGTGAGTACACATAGGTTTTATATAAAGTATAGGTTTAAAGCATGCGATCAATGTGTCAAGAGTACGATGAAGAATATGACAAACAAGTAATAGAGGCAAGATATAAATGCGTAAAACAAACCTTGACAAATTCAGGTCCAATCACCTATTTGAAGACAAGATTACGTCTCAATATCCTATGTGGGTTGTCAACCAATAGCTATTAATGAACCAAAGGCTTGGTGTTGTTAATGTTTATGCAAGAATAAAGTTTCAAGTTTAACAAGTTCCAAGTTTAACAAGTTTCAAGTTTATCAAGTCTCAAGTTTCACGTATCAAGTCTCACACAAGTAAGCATAACAAGAATCACACAAATACTCATATAATCGCATTGATTTGATTAAAGAATAAAGAATAAAGAATAACGATTTTGATATAGGATACATGTTGCACCCCAAATAACAAAAAAAATAGGGGATACGAGTACTCACATGATGAATGGATTGAGACTGAAAGATAGTACTGAGATTGATATGATAGACCTTGAGATTAGCCTAGTGACATGAATAGGCTAAATAAATATAAAGGATAATGAATATAGTTCCAAGTATTCATGGTTCTTGTAGAGAGTTGGGTATTTATATCAAAAGACTATTATTGTTGTATGTTATTATTTAATCATAAGTTAGTGATATTATGAAAATGCATTTTCTATAAAAAAAACACTCACCCCGGGATCGCCCAGTGAGGTGTGCCAGCCTCACTATGCCATAAACCCCAGTGTACATGTGTTTACCCTTCCGGTCCGCGTGAGTTCTAAATAGTTTTCGAGAAAAAATAATAATAGTTTATAAAGATGAACAAGATATATGTTTTAATCCTTTGATTTATATATATATATATATATATATATATATATATATACTTTATTTAAAAAAATTAAGTATATATATATATATATATTAGTTTATGTTTTTAAATATATATATATATATATATATATATATATATATAAAATACATATATATATATATTGATAATAATGGTTGTAAAATTATATATATATATATATATATATATATATAATCATATAATATCAAATTTTAATTTATGATCATATATATATATATATATAGGGAGATGATCATTTGGGAACCAATTGGGTTTGAGAACTAAAAAGAACTAATTTGAGCCACAAGTTTATTTACATGTATCCCCCCTCCCATGAATTGTAGTGGTTCCCCCCTGAAATGTGTGGTTGAGATTTAGTTCTCAAAAGTTCTCAAAATAAAAAGTTCTCATTTGAACCTAACCCTATATATATATATATATATATATATATATATATATATATATATATATATATATTGTTTTTAACAAATATTTGTATTTATCAATTTTACAAATAATATCAAATATGCTCGAAAAATGATAAAAATTTAGGTTTTTAATTTCGATAGTATATAAAGATATCCCCTAAAGTTTGAAATCCAAATTCATAACCATTTGTTATATTTTGACATTACAACGTCGTAGAATCTCGTTTTTAACCGGAAAAAATGTGATCCATTCATAAAATTGACTTAGGTGTTTCATTTATTATGATTTCGTATGACAATCCTCAAAATTACGGCTCCTAATTCTCAACAGATTGTCCTAATTTTGATAAAATAGCAAGAACCCTAGATTTTTAGCATGTCTGGAATTCAATCAAAACAATGATATGAATAAATTTGTTAGAGGGCTTTTGTTCTATGTAGCAAAAGATGTAGGACTGCAGAAAACGAGACTTGGAGAGCTGATGTGTTAAGAGAATTTCGACTGCAAAGATTCGGATACGGGTTTGAGAGCTTTTGGGAGTAGAATCACGAAATTAGATGATGAAATGAACTGATTTCGGTCCCTATTTATACTATTAAAGGTGAAATGTAGAGAGGACACGACATTAGCTGAGTAATCATCGAAAAAGACACGAATTTGAGGCTAAAACGGGGGTTAAACACGAAGCTAAGCTATCTGCCACGTTCTGGCCTACGTAGCGGACCGCTAGAAACAAGAAGGGAAACTCGCTGGTCCGCGAGTCCACCTTTTTGACCAGATTTTCAGATTTTATAATTTTGGCCCTTGTAGATTGGTTTTGGCAGTCTTGGCCCCTAAACTTTGATAAATTGACACTTTTTAACCCCAAAAATTATAAAATATATTTTCATTATATTTCTAATCTTTGAGTATAAATATATTAATTTTGATGATTTACGAGGCTTCCGGTTAATACCGAAATCGCATAAAAATGTCAAAATTTCATCGTTTTTTGTTTTTAACCCTCTAACTTTTTGTGAAACCTTACAAATATTTATTCGTATGCGTGACTAGTATTACATATAAATAAAATATATGTTTAGATTACTCAAGTTGTTTGGTTTTATGATAAACAATAAAATTAGAATGAATAACGTTTAAATTAATACGTTTTGATGATTTCTTTTTATTGCGATTAAAATTATCCAATCATATAATATAATTGAAATAAAAATAATCAAAGAACATGAAATGATTCTTTATTGATTTAATATCTTGATTACAATCCGAAATTGAAAACCGGCCGCGTAGAGATATATTTGAATTGACCGAAGTGTCACAAGAATGAACCCCATTCAATTGATATCTTTTCTAAGATATTTTTCATAACAACCTTTTAAGACTGAAAGGGTGAGCACATCTCTATGCAAAGGAATATAAGCTGGAAATTAAAAGAATGATCAGAAGGCAAGCACAAGTCGATATTCAACTTTCCAAAGACACAAATATTCCTTTGCTATTCCTAACAAAGCCAAATGAAAACAGTCCTCCTGGAATCTCCTGGAGAGGATCTGGAACAACAGTACTTGGCTAAACTCCTGGACTCTGCTTCAGAGATTATAAGGCTGAAAGAAGATTTTTCAGACTTGAAGAAAAACAGAAGTATACAAATCAAGCTCTGAACTTCTTTTTATTTGTTTTAAAAAGATGCAAGACCAACAACAGTGCAGCCATTGAAGTCATCAAAACAGGAATTAAACATATACATAAGGAAAGAACAGTCTTTTATACCCTGCTGGAAGAATGTAGCAAATACTAGAACTTTAAAATTAACTCTCTTACTGGTAGGGCTACAATAAGAAAAGATATATAAAAATAGTAATACTCTGTATCTTGATCAATGAAATGGTTTGTTTCTTAATCTTTCTCTTTTCATTTATTTTCTTCAAATACTTAGGGGGAGATTATTAGAACATATTATAAATGTAACAGAAAACAGTCAAGTATTAGAAGAAAATATAAGAACTATCCTCAAAAGAGAAAGGATAAGGAAATCTGTACGATTTACAGACTCATACAAAATTTCTTCGGAATTTCCGAAGTAATTCTGTATAGACCAACTTCTACAGAATTCCTCATTTCTGTAAAAGGCTTCTGATGGGAAGCATTACTAGTCTTCAAAGAAGAGTCCTTAAGGAGTTCTGGACTATCAGAAAATAAAGTCTACGAGAAGAACAAATCTGCCTTTGTGTGAAGAACAAGTAAAGAAGAATACCAACTTGGTATTAAATGCAAAAGCTGTTGAAGACAGTTGAAAAAAAGATAAATTAAATATCTACAATTTATCTCTATATACTCTGACACACTCCAAATTCAACCGTCCTCAACCACATTATTCACTTGCAACTTGCAACAACTTCCTATAAATAGCAAGCGGACTTCATCAAAGATGGCAAGACAAACAAGCACACAATTCACAAACATCTCAAAGCACTTTCAACTTACTCCATTAGAAAAGTTCTTTCTGTTGATCTATTGTTATATTATAAACTCGTGTAAATCATTATTTACATTTGAGATACATAGAAAAACCTTTTTATGAATTGTTGTCTTCCAATTTGATATATTTTCCGCAACTTGCTTATCATGTTTAAATCGAATTGAGCCAATATTGTTAAAGAGCCCCTCACGGGACCCAACAAAGACACTATTTTTTGGTTTTTCAATATTCTCCTCGTAAACATATGTATAACTATTACTTGTAAAAGTACGCAAAAGAAATAAAATTGATCAAACAACACTGACACTTTTCAGTTTTAGTTTTTGAAAAACATATTTTTATCAAAAAATAATAATTGAAAGACTGTTCGAAAAAGATAAAGCATTAAAACGCTAAATTATGCAAGTTCTTCACTATCAGCAACATACGCTTGATAGGGCTTCTTGAAGAAACCTGCAGACACCAGATAAAACATTAATGGTTTCTTGAACATAATTGTTGTTGGCCATGTAAACAACTCGGGGTTTCCAGATCAGTGCTGATTGAAAATTTTGAAATGAACACAAAAATTTCTCAACTGGCGTCTTTGCCCAAGACGACTTACTTGTTGAATAAAACTGTGTCGATTGGGGTTCATAAAAATTTGACCAATAATATTCACAAATTTAGCAGTATTCTTCACATAGGAATGAGTGCTTGCATTTGTAGGACACTGAGTAGCGAGATGTCCTGGTTTACGACATGCATAACACTGTCTTTGAAAAACGTTAAGTGAACTGCTATAGAAATTTAGCTCAAAAATATGTTTTGGATTTGAAAATTCTTAGACTTTCGACTACGATTTACAGCAAATGAATCATAGTAACTAAAAGAATTTTCACAAGTAAATTTGTCAAGGAAATCACCAGAACAATCATACCTTGGAGACAAACTTCATGGTGAATAGTTTGAACTACTAGAAGAACCTCCAAAATAATAACGATCATTTCTCAAAGTAAACACATTCTGCTTCTTCTGTTGCACTTGAAGTTGTTGAATCTTAACAGGTTTTGCAACAACCTTCTTTTTATGTTTTATCAGTTGAACTGACACCTCTTTTACTTCATAACCCAACCCTTTATGTTTATAGCCTGTAGGCTTTGAAACAACGGCTTGAGAACTAGAAGCATCCTTCTAGCTTCTCTAGTAAATTTGGCTTTAATATCCTTCAGCTTGTTCTCATAAATCAAAGATTTATTTATCAGCTTCTACGTCAGAGGAAATACTAGTAGTGTAAATTCCTTATACTTGTGGGACATGGAATGTGAGACATAATATCTCATATATATGAGATATTATATTCTGTCCAACAAAACTAAGTTAAGCACAATCAAAAAACTGTACATATTCGATGAAATGAAAAAGAGCCAAACGAAGTCAAGGTCATGCGAACTTATGGAGGCAACGAAGTAGAAAACAAACCTGGGGTTCGTTACTTGCGAAGCGTGGTGGGCCCATAACCCACATGTCCCATGTTCGAAACCTGGCTCTGATACCAATTGTAAAGTCGATTTGTCTTGATCTAGTGATTTGTACACCGAAATTGAGATCGAAAGTTAAAATGAAACTCAAGAACAAAAAAAACACGGGAATAACACTCGTTTAATTTATAGCTCAGATTAGATGAATGTTTACATGAATTAAACTCAGAGAAAGCACCTAAACATCATCCTAACAACATACAATCATGAAATTCATGATGAAAAATTTCCCCTCTTAGAATGATGAATCTCAGGTAAACGGTTTGTGAAGCTCTACCAGTTCACGAACTCAAACCTTCTATATATACTGATTTCCAGCTCGCAAATCAGTTTGTTACCCACTTCGTTTACTCCATCTTTAGTTCCTTGACGATGATAATCTCACTTCGTTGGCAGATGATTATGAATCTCAATATGAGATTCATAATTTCACAACCCAAATTGTACCTCACCTCCAACTATCAAATATTGATAATAACCACCCTATATAAGATTTAACACTTCTAACTAACAACTAACGAGACTAACTATATACATCACATGTCACACAAAAAATGCTCTAACAAGTAGTTTTCTCATGATGATCAAATATCTTCTCATCTTCCAAAAATGATGAACTTGCATCAAACATTAGAGCCTTGCCAGCTTCAAACTTCTTCTTTCCAGATCTTGACTTTTTTTCTTCTTTGAAACTGGGGTAGCAAACTTTGAATAATCATACATTTATTCATTTGTATCGACTAGAGCAGATGAAAACTTTGATATATTAACTGGGGCATGAACTTTATGTAAATTTGCTTCCTTTGCACTTTCTTCATTCTTCTCCATCTTGTACAAATAGTTCAGAACTGTAGGAGAAAAATTGCAATTTTTCACTTGC
The DNA here is from genome assembly GCA_039602395.1 of Deinandra increscens subsp. villosa. Taxonomy (NCBI): domain Eukaryota; kingdom Viridiplantae; phylum Streptophyta; class Magnoliopsida; order Asterales; family Asteraceae; genus Deinandra; species Deinandra increscens. Next base: position 74,796,289 of record JBCNJP010000012.1, on the reverse strand, counting down.
CTTTGCAAATCAAGGATCCCCAGTTTCAAAACTCTGAAATCTTCACTTGAGCATCCAACAAATCTTTCTGTATAAATTGTTCAGACAGAAGCATATATTCATATATATGTTGATTTCTTAAATCACATTCATCTAAAACTTCATCTTTAACCTTCTCCCATTTCTTCTTGAATATGTCAACATCTTTAGTCAACACTTCATTTTTATCTCGGAAAAGAACATTTTCATTTTCTAGCTTTGAAACCTCTTTTTAAAGACAAATAACCTTATCAACAGCTACAATAGCAATTTGATTAGCTTTTTCATATTTTTCTTGAAGGGGATAAGTTTTATTGAACAAATCTTCAAAATCTTCAGTAGCTTCTTTAGCTTTAACTTTAGCTTCAGCACACTTTGCAATCAACCCTTTCTTCTCTATCAACAAATCATAATTGACTTTAATCAAATCAGCACATTTTTGTTGTGAACTCTCCAAATCAGATTTAACAACTCTGACTTCTTCAGTTATCAAACTCATTTCTGTCAACAATGTGTCATTTTTCTGTTTAATTCAACAAACACTTGACATTTAGAACAACCTTCCTGTTGAACTTTTGTAACAACTTTAGAATTTTCATCCATAACCATTTGACACGAACTTGCTTCAGATGTAGAATCAGTCAGATATTCATCACTTTTAGCAGTTTCAACCATAAAAGCTTAAACATCTCTATAGTCAACATTTGATAAAATATTCACACTATGGGCATTAAGTGCATATACAGACGAAGGATCACTTGTAACACCAAAATGTTTTGCCTAATCATAGCTTTCATGAGTTTGAGAAACTAAGGCCTTTTGATTTAAATTGTTTATTGAAGCCTTAGATGCCTGATTATTTTCACCAGAATGAGATTTATATTCCGTTGATTTGGAACATTCACGAGCAAAATGTCCAAACTGTGAACAATTGAAGCCCTTGACCTTTGATTTATCCAAGCTTATTTTACCATCAAGATTTAATCCTTTTATCCCTGTTTTCTTCATAAATGATTTTGCTCTCCTAACCAACATTTCCATGGACTAATTAATATCCAAATGTTCAAGATGATCTGGATCTATTTGATCAAACTCTTCCTCAATTATATAAGTGTTAGGCATACTTCCAGTTAAAACTCCATAATATGAGGACAATAAAGCAGAAACTAATGCTATATGTTCATCAGCATTTTTTGGCAGAAAAAACACTCTAATTTGATTAATTTGGGATTGTAAAATTGCAACCTGGAGAATAATCATAATTTTCAGCACTTCCAGCAATAAAAGTTATAGTAGGTAATGGACTGAAAATACTTAACTTCTTAGAATTGATGGTTGAATCATTTTCACCATAATACACTCCTAGATTTTGAACTCGTACAGGCATGGTCTTATTCACATTCCATTCCATATCTCTTTCCTGTATCTTCTCAAGCAAGTCATTGAATTTCAAACTTGAATACTCCTTGTCATGAATAATCATCATCACATAGTTTTCCCATTTTTTAGGTAGTGCCTCTAGTAACTTTTCTTTCAAATCAGCTTCATCTTTTGTGATGTTCATCAAAGTCATTTCAGTCATCATATGTGAAAATCTAGTAATCAACTTTGAAATATCATCATTTGGATAATGCCTAAAATTGTCAAACTCTTTCTTCAAACCTTCTGCTTACTTTTCTTGAACTGATCATTACCCTCACATCTTTTCTGTAATGCATCCCACAATTCTTTCGATGTGGTATAAGCTCGAAACTGATGTAACAAATCTTTGTCTAATGCCATGGTTAATGTTCCATAAGCCTTTAGTTCAGCTTGATACGCCTTCTTTTGTTCAGATGTCAAACTTCTTTGCATTACTGGTCTTCCATTCATAAGACGATATTCATATTGTTCATTAGTTGCCAACCAAATATCGATACCGTTGGTACCCACATATGCTTCAAATCTTTTCACCCAACTATGATAATGTTCCAATTTAAGCAACTTAGGAACTTTCTGACTTGTTCCTATTTCATTATCATAGTTAAGCAGAGTTTGCATCGTAGTTTGCATTGCAGAAAATGCTTGAAAATCACTCATGTTGAAATTATATATTCGGTATTGAAAACTTCAAACACAAAAACGGAGGTCTTAGAAGTGGAATTTGGGAGTCAAAACGGATGACACTAGCTGTTTGACAGTGAAAGTGTAGATCTCGTCGAGACGGTCGTTTTGGCTGGTTATAGACCCTCTAACTCCAAACAGATCTCAAGTTAAGCCCGTTATAGTGAAACCCAACAAATTCTGTTCAATGGACCAAACAATTTCCCATGAACCGACCTACTCAAACGAACCGAATAACCAATAATCTTGATCAACGAACCTAAAGCCAGTGAACCGAGAACCTTGGCAAACCGACAAAATTACGAAGCAAAATGTCTTCAACGAACCGTTGGTTCGGTCCGGTAACTTCCACGAACCAAATGATAATCGCTCCAAACCAAATTTGAAGATTGTCTAGGCGAACCAAAGCTCAACGAACCGATATTTATGAGCATTGCCTATGGGAACCAAAACCCTCAACCGGCGAACCAAGATATTTAAGCAGCGAACCAAGAAATTTAAGCAGCGAACCAAGATTTTTGAACAAACCGGACAAAAGTTCCTTAAAACTCTCAAATTTAAATGTTTTGACGTGTAATTTGCAGCAGAATGAAAAGATATCACTCAATCATCATTATGAAAGCAAGTTTCGGACCAGAAACATATATTTTGAACTTTTGAAATCAAAACCCCACTTTTCTCTCTAAAAATCTCAAAAACTAAAATTGGATTAGTAAATGACACCAGAAAGCTCTGATACCACTTGTAAATGCAAGGAGTGATGAATCGTTTACTGATCTAGTGAATATGAGATGAATCAAAGACACAAAGAGGTAAATAAGCTTGAATCTTATTGATCAATGCTCTGGTTCCATACACACATAAAAACACACACAGAATGAGATGAATAACAGAAGTTCTAGTTAAGTCCTCTAAACTAAGTAGAAGTCAACCTATATATAGGCTGATTGACCGATGAACCAGCTAACCAAAGAACCATTGGTTTGTTGCTCATGAACTATTGGTTCGTGGCTCGGTTCGTTAGCTTACTAACAACTCACATAAAGTTCTACTCTAGATACAACACATTAGACACACCGACGCATACAAATTATGCTCTAACAATAATAATATTGATTATTAATTATTTATAACTACTATATATAATATATAAAATCGAACGTTTCCTTTTCATTTAGCGGTTAACTATTAAGCCGGTTTAATGTTCGTTGCACCAGATGTAACTCTTACGGGTCGTAATCGGGTCAGATTTAAAATTTGTTGAGTCTGAACATACAATATCCAACAGCAACACCAAAGTACCAATGCCAAATCCATAAATTGGCCTCGATAACGTTTTGGATAATTTCTCTCAACCCAATGCATACAATGTGTCACACCCCAACTGACGACAAAATTTACATCGGGGCGTGATGATTGTCCAAATGCTCATGACACTAATTAAAGTCTCAATAATTATTCATTACCAAATTCCAAGTCTTACAGTAGGTCAAATACATATAACATAACATATTGATAGAGTTTGATTTATTTAATCTAGGTCCAAAGCATCCTAGATGTAGCATCAATCAAGTATGGCTCACATTGCATGTCCTGAAACATGTATAAAAATAGAGAGTGTCAACTAAAAATTGTTGGTGAGTAAACATAGAGTTATAATTACATATTGTATCTTAAAAGCGATTCAAATGTCAAATGTAGACTCAAGCATGTATGAATAAACCAATATTGAATTTGAATGTGCATAACCAAACCTTTGTTGACTAGCGCCCTTAACTCGCAAGTTAAGTTAATGAAATAGGTTTCAATTAAATGCCAACCTTATCAAATTCAGGTGGGTTGTCAGTCCAATGGATCTATTATTAAATATCGATAGATCCATCATTGTTACCATAGGCTTGTATGTTAATGATTACGCTTGAATATTGAATTTGCATATAACAACCACAGTTCAACATATAGCATGTAATCATACAAAGATATAGAATGAAATTGCATGATTTGTAAAATGAATAAATAATTTGATATTTGAATATGTATACATGTTCCATCCCAAAACTTGAAAATAAAAGGGGATATGAATACTCACCTGAAGCGGTGAGTGAGATATGAAAATAGTCCAAGTGATATGAAGACGACTATCCGTATCCTAGATTATATAAAGACACCTTAAGTCTTAGTGATATGAGTCAAATGTCTAACTCACCCACTTAGACTAGTTAAGTCTTGTTTAAAATGTGTTAACCTGTTGACCATTGATGATATATATTGGTTTTTGATTTAGTGTATCATTTGGAGAATTTGGATAGCTTATGAGTTGTGAATTTAAATGCATTTTTTAAAAATATCAAACGTTATCTATCAATTACCAAAATTTACAGGTTGCTAGTTTAATGTATTCTAAACAACTTTTGTTTAGATAACTTTTTAAGAAAAGCTAAGAGATAGCTCGAAACAGCCTTACAAAACAGAAGGTACATAATCACCTTTTTTGTAGGGACTGTTGTGAGCTGCTCGATTTAAATTAGAAGGCAAACTATATACCATTGGAAAGATAACTCGGGAACTTAATCGTGGAGTCTAAGTTTGTTAAATTTGGCTTCAAAATGACCAAGATATGGCCGGTTTAAAGTCCGACGGTGAATCTGTGATTTTACAGAACTACTTCGGAATTTCCAAAGTACATCTGTACGTACATAACTACTTCGGAATTTCTAAAGTACTTCTGTAAAATTAGAATTTTGTTTAATTTGGCTGAACCACAAGATGATTAATATGGTAACTTAAATTTGAGTAGTTTTTAGTTAAAGGTGATTAACCAACAAGCCTTTTGAATGGGTGTTCTTAGATATAAACAAGAAAAGGTATTTAAGGAGCATGAATAAGAGGTTTTTCTCACAATAAGAAAGCAGGGAGAAGGTAGTGAAGATGACGGTTGAGCTTGTATCAACACTTGAAGCCTTGAAGAGTTCTTGAGATTTTACACAGTTTTTGACAGAAAGCTGGGTCGACTTTGGGAGAAGCTTCTGGGAAGTTTAGGAAACCAACTAACATAGATTTTAAGTCTAAAATGAATTATTTGAAATAGGAAGTGATAGGAAAAATAATATGCTCAAACCGATCTCGTTTGGTACCTCAAGTGTGCTGTAGAAAACAAGCTCGCACAGCAGCGAGCTTCTGGAGCAGTCCTCGTTCACAACTGTTTAGAGGGCTGAGTTCTTATCGGAATTGAGTGTGAGTTCAGTTAGGTTTTTAGAAGACTCAAAGGGGGAGATTTCTGGACAAGAATGGATGGATTTGGACGAAATATGAGGGAGATACGGGCTACAGAAGTGGCTGTAACAAATCTGCTGAAAATCTATGAAGGTAAAGGTGTGCTAAATCTTGTGCTTTGCTTGGGTATTTATAGGGGGAAGGTGGATGAGCTATTTGGATTGGTAAATGAATGAAATATCTCGGTTAGATGGTGGGTCTTGAATGAACAAATGGTGGTTGGGAGATAAGTAGGGAAGATGTGATAGGCTACTTTGACAAAAAGCCACACTTGCCACTTGGGTGCATTGATTCAAGTAACTTGCAGGGAATTTAAGATGGGGTTTTTAATTGATGTTTATAATTGGTTTGCACTCTTATTTGATTAAAAAAAAGAAGGTTTAGAACTCATGATCGACATGAATAAAAAGAAATGGCTTGAGCTCAATTTAAATTACCAATATATATAAAATGATACAAATATGTATAAGATCTTATCCTTTATTATCATAGATATGTTTCACCCATTTTTGTATAGTGTTTAAGTTAGTAAACAATATCACTGTTGGTCTGGGGTTGAGTTGACTCGAGTATGACTTTAGTATGGATAATCGCATATGTATATATATGATGAAACAATGACCAAAAATACAAATTCTTCATGATTAAATGTTTGAAAGAAGATCGGAATTGCATTGATAATAGAAACGGTTCGGGTTACAAATATGGAAAATATGAAATGTCACAGTCTCGCCTACTTTAGGGAATTTCGTCCCGAAATTGATTACGAGGAGGCTGATCCTAAAAGGTGTGGATACTTGGCTTTCATTTGGTCTTCGCGTTCCCAAGTGAATTCCGGTCCATGCTTAGATTCCCAACAAACTTTAAAAATAGGTATGCGACTATGCTTGAGTTGTTTGACATCACGATCCATGATTTCCATGGGTTTCACTACAAAGTGCATTGATTCATCAATGTGTACTTCATCTAGAGGAATGTGAAGATTTTCATCGGCTAAGCATTTCTGAAGATTAGATACGTGGAAGGTTGGATGAACATTTTTGAGCTCAGAAGGTAGCTTGAGCTTGTAAGCCACTTTCCCAATTCTCTTAAGGACTTCGAATGGGCCAACATAACGAGGTGCTAGTTTTCCTTTCTTTCAAAATCACCCATAGAGCCAGAACAGAGGTGTACATAGCTAGCTAGGCTAATGTACGAGTAGAGATGGCGTGTGTGGCGTACACACGTTACCCCATCCCCCATATAACATGTAACATATAACATGTAACATATAACTTGTAACATATAACATATAACGTATAACTGAACTAGGATCGATCCATACGCCTCTAGTGGCCTAAGTACTACACAAGCACCTAATAGAGACGCCGTGAGTATTATTAAGCACCTCACGAAAATGCCTCGTCATTTACGCCCATATGACGGATCAGAAATGCTCGGGTACAGAGTAACAAACATATAAGGCAAAATCGTGAAAGTAACTAGCCTATGGGAACATGCAATAATGAGTACAAGTCTAATAAGTATATTGCATGCTACAACGATTAGGCTACTTAAATCTGAGCATATAACATATTAACTTTTACGTAACAAAACTAATATCGAACTAATCAAGCGGACCAAAACGTGTCAAATGCCGAAGGCCAAATGGGTCGTAACCCGGAATAGAGATAAATGATACTAAAAGTGAAAGGGGTCGAAATCCGTACCTTAGCGCAAAAGTAAGTAAAGGGTCGTGTCGTCTTTAATAATTACATTAACCTATAGTTTAATTTAGTCTCGAATCAGATCTATCAACCATAACTTCATGGAATAGTGTTCTGGCGACGAATGCTATTAAATTTCCATTACTTTATAAAATTAGAATTTATGTAAGTGAAGTACTTTGAGTTGTGCAAATGTCAAGAATTATATATGTACTATAATCTGATGTTAACGAGTTTACTTGCAAGAATACATGTGCTTACTTGATAATATTACAAGATATTACAAAGCTGACATTAAAATTTATTTGCATCCTTATGAATTTAGAAAAGGTTTCATAATGACAAGAATCTCATCACAACGGCTGCCTAAATAGGTAAGTTTCATATCCATTTTTAATCTAAATTACAAAGTTTAAGGGTGATGGCAAGGAGTAAACTCAATCAACTGTGATGGAGTAAAGGTAATTAGCAAAATTCCCATCAAACTAAAGTGTAGGTCTACACATGAAACTGGAGACGGACATGCTTGCATCAACTCCAAAAATCATGTTATGTTTTATTATTTAGATTTGGTCATTACGTCGCCGGAACAATTCGAGGTCGCAAAACTATTACGAAAACACGTAGGTACCTTAGACAGATGATCAGAACGTTTACCCAAGTAGGAACGAAGTGTCTTGTGATGCGGCAACGGCGCACTACGATTCGTGGCGGAACTGCTCGGAATGAAAATAACAAAACCTTAATTCACAATTACTCAGACACATAGCTCAAAAGGGTGGACTGGTTTAGTACCTGGTCGTGATCAGAAGCTTACACAAGGAACCAAGCCGGTGACAGTGGTTGTAAATTGATGGGGGAGGGCTGCTTGAAGCAAAACAATGGAGTACAAATGAGTCATGGCAGGAGGTTTTAAACAAAGTACATAGCATATCGATTTAAAGATAACCCGATTGTTACCTCGTTCTTTGCAAACACAACCTATGGAATCAAGGCTGGCCAACTGTTCGATGGAAACCCGGTCAAAGAGAAGGATAACCCATGATCGGTTTGGTATCTGGATTGCGAACCAGATTATTACAACTTGCAGCAGCAACATGGCTGATTCGAGGAT
>JBCNJP010000012.1:74772158-74787575 GCA_039602395.1 Deinandra increscens subsp. villosa | reverse complement strand
CCCAACAGTCCTTGGGCTAAAAGGATTTGGGGGGTGGTCCTTTGCTGGTGTAAAACTCCGATTACCTAGTTTTTGTCGGTTAGAGATGTGATTTCAGCTCAAGATCTTTGGTAGTCCGTAAACACTCACAAAAATATCATCTACGACGTTCTATCTAAGCAAGAAAAACAACGTTTTCAATAATAGAAGTGCAAATACGGAAGAGGTGGTGAAGAATATAAAGCGTTATCGTTTCTTTAAATTCTAATAAAGGTCGAATTACTTAGAATTACTTAGATTTTGTGGTGTGATTGGTATACTTTTTCTTTCTTCCGGCTATATATCAGTAGCTTCTTATAAGTAGGGCAGTTCACGATCCGAACCGAACCGAACGGACCTTTGCTCGTGTTTGGTTCGTTTACAAACCGAACCGAACCGAACATTTTTTCAACCGATCCAAAATCGAACGAGCGACTTTCGATCCGAGTATTTTTCGAGCGATCACCGAGCAAATTTCGAGCGTCGCAGAACAAAAAGGAAAGTGACGTGGGTGGTGATCTGACATAACACCTTCATCCATATTTCCAATTTTAACACATTTTGTCCAATAACTAACATATTAGTCTTGTTTGTATTTTATTAGACCAACTAACACTAATATGAACTGATATAATTATAATGAATGCACTTTTTTTTTTACCATTTCCCTTTGTACATGTCCTCGATGTCTACAAAATTTGGATGTGCTTCAGAACTATTCTTTCGCTTTCCCTTTCTAGTTGCATCAACATCTTTACTTACGTTTTCCTCATTTTTTACTTCATCAAGTAACTCAAAACTCTCTCCATCACTTAATTCAACATGAGAAGTCTCGATACCATTGGATTCTTTGTGAAAAGACATTCTATATAAGAAAGAATTATACAAAGATTAATAAAAACAATGACAATGAAAGAGGCTAGAGAGAATGGAAGCTACAAATATGATAAACTAACGTATTAAACTTACATCCAAAGTCAAATATTAAGTGGTGGAATAATGGAAAATCTTAATTCCAATCCTAATTCCTTACATAACTAAATTAAGATTGATAAAATAAATAATAAAAATATATAAAATAAATAACTAAATGTATATATATAAATTCGAGCGAGCATCGAGCGAGCGCACCTATGCTCATACTTGGTTCGTTTTACAAATCGAACCGAGCCGCTCGGTTCGTTTTTAAAGCGAGCCTCGGTTCGATTTTAAAGCGAGCGACAATCGAACGAGCATTTTCTGAGTATTTTTTGAGCGAGTTCGAACGAGTTTCGAATTTCGAACTTTTTGAACAGCCCTACTTATAAGTGGTTTTTATTTTTTAATAGAATAGAATGGCCGTTCTAAAAAAAAAAGAAAAGATAAACAATGTTAGTTAGAAAAGTTAAAGGGTGAGATACTTACCGTGTTGTGTTATCTAAATCTAAATCTAATTTACGTCATCTAAATCCTCCCCCTGCACCCAGTGAATATAATATATTACCGTGGTCAAACTATCTGGTACGGACTAAATCCAACGGCCGTAAAACAGGCGACGATGAGAGAGAAAACGCGCTAAGGTTCCGTTTCATTTCATACAATCGTGAATCCATCCATCTCTTCCTTCCCTCTTTTCCTTTCATTCCATTTCTCTCTCATCGGCGCATGTGATTCTTCTTCAATTTCAGCTTCAACTCTCAAACCCTAAGATCTGAGACCTGTAATCCGTTATGCCTTTTCTTTTCTATTTAATTCATTAATTTAAGCTACAGAGACCCCCCAAAAGCGGATTCGTGATTTCCCCAAGGTGTTGTCGGCCAAGCAAGGAATTTTAGCAGATTTTCGTTGTCGTGGAGGCTATAATTACAGAGATTAGGGTTAGGGATTGTGCGGTTCGGAATTTATGGGGCTGGAGGATGCAGATCTCGTAGATGATAGGGATGCTGCCGGAGGAGGCAAGGCTGCTGTCTCCGTTTCATGCTCGATTTGCCTGGAGGTTGTGGCCGATATCGGGGATCGGGCTTGGGCGAAGCTCCAATGCGGTCATCAATTTCATCTAGGTCAGTTGCTTGTTTAAGATTTTTGATTAAATTGATCGTAATTTGTTGTTGGGAATTAGTTGCCTGTTTGCAAATTCAATTCGTGTTGGTGTTTTGTTGGATGTGAATCTCGGGAATTGCGAACTATCTCCTTACATATGAACTTGTTAGTGGTAGTATGATATGGAGTAGGGATTATTAGGGCATCATTGCTATTGATTGCTTATGGTTTGTTGAAATAGGTATTGATTCTCTTGAATACATGGAAATCCTGTGATGTACATGAATTTTGGTATTAGTTTTGGTTTTTACATCAAGTAGTAAATCTGTACACACTAAACCCTTGTGTTTTCTCTTTAATTCTAGTTTTTTTCTGTGCCCTGGGTGAGTCTCAATATATGAAACTTACATCCTTTGGCGGACAATATTCTACATGTAGAATAACTAAAAGGCTACCTTAGTTCTCTGTGTGTATGTGCATGCAAGATCTTGTTGCATGTTGCTGTGTGGAAAGTTTCAGAGTTTGATATTTGCACCTGCGAAATCACAACATGTTTGTGGTTACTAGAGGAAATGCTTAATGGGAATAGTGGAAACCTGAAAGTGAAAATATTAGGTTCATAATTTTCTTATTGAGCTTGACTCATGTAAATGGGAAAAGCATATTCTTTTCTGTAGTTCATTATTTTGACCAACATGAAGTAAAATCTGTTTTGCTAAAGCATTATAGTGATACTGCTATTTTATTGAGTTTGCTTGTGTTTGTTAGGTTAGAAGTCCTATATATGGAAGCTTAGCATATAGTTTTCAATGATAGCAGTTTGAATTTGAAAAATGAGAATTGAATATGTGCTTTAATTGACATGAAGATATGGGTCTAAAATCAAAAATTCATGCATAAAAGCATGTGAAAGTATAGAATGAATATGGTATAGAATTGAAGTGCACACTTAGTCTTCATATAGGGCTGATCAGAAAAGCTAGGGATATTATTTTGTCTACTAAGGTGTTAAAAAAAATTTCTACTAAGAAAAACAAGCGATCGATTTGTCAAACCGAATTTGATACGAGGAATAGAAGTATTAACAACTTGCATGCAGGTGCTGGCGCTGTATACAGAAAAAAACTGAACAAATTTTATACTAATATGAATGGATTATCTAATTAAGCTTTTAATAAAGATTTATGTAAGATTGTATGTGGTGTTGTGGTATATGAAAGACTTTAAATAATGTAAGCAGAAAAACTTATGAGAGTTAAGCTAGAGGGTGGGTTTAATCATGTTTATTTGTTTGGCACATCAGCCATCAGATGTATCATATATTCAGGGTTGTTTTTGCACGTAGGTTATGATTTGAAGCATTAACATAAGATCACAAATACGGCTTTGATTACCAAAAGCCAACATAGCTTTCGGTGCCAAAGAGGTTTGCCTTGACACTAATGGAAACATGAACCTGTGCGATAGCCTCATGAAAAGAAAAGTTTCTTTGTTCGTTAATTGGTGAAGTTGTATCTAATAACTATTGGAACAAGACATCATCTCTTGTGGCTAACATACATACATTTTGGTTTGTATACGACCGGATTCATACTTTTTGTGTTAGACATATATATTATGACATTATTAGATGTTGAGTGAATCTAAAATCAAATATTATTCATGATTCGTGAAGTTTGTATAGTAACCCCTGATTAGTTGAATCCATTTTGTATAAATCTTTGGAACCAAATCTAATCTAAAAAGGTGAAATAATCTAGTGTCGTATACGATATCTTTCTTTATTTGGTTGCAGATTGCATCGGTTCTGCATTTAATGTGAAGGGAGTGATGCAATGCCCCAACTGTAGGAAGATTGAGAAAGGCCAGTGGCTTTATGCGAATGGTTGTAGATCGTATCCTGAATTCAGCATGGATGACTGGGCCCATGATGAAGATCTCTATGATCTAAGCTATACTGAAACCACTGTGAGATGCATCTCTTTTTAGCTTTATAGCCCGCAACATTTTCAATGTGGAAATTATTTTGATAAAGTTACTTTATAAATGATTGGCTGATATGACTTTTTGGATGTTAGTAAATTATTTTGATAAAGTTACTTTATAAATGTGGAAATTATTTTGATAATGTCATTGTTTGGCTGATACGACTTCTTGGATGTTAGTAAATTACTCCCCAATATCAAGAGACTTCGAGAAAACTCAGCTTATCTCCGCTTCAGTTTTTTGTGGCACTTAGGCAGTTAGGCTGTTAACTGTAGAACATGGGATGCTCAACATATTGGCATCTGATTGCTAACTTACTGAAAGGGCAAGGTGGCACTTAATCCTAGACAATCGATTAAGCAGCATGAACCACTTTTTTGGAACAGTGCCATAATTTGCCTAATAAAGTAATAAGGAAATGTAACAATTTGAATTTTTTAATTTATCAGGAAGCATGGAGGTGTTTAAAGAATGTACAAGGATTAGTGAAAAGAACTTAATTTGACTTTTAGTAGATAGTAGAATGATTTCATGTTCTTTTACAAAAATGGTCTATATTTCGTTATGGGGTTTAGTTTTATATATAGGTGATGCATTATTAATTACTTATTCATATGACAAGGATAGCATGTTGCTTTTTGTGTCTTATGACTGGTTTAAAAGGAAAAGAAAAAGGCAGCCGAATCTTCCATATCAGTTTACAATATTTTCTTCAAATAAAACATCTTACGACTTTCTTTTCTGTTTTACTATCATAAAAAATCAATAGCAAGTTGTGATTTTCTCTCTCATCTGTCTAACAAGCCTTAAAGATAAAGAATAGGGATTGAAAATTAGTCAGATGCATTTTTTTGATGTCTTTGGACTCTTAAGTTGGGCGGAGGGTTTAAAGAAAGTCTGTTGAGAGATTTGACAGGTGAGTCATGCAATATGACACACCATACATGTGTATATTTTGAGGACCTGAGGGGTAAATGTGGGGACATGATAAGAAATTAGATATGCACGTGGATGGTTTTAAGAACATAATTTGTTAGGATTAATTACTTGCATGCATGGTTTAGTACTGTCTTTATCTTTGTACCTATGTACAAATTAATCTTCATGCATGCTTTTCTTCTTTGCAGTCGATGTGGTGCCCCTTTGGTGGATTTTCTCGGTTTGCTGCTTCTTTTGAGTAAGCACATGACCTCCTATTTTATCACCTATGTTACTATTTGTCATGTTGTCATCTCCGTCTGCCTTTAAAATATCAGGGTTAATTGCAATATATTCACGTCCTTTGACTATTATGCATCATAATAAGTGATTGATTTAGCTTTTCCTGCCTCTTCTTAAGGTCATCAAATTGTAAAGCAACCTCAGCTCGCCACGTATTTAAAAGCTTTTACTCCTGTTTAAGTTGATAATTATTTATACAAATTAAAGTAGGCTTGCTATACTAATTTTCAAACTAGGCCTGAAAATTCAGACTCATTAACTCTTATGAAAAAGTAATACACAAATGCATGGCTAACAACGAAATTGAACAGCCACTCTCCCTGAGTGCGCGCCAGTGTTGCTTTGCTAACATATTGACTATTGACTTCTGAAATATAATGACCATCAGCATGGACTCTGTTCCGAGTATTTTTTGATGCTAACCTCGTTTGGTAACACTTATATTTTCTGTTTTTAGTTGTCTTTTTCTAGTGAACAGCTGTGATTTTGTTTTGATGGAAATTACAACGTATTCAACAATATTGTTTATTTTCAAAAAATATAGGAAGGAAATTCTAAATAAAAAATGAAATTGCATTTTCAAGGTTTAAAATTTAAATATTGCTGAGTCACATAGTGAATGCTTGTTTAAACAATTTTTTGTGAACCGTGAAAACATCAAAGCAAGTTTGCAGCTTATAACTGTTATTTACAGAAACAGTAATATTATTTTTGTAGAACATATGCTAGGCACAGGGGCGGATTTATATACATGAGTATGGAGTCACAGGAATACAATTTTTTTTTACATCTATGTAGAACCGTATGTACGTACGGATTTTTGTGTGACAACATTGTTTTTTCTAAGGGTGAATACATATATAAATTTTGGATAAGTTGTAAAGAATAAAAATTATATCACAGTGGTTAAAGCTGATCATTCTCCGTGCGCTTCTCTTTTGAGCTTAGAATTCGTAGACCCGAGTTCAATCCTTATGGTTTATGTTTTTTTGGCTGCTTTTTTTATTATGTCAACCACTGGAATACTAGATAGACAGATAGATAGCCCAGCGGCCCAGCCCAAACTTACATATCTTGGAATTGAACAACCCAATCCAGTTCACTTAAAGAGTTAAAGTTAAATAGATTCCTTGTTTGAGTTCATTCACTGATTCACATATTTAATAACATTTTACTAGCTCAATATATTTTCGGATTGTTTGGTAATTTTTTTATTGTTTGATTGTTTCAACTTTTAATTACAAGCCTCTCAATCTGAAATCTTGATGGATAATTAGTTTCATTGTTGATTTATAAATGTATTATTTGTTTAGCAATTAGTATTATAAGACAAATAGTTACTTATTTGTTGATCTTATTTTTATTTTAAATTCTAATGAGGATATTTTTTTTCCTTATTGTGTCGTATTTGTATTACGTGACTAACCCAACCGAACCATTTTTTCTGAATGGCAAACTGAATTTTTTATGTACGCTTCTATGAAATTAGGCATCTAAAAATAGTGACTCCATTGAAAAAAATTCCTAAATCCACAACCAGTTAGGCACACACCATTTTCTTTGCTGTTTTTAGTTTTCACTATTAAAAAATGTACACATAATAGCAGATAATAGAAGTGTTACCAAATAAGGATGCCGTAGTTCATGTTTATAACTTGTCATCTTCGTATCAAGTTTGTTTGGAACTTCGGATGAGTAGTATCATTACTTTTTTTTTAAATAATTTCTGTAAGTAATTAAGGTAATAAAAAAAATAAACAAAGCCACTTCATGATGAGGATAAGAACTCATGGTCCATATGATGATTATGAAGCTTTGGAGTTTGGAGTAATTTGTGTATTTTAGCTTTAAAGAAAGCATTTTTTGGAGCCATATATTATAAAAGTTTGATGCATTAACTGAAATTGAAAGTGAGAAGGTCTGTCTATCTGTAACCTGATGTGTTTACGAGTTATTACAGTCCAGTTGTTGAAAGCCATTGTCAATGCAACATCAAACTTGATGTGTTTGACGTTGCAGTTGTTTAACGCAATAACACCCCCTTCTCAAGTGAAATTGTTGCCTATTGGACTAGTATTATCTTTATTTTTTTTGTGTGGAAATCATTTATCATAATTTTTTCAACTCATATGTATATTTCGTCCCCCTATCCTGCTTCTATTTTCACTATCTTTGTTTTGCTTCTTGTGGCCATTTTAATATGATACTCTGTATCGTATTCTGGCATTGGAGAAATCTTGATTGGATTATGTTTTCACCTGTTTCCCTATCTTTTGATGTTCTTTCAAACTAGACACATCCACATTCCCTGAATCTTGAGGTTGTGAGGTTCATTTCTATGTATAAATTGTGAATACTGATTGTTTATTTTTCTTTCATTTTTGTTCTATTTTGCAGCGAAGGGGAATTCCCGACAACTGCATGTAAGATCCTATTACTTTTGATATGATTTAACCTTTACTTCACCCAAAATTCACTTGCAATGGACTAACGGGATTTGTTTAATTATTGTTCTCTCTTTCTCCAGACCATGATCTTCTTGGACAACATGCAATCTTTACTGAACATGCAGCAACTGTATCATCTTCAACTCATCTATGTCCATATTTTGCCTATGTTCAACCAGTTCACCCGTCCTCGTCATCCTCAACTTCCAATGCAAGTGTTGCTGATGGTCCTACTCCTACCTACAATAATAATAACAATAATGGTAATAACAATCAGTGGAATGGGAGCCAATCAGCATCCAGTGAGATGCCAAATTCTTATGCTTTGCCTACCATGGATGTCCGCTATCACTCCGCCCTCTTTCCTCCATCAAATAACCATGCGGGTGTTGGTGGTGCAGATCAACCCGCCATGCCATCTGTCATGCCACGCAGGCCAGTCAGGAATAATGTTGATATGCCAAGATCAGCCTCTTATGTGCATCCCTTTCTTGTTGGCCAAAGGTAAAACACACTCAGCTGTCTTTTAAATCTTATTTTTGTTTCTCCATGTTGCAGTTGGTAAGATCTGCGTGCATATGATTGATGATCTTGGCTCATTTGTTAATGAATGAACGAGTCGATCTGGGTTCTGTTTTATTTCTAACAGCGCAAATGGATCAAGTATAAAAAATTAGCTAAAAACAGAAACGATGCTATCGTGTCAAACAGGTTGAACATCAAACTTATAAATCATCTTATTCAAGGATTTAGGTTACTATTCCATTAGTATTTTTTTGTAATTAGGATTAGCACATTCATGATCTGTAAAAGAAATTTAAAAAATGCTCATCTTGTCTTGCTACCTTAAGACGAGGGAATTTTCGAACATCTTGCATTATATTTTCACTGTTATTGTTCTTGTTATGATTATTTTTTTTTTCTTTTTGAATGATGTCTTTTACCCTCTGTATGATGTTTTGCATACTTTGTGCAGTTCTGCGGCTAGAGCTCCCAGCTCGGTTGGGTCTTCAATGTTTCATCCTCACCCTGGGAGTGCTGCACGGGCACGTGAACGAGCCCAAGCCCTTCAGGCCTATTTTCAGCAACCTAGCAGTTTACCGGGCTTGCGCACACCTATAGTATCTGGATCACGGAGATCCAACAACCAAGCTCAAATGGGTCAGGTGGGCTCATCTTCAGACCAGATTCATGGAGGTGGCATCTATTACCTCCCAACATCCGGGTCATCAACTAGTAGAACCGGCTTTCAAGAAGCAGAAAGCTCGATGCCAAATCTATTCCACCATACATGGGAAAGAGACCCACATCTAAGGCCCGGGTGGGCTTTTCACCAGGGTGGGGGAGGCGGTGGCTCTGGTGCCGTCTTTCGAGTGAGGCATGGCTCAGAGAGGACTCCATCTCAAGGTCATTATCGATCATAAGTTAAAAAGTTTTATTCGGCTGCTTTTCGTATCATGAACCAACAAGTATGTTGAGAAAACTTATTTGGTGAAAGTTTTTTAAGAATGTAAGTGTTAAAAACAGTTGGAAGCTTTGGATTCAGGGTTGATACTGTTGAATGGCCTTGAAATGAGTCCATTTGCTGCTGCTTTGTTGATTGGTTTGTCTTTGTGTAATGGATGTTGGCTTGGAGATATATAATAACCTTAATTGTTGTGTTGCAACATGATTAAACTAACTATAATGTTTTTCATTATTATCACATATATTTGAAATTATTTCTTAACCAAATATACCTTTTGTATAAATATTTGAGCTTTTAAATTGAGTTAACTAGACTCTTTGCAACCCTAGATACAATGTGATTTAGGTCATTAACCTTTTTAAGTCATAGTATAAAGTTATTAGGTCCAACTTGCATTTAATCACTTCACTAATGGCATCTTTATTTATGTATGTAAATATAATATTTGTAGGTTTTCTTTATGTTTTTTTTTTTATTTTTTATTTTTATTTTTTGAACGGCTAAATTTTATACTAAATACACCACTCCTAAGTTTTGAATCTGGGTCTCTATCAAAGATGACATTGTCTCTTATCGCTAGGTTACAATTTAAGTTGCTTTCAATTATAAGTTTGAGCTTTAGGGTGTTATTAATCTCTATTTTATTGTATTTATCTCATTTATTATTACCTTTCTTATAACATCTTTGGAGGTTTTTTTATGAGTTACTGAATGTATCAATATTATTTTGCCTCTATGCTTTTAATTCTGCCATGGTTTTAGAGTTAAAACTTTGATCTTGGAACATTAACTATCTTTTTTTTTCAGGTCTAAACATCACACCAACAAACGCTTCTCAATACTCGTAGATTTTGAGCATTAGAGACATCTTTAGTTGTCTCAGTTAAATTCAGCAAGTCTAGAATTATCTTAAAATGACATCAAGACAATAGGACTTCTATAATACATCGAATCTATTACAACTTCGACTCATCAAATAATTGAAAAGATGTTGACGGACGACATTCATCAGTTGTAAGAGCTCACTCTGAATCCATTTGCACGACTTGAAAATTGTACGAGCTAAGCTGAAATTTATACGAGTCAATTTACTCCATCTTGAAAATTATACAAGCTGATTTGATAATACATACGGGAGTCAGTTTGACGCATCTTAAAAATTATACAAACTGATTCACAATTTATACTTATACGAGTTGATTCAAAATTTATATAGATAAAATTCGACACCTTCTAAAAGTTACACGCGAGTTGATGTGTATACAAAATCTATACGCGTCTAAACAAAATTACACGACAAGACGAGACGAGACGAGACGAGCCGATTCGGAATTTATAAGAATAGTTGTGACTTAGACCCTCCGGTCACTAGGGCGGACTTGATTGCTTGATGCAGTTTAAACTGGAGTTGAAAAGTTAAGGGTCCTTTTAAATATCATCAGAGGGTCCCTGAAAATAAGCAGAATTATTATCGGGAATGGCGAGCGAAGAGGAGAGCGCGGTGAAGGAGCCTCTGGATCTGATTCGCCTCAGTCTCGACGAGCGTATCTACGTTAAGCTTCGATCTGATCGTGAGCTTCGTGGCAAGCTCCATGTATGCCTGCCTCTTTCAAACTTCAATTTCTCATTTCATTTTCGCTGATGTTTACTTTTGCATAAATTAGGGCTTTAATTGTTTCATTCTTACCTGTATCAGACCAATCCTTCTGCTGCTGTGTTGTTTTTTCGTTTTTCTTTTTGAAATTTTGATTACGATTTTCTTCTTATGAAACCCTAGTTTATCAGTTATCGTAACTTGCTTGTTTCCGATGTGTAAAAATCTAGGATGTCTATGTATTTTCTCGGTGTATACAGCTCGATATTGTTATCTTTGCGTTTGTTTTTCATTTGATTAGGGTTCGCTTTGGTTTTCTGCATCATGATGTGACTCAAAATCGGAAAATCCTAGCCCAGTCAAATTTGCCCAATTTGATGATGTTCATACGTATCTTTGTCTTGTTTTAGCCTAGTTGCAATATAATTGTTAGTTCTTAGAAACTCAATAAAAAAGAGTATTTTTATTGTAGACTTTGAGTTGCCCATCCCGCTCTTACCTTCTGGGAACACCAACACCATTCACGTCAGACGGGCTCTGGAATTGCTGTATGCAAGAGCCACAATTTTGTAAAGAGCGGATACATACACATACAGACTAATTGATTTGAAATTTTTATGTTTTTTTTATAAGTTTAATTTAAAACATGGGGTTAAAAGTATGTGTTGTTTTATGTTTAAATTGTCTGAACTGTGTTATATTAATCTGTACTATCTTTTGGTTGAAGTTGTCTGTTTTGTTTGGCAATCAAATTTGTTTTCATTGATGCATGGGTATGGGTAGTGGTTGGCGGGTCGTGACAGGATGGTGTATAACAGTTTTATGGGTATTTTGTACCCATACCTGTTGACTGTTCTACAGTTTGGATGGACACACAAACGTTACCCGATTTGACCCATTGCTTGGTCCAAGACTAACCAACAAAATAGAGATGGTAAACACTTGGAAATAGAATTTGTACATGGTAAAGTTTGTTATGAAGATTGCTGTAATCTTCATCATATTATTATACTGTTCTCCTTCATTATTTTTATAGCTTTAAGGTTGAAAGAAAAAATAGTTGCTATAGTAATACCCTGGTTTTTCCTTCTGTTGAAAATTGAAATGATGTATTGCTAAAACAGGCAAGTCCCAAAATGATTAAAAAGTTAACAAACATCATGCAATGTGTGCACAGGACAAGACCTTGTTTGGATTGAATGAGATTAGGTCTCTAATTAAGGACCAAAAATGATGTCTCTTACTGTTGTTATGTATTTAAGTTGAAATATGATATGATCGCTTTGGTTTTATCTATAATTTTCTCAACTTTTAATCGTTTGCTGGTACTTTTGAGCACCCATTTATCCTTTGACTGATGATGTTTGATTTTTCAGGCGTATGATCAGCATTTGAACATGATCCTTGGGGATGTTGAAGAGATCGTAACAACTGTTGAGATAGATGATGAAACGTATGAAGAGATTGTCCGGGTATGTTCTCATTCTAGTTTCCATTTTTTTGAGGTTTTCTTTTTGCTCTCTATATATTACATCTGTTTTTCTTTCCTTTTAGGTAGCATGTCCATTTGGTGTGATTTTTTGAACTTCTTGAATATTTGTGGTGCACACCAATTTTTTATTAGTGCTTTAGGGAGAAATTAAGAAAAAAAGCAATAAACTTGACATTTTCTTTGTTCTAAAGGTCCCACCCACCTCTTGCATTTGTGAAACTGTTTTCCAAGCTTTAGTGTTTGAATAATAAAACAAATGTTGACATTAATAATTTTGTGTTTTAAAGTTGTTGAAAATCTTTGTTGGGTTGTTCTATTTGCAGAGCACAAGGCGAACGGTTCCATTCCTATTTGTCAGAGGAGACGGTGTCATTTTGGTTTCTCCTCCGCTAAGAACTGCTTGAGGCTCTTTCCAACCAGTTATTTCCAGATGGTGTCACATATATTTGGTCTTGTGATATCTGATCTCGCAGTAACTCAACTTTCTGTTAGATTTGTTACATGTTTTTGACAATTTAGAATTTTATCATTTTATGATTGATGGTGATCTTTGTGCATGGAAAGTGAAAATGATAGACTTTCTTTTGGCCCCATGATTTCTGTCTTAACAGACGCATCATTTTCATGTTTGTACCTGTGTTGATGCTTTGGCTGAATTATGTGTTTATGATAAATGATAAATACACACCTGTTTGCTAAAAGAAAAAAAAAGACTGATAGAATGATGCACAAAAGGCGGTTATATAACTGTTTATCTATGTGCTGTTACATGGATTGTTACACAAAAGGCGGTTATATAACTGTTTCTATGCGCTGTTAAATAGTTTGTAGTAAGCGGGTGGTTAAATGATATCGAAATTAAAGGGAGTTGGAGATATTTGTAGCGATGGAAGTGAAACGAGGGCTTTGTAAGGATTTGCTACATTAATAAACTTTTAGGTCACAAGAAAATTTGGTTAATTGATTAAATTAGATCGGTTTAAAACTGCAGCACTTTATAAAATCTTCATAGTTACCATCATCTAATCAACCCCGTTGCTTGTACTACCTTCAAATTATATCTACGAATAGATAAGTGCTGCTTCATTAGAAACCAAATTATATCTACGAATAGATAAGTGCTGCTTCATTAGAAAAACTTAATGTTTTGAATTGAAAGCTATCGAATGCGAAGCTAAATGTTTTATAATCTAAACTAAAGATCGGTGCACACATATGAACCCACAAAATATACCTACATCTACACATGTCCAACTTACACTAGACTTTACCTAGTCCCACTAGTTAGCAAGTCATTGGTAGTCCCCATGACAACGGGTTCTCATGGTTTTAAATTTTTTTATGTACATACAAACAGTGACACACTTTGCACATAAAAAAGTTCTTCTACATGCACCTAAAACCCATGAACATTGATCACACATGACCTATCTGCAAGCCATTGCATAGAACTATACAAGATTGAAGACCGATTTACTTGGCCTTTAGCATTGCCACTGTCAATTTCCATGAATCATCTTTCAAAGGCTTAATAACCAGGCCACTCGTCCTGGATTAATTCTACTCAACCACCTTTTTATCTATGGAGTTCACTTCTCATTCACAACCAAGGCATCCAAAATATATTAGTGATATTTTAGGAGGTACATTCTTTAGAGCCCAATATCTGGTATGTGTTGACTAAAAAGAACATAATGATGTGTGATTTGCATAAGGTGTTACAAACAACCCCAATTTGGACTTAAGCATAACATAATATCAACGGCTCTAAGACCATTTGTAACATCTAACATTTCATACCAATAAACATTGTCTGATTTGAGCACAAGGAGTTCACAGATTTGTCTTTGGTTGTCAAGTAAAAACTTTCAAGAGACTCGCACATCTTGACTTGCTCCACTCAAGCATATGCTTAATGGTGGAATTTACCTCTCATCCATAACCAATGCACCCAAAATACGTTAGTGGATATTTAAACCGAGCTATTCCTTATGGTCAGTAATATCTCATGATAATAGAACATAACAGAACGAGTTGGATTTGTGTAAGGCATCACAAATTTTCTTTCTAATGCAAAGATATTAGGGAGACAGTGTGATCTGGTGAGAGTGAAAAAGCTTTCAAGCTTGAGTGTTTTACCTAACAAATCATTAAAAGTTACTAGGAAGTATTGAAAGATGACTTTGTTACTTTAACTAAAGATTTAGAGCATTACGGTTTTCCAACAGAGGATGTGATACCTCTTTTATTTCCCTTGTTCCTAATACAGGAGGCCTAATATATTTAAAAGATTATAAACCAAAGGCGCGCCTTCGGTCTAGTGGTATCATGGTGAAAAACCCATTTGCTAACAAAAAGAAGCCGTTCAATATATATATATATATATATATATATATATATAGTGAAAAGTTCATTGTAGACACCCCATAAGTGTAGACAGGTAGACACCCTTTTTCACCATTAGATCTCTTGATCTAATGGTTGTGATTAATTTTCTTTTTTCTTTTTTTCTTTTTTCTCATTAATTAGAAACTTTCACATGTGAAAAAGAGCTATTTCACATGCGAAAGTGTCTACAATGAACCTCACCCTATATATATATATATATATATATATATATATATATATATATATATATATAGGGAAAAGATAAATTGGAACCCACCTTGAGTTGGAGAATCATTGGAACCCGGTCAAAAACGCGGTAAAAAAAATGTTTTTTTTTTCTGAATTTTTTTATGGTGGTTCTTTATGTTATAAACTACCCTTAAATGAAAAAAAATAAAAAAAACGCCTAGTAGATTTTCAGTTACGAAAAAAGTTACATCTGTAACTTTTATGCATATATTTGCAGTTACGCAAAAGTTACATGTGTAACTTAGACATTTTTGATATTTTTTAAAAAAAAATCTAGTAGGCGGTTTCTTGATTTTTTTTCATTTAAGAGTAGTTTATAACATAAAGAACCACCATAAAAAAATTAAGAGAAAAAAACATTTTTTTAACCGCGTTTTTGACCGGGTTCCAACGATTCTCCAACTCAAAGTGGGTTCCAAAATACCCCAACCCTATATATATATATATATATATATATATATATATATATATATATATATATATGTATAGGGTTATGTTCAAACGAGAACTTTTTATTTTGAGAACTTTTAAGAAC
>JBCNJP010000012.1:74746205-74771658 GCA_039602395.1 Deinandra increscens subsp. villosa | reverse complement strand
CTTGATTTTTGACTTTTCAAACAAATTTTGAAAATCATTAGCAGCATCCTCTGCTTCATCCTTCCATTTCTTGACTTCTTGAACCAACTTCTCCATTTCTTCACTTAACTTTCCATTCTTTTCATCAAGCATCTTGACTTCCTTTATCAAAGACTCATTTTGCAATTCAACTTTCTTCTCATTTCTTGTAGAAATCTCCAGTTCTTCTTTCACCAACTTGAATTCTTCAGATAGCTTTTGAATTTCATTCAATAACGAAGCATTTTCTTTCAATAAACTTTCTAAGTTTTCAGCAGATTCATAGGAACTTGGTGCTGAACTTGTATCTGAACTTGTATCTGAACTATAATCTTCTTGTTGATCATGAGTGACAATCAAATCAGATGAGTCAAAATGTTTACCCCAATCATAAACACCATCATTCTGACTTGTTAAAGTTGTCTTGTTTGCATTACTTGATGATGGTTGAGTAAAACCAGGTTTGCTTCCATGTGGTTATTGACATTCTTTAGCAAAATGTCCAAGCTTTGAGCATTTGTAACACTTAAACTTGGATTTATCAAATCCCAATTTGCTATTGAAATCAGACGAACTCCTGCCATGTTTCTTGAAAAATCGTTTTGATCTTTGACCTAGAATAGCATATTGCCAAGCTAAATCTAATTCGTTCAACTGATCATCATCAAGTTCATCAAGATCATCCCTCGTAATCTTTGCATCAGCAACATTCTTGATAACCAATCCAAAAGATGATGTAATTATTGCAGAAATCATTTTAGCATACTCTTCGGTTGTTTCAGCAGATAAGGCATTCTGATTTGTGAAATTTGGAATGGTAAAATTGCAGCCTTTTGAAGAATCAGAATTTCCAGAAACTCCAGCCATAAAAGCAACACTTAGTGCAGAACTCAGATTTGGCTTTGCTTTAGCATTCATGCTAGCAGTATTCTCTCCATGATACAACTCAGGATTTTGTAATGTTGCAGTTGACTTCTTTGAATTTAGCATTTCCATCTCCCGAGCATGAAGTTTTCCAGTAAGATCATGAAATGTCAATGTAGAGTATTCTTTATCATGAGTAAGTAGCAAAACATAGTTTTCCCATTTTTCAGGCAAAGCTTCCATAATCTTTTCTTTCAAATCTGCATCGGTTTTCTCAATTCCAACTACCTTTAATTCACTAATCAGATGTGAAAACCGTGAAACGAGAGCGGTAATGTTTTCATTGTCATAATATTGAAAATTATCCAATTCTTTATGCAACACCTTTCTTCGACTCTTCTAGTATTCATCATTACCCTCACATCTAGCCGATAAAGCATCCCACAATTATTTTGATTTCTTGCACGTACTAAAGTGATTTAACAACTCAGTGGGTAATGCTATCGTAAGATAACCGAAAGCTTTTTGTTCAAGCTCATATGATTTCCTTTCAGCAATGTAGAAGGTATGAACTTCCTTGAAATCTCCTTGATCAGTCGGATGTTGATAAAGCTTCTTGATTGGAATCCACAAATCGATATCATTCGTGATTATGTAAGCAGAAAATTGTTGCTTCCAATTCTGATAATCTTCCAACTTTAATAACTTGGGAACTTTCTGACTTGTTCCAATTTCGTTATCAAAATTCATTATGGTATACATCGCACTCTGCATCGCGGAAAAAGCTTGAAATTTCGACATCGTAGAAAATTTGAAGTTTGTTTGTCCGAACCTTTTCCGAACCTAAAATTGTGACCCGAACCTATGTCCAAACTTCCAATGAACCTTGCTTAGTTACACTATTGACGAACTCTTTCCGAACCTTTACCAAACTCGTACCGAACCTTCTCCGAACACGGATCTAACCAAACACTGCCCGAACCTCTCATGAAACTCTAATGAACAAGAACAGTTTTCGAACAAAGATCGAATGGTGACCGAACCCGAAACGAACTCTCGCCGAACTACGTCCGAACTAGGACTTCGGAGTAGTTACTTTGAACATGAACAGTAACGCCCGAACTTCACCATTTTCGCTCAAAAATTTCAATTTTGGACAGAATTTGACGAGATTTGCAGCAGTGGACCAGAAAAAGTGATGAGGAATGATTTAAGAGCACTTGATCGAAGTAATCAAAAGTTTGTAAAAACACTCAACAATCACTTGAAAATACTCATTTCGTGTCAAAAATCCGAGAATAGCAACCACAGATCAGTAGAATAACCAGCAAGCTCTGATACCACTTGAAAAGTCATGAGCGTTGGATCGTCTACTCAATCTAGCTATAACAGATACGAAACAAATAACTAACCGATTGTTTTATTGATCTCACGAACAATTACAATCAGTAACACTCAGAAACAATAACACAGAGAACACCTTAGTAAACACACACTTAAGGCTAGCTCAGACTCTCACTCGTACCCAAAACAATGACCAATCTCACTATTTATAGCTGTTGGCCGAACCCTGTCCGAACTCCAGGTTCGGACCAGGTTCGGCTGGCAGTATACCTAGCCTTGAACTTGGGTGTGTCTTGTTTCAACTCGATACTTCATACGACGCACAGATCAGGTATCCACAAAATAATTATAACTTGCTTGAATAATCAGTCGAACACATAAAATTCGGTTCAGACTACGATGCAAACTATGATGAATTATGATAATGAAATCGGAACAAGTCAGAAAGTTCCTAAATTGCTCAAATTGGAAGATTATCATAGTTCGATTACACGGTTTGAAGCATATGTTTCTGCAAATGATATTAATATGTGGTTGTCATGTCTGAGCAATATTTTTATCCTAAAGGTGAAGATGGGGAACCAATTCTTCAAAGAAAGCTTTCAGGAGAACAAAAGAAAGCGTATCAAGCTGAGAAGAAAGCATATGGTACTTTAACGATGGCATTGCATACAGATTTATTACATCAATTCTCAAGTAACTACATAGCAAAGAGTTTGTGGGATGCTTTAGAAAAGCGATGTGAGGGCAATGACCAATATAAGAAAAGTCGGCAAAAGGTGTTGAAGAAGGAATTTGATAGTTTCAAGCATTATCAAAATGAATCAATTCCAAATTTGATTGCAAGATTTGCTCATTTAATGAGGGAAATGAAGTTAGTGAATCATACAAAAGATGAAGCTGATAAGAAAGAAAAGATTTTGGAAGCGTTACCAAAGAAATGGGAAAATTATGTGATGATGGTCAGTCATGATAAAGATTTTTCAAAATTGTCATTTAATGATTTGATTCAAAGAATCCAAGCAAGGGATATGGAGTTAAATGTGAATAAGTCACTGCCTGAGCAAGTTCAAAATCCTGCAGTGTATTATGATAACAATGATTCAACTCTGAATGCTGGGAACTCTAATATTCTTAGTTCTGCACCCCCTACAGCATTTCTGGCAGGTAAATCTGAAACTCCAAGTTATTCTTCTGCTGGTTGTACTGTTTCGATTCATAGTTCTTCGACTCAAAGTGCATTGTCTGTTCAAACTATCGATGATTATAATGCATTGATGTCTGCATTAGTTTCTTCATATTATAATGTTATCACTGGTGCTATGAGTAATGCTGAATTGGCAAATGAAGATTACGATCAAATTGATTATGATCATTTGGAGGAAATGGATTTGAATTGGCTGTATGCTATGTTGGTTCGAAGAACGAAGAAATTTTTCAATCGAACTGGTAAGAAGAGTTTGAATCAGGAGGGTAAGATTGGTTTGAACAAGTCGAAGGTGAAATGTTATAAGTGTTCCATCTATGGTCACTTTGCTCGAGAATGTCCAAGTTCTAGCTGATAATAAATTGAAAACTGGTCAACATGCACATTTAGTTTTTCATCCGTCAACTGAAGTTGATAAAGTTGAGAAGAAATCTGTTACTTTTGCTAATAATTTTACAGAAACATTTTGGCATCCAGATGAATTTGCCTGGAATGCAGACTCAGCAGCTAAAAAGAATCATGCTCCATTTAGCATTGCATTGACTGCTCGTCATGATGATGATGACAGCTTTGTTAACTGATTCTGATTCTTATTCAAGTGAATCATTGGTACAAGAAAGTTTTCCAAGGAAGTTCAGTTAGATAGATGATCAAAGGCTTGAATGGACTCTAAAACATCAACTGAAGAAATTGTTGTGCTAAAGAAAGAGTTGGAAGAGTTTCAAAAGAAATATTATGAATTAGTTCATGTTCATGAAGATATTTTGCAGGAAAAAGCTCAATTGGCTGAAGAGTGTGAGAAGGCCAAAGCTGAAGCTTTAGACGCAGCTCAAGATTTTGAGAATTTATTTGAGAAAAGCTATCCAGTTCAGCAAAAGTATGAGGAAGCTACTGCTCTTATTGCTAAAACTGCTGTTACTGTTGAAAAGCTTCAAAACAAAATTTCTATGCTTCAAGATGAGAATACTCTTTATCATGACAAGAATGAGGTATTAACTAAGGATGTTGAGATCTATAAGCAAAAGAGAGAAAATGTTCTTGAAGAATTATTTGCTGAATGTGAGATCCGTAAGTTACAAACTTATGAATATGATGATCTTAATGCAAAATTCATCAAGTCACAGAAAGAGGTGTTTGAAGCTCAACAAAAGATTTTGATTTGAAATTAGAACTTTTAGAGTTGAAAAGGCAAGTAAAGAACTGTAATTTGTCACCGACATTGCTAAATTTCTTATACAAGTAGGATAAGAGTTCGGAGAATTCTAAGGAAGATGATGTGCACTTGGTACCACAACCAGTGGATTTAATTGAAGTTACTTCTGCTCAGATTGATCCAAAAGATGAATTGCATGATTACTCCAAATTTGCCCTTCTACCCAAGAAGAACCAGTCTAAGTCTAAAAGGAAAGAAAAGCCTTTAGGTGAAGCTCCAAAATTTGTTTCAAAGTCTGTTTTATTGGAGTATGAATTTTTTTTTTTTGATAAGGTTGCTTCAAGTTCTTCATCTACAACCGCAGAAGAAAAAGTTTTGATTGAAAAGAACAAGCTGAAGGATATCAAAGCCAAATTCACTAGCGAAGCTAAGACAAGAGAAGCTTCGGGTTCTTCTTCAAATTCTTCAAAGAATCAAGGACTCAAACACAAAGTTTTGGGTTATCAAGTGAAAGAAGAGCCGATTCAAGCTAAGCAACCAGTGAAGGCTGAGAAAGTTGTTAAAGCAACAGTTACAAAGAAATTATCACCTCAGAAGGAATTTTCTTATTATTCTAGAAGATCGTCATCTTCAAGGAGTCCATCTCCTAGGTATGATTCCTCTGATAGTTTATTTGATAATTATGATTCTGAACATTCATCTGGTTTTTTAAAGTCAAAACAATTTTCAAATGTTTTTAGAGGACGACTTTGTTATGTATGTCGTCAACCGGGACATCTAGCTGCTGATTGTCCGACGACTGTATATATTCACAAAACTGCCAAGTATGTGGATAATAATGGTCAAATTTTTGATGAACCATGGTCTCCAAAGATTAAATCAAATCGTAAATTGTCTTGGTCTACACCAAGTACGTCTGTTGAATCTGATTCTGGTTCTGATCAAAAATTAAAAGTTTTACAAATTTGGAAACCGAAATTTGTTTCCATGGCCAACAACGATTATGTGGAAGACACCGGGCGACCCGACGCTGTTGAATCGGGTCGATCCCAGAGCGACTAATGATTTATTTGGTGTCTAGCAGGTGTTTCAGGAAGACCTTTCGGTGATTGACAAATTACTAGATTGTGAAATATCTGTTCTAATTAAATTGAATTTTAAAATCAAATTTTGTTTTCAAAAGGCTAGAACTGCAAGTATTTGTGTTGGTTGATCAATTTCTTATTTTTGTTTTACCTTCGTCTCATTCTGAGGGGGAGTTTGTTTTTGCAAAAAATACAAAAATAGTGCATGTGTTGTTTTTCAAATCGTAAAAATGAAAATCTATAAATAGAGTTATCATTTTAGGGGGAGAAATTTGGAAAAGACAAAAACATTGGAAATGCAAAAAGCCAAAAACATTGAAAAATGAGAAATTGTATCCGACATGATTGGGAAATGATGGTACATTGGCTGACATTGTCTGACTCATGGATAAAATAGATGAAAAAGCCATAAGACCATTTGATCGATGTGTAAGGTAGGCTCAGCAAATCATAAAGTAGACGAATGTGATATACACTAAAAATCTGATGCTTGACCTAGTGGACAACATCTTGATGCGTATCTCAAGATATATCAAGAAAAATATATGTGAAAATAAAATGAGAAGTCACTGTGTATACATGTGTTCATTCTGCAAAGATTTAAACTTGTTTGATTTTCTTTATTTTGTCAAACGTTCGGACTTTCTCTGCGTGTCCACAAGACTGACCTGATCATTGTTCGTTTGATGTTCTGCTTTATTTTCTTTGGTATTTCGTATAACTCATCGAACTTTCTCTGCGTGTACGGGAGTACCGACCTGGTTGTTGTTGGGTTATACAACTTTAACTTGTTTTATTTTCTTATTTTGTTAAATCTGGGGCCTTATCTGCGTATCGAAAGATCGACCTTAAGGTAGACGATTTAACATTCTTATTTCTTTTTGCATGGAACACAGTTGACTATATCATGGTTACAATCATTGTGTGATTAAAATCACAAATGAAATCACAAAAATGTGATAAGCAAAAGTGTATCTGAGTATGTCTGATAGTGTGGGGTACACTGGTCAATGCAAATCTAATCAATATCTTAACATATCCAGATGTTATGAGTATGATTGTGCCAGAGTTTAAAGTTAGACAAATTATATCTGCAATCGGCATGGCTTATGTGCTACAATAATCGAAATTGAAGTGTAGTCAGCATGTTATAACCAATATGATCCCAAGTTGTGATCTTTATCGCAAAAGACAAAAAATATGTATGATTATGTAATGCATTTACTTTTCTTATCAGAAAATACCAAAAAGATTTTAGGTGTGTTTTGATATAAAGTTTCTAAAAGCCAAAAGATTTTGTTTCTGGTTTGTTTTCGATTGATCAACACGACATACGAAATCAATAAATTTTCAAAATCAAAATATCTTGGAGTCTCGAAGAGACGTTTTGCGCCAAGATTATTTATGTTGGCAGGTTTCTAAGTGGCAATATAAAGTATTCAAGATTGAACTCATTGTCAAAGAGATTACACACGATGCAATATAAAGTATTCAAGATTGAACTCATTGTCAAGATTGAGGAAGAGTTTGATTGAAGATACAAGATACAAGTTTGTTGGAGGATATGATACTGCACATGCCGAGGGGGAGTTTGTTGATACATGGGCCTGATCGTCATGTGAAGTATCGAATACAAGACGAAGACATGCAAGTTTAGGTTTGGCCGAACCTTGGCCGAACCTGGAGTTCGGACAGGGCCGAACAGGTCCGAACCTGAGGTTCGGACCAACGGGTTTCAATGTCTATAAATAGTAGTCTGTAATAGAGTTCAGGGATTGCTGAAAAAATATATTATCGATGTACTATGTGGTTCTCTCAGTGGTCAATACAAGTCATTTGTATTTACTCTTTGTGTTCTAGCTCGTTTTACTTTGATTTCATAACGATTAAGTAGACGATCCACACACTCAAGCAATTTTAAATCATCATAGATTCTCAAAGAGAAGGTTTGCGCCAAGATTAACTTATGTTGGCATAAAAATAGAAAACTGTGTTTCTGTCTTCTGAAATCGCAAGTTAATGTGTTTACTCACAAGCATGGAGAAAGAGGGAGTATTAAAGAATTTCTCACAAGTGGTTCAATTGATTGAATCCTTTTCCAGCCATGCAAGCTCTAAATTTCAAGATTGAAGATCTGATGCAGAAGTGCTGAAGATCGGATATTAGAAGTTTTGAAGAGTAGATACATCACGAAGATCAAGATGATGTTGTTATGTTTGATACAGATACACCACACGTTAAGGGGGAGTCTGTTAGAGCATAATCTGTATGCGTCAATATGTCTCGTGTGTTGTATCTAGAGTAGAGCGTTATGTGAGTTAGTAACCTAACGAACTGAGCCACGAACCAATGGTTCGTGAGCAACGAACCAATGGTTCGTTGCTCAGCTGGTTCGTCGGTCAATCAACCTATAAATAGGTTGACTTGTGCTTAATTTAGAGGACTTAACTAGAACTTATGTTATTCATCTCATTCTGTGTGTTTTTTTGTGTGTGTATGGAACTAGAATATTGATCAATAAGATTCAAGCTTAATTTACCTCTTTGTGTCTTTGATTCATCTCATATTCACTAGATCAGTAAATAATTCATCACTCCTCGCGTTTACAATTATTAATACGGTTAATAATAATTGGTGAACAAATTTTAGATGACTTAGTTTCGTCTAAGGTTTGTTATTTGGCTAAATTTAATGGACTCCTTCCACTAAAACTCTCTAATGGGCTCACGTATATGGATAGGGCTAAAGAGTTCGGTAAGGCAATTCGTTTTGAAACACGCAGGGTGTTATTTAGTCCACACGAGCACCTGTGTATCTCTCAGGGTACAACAACCGAAATAGTAATTGTACTGCGGAAATGTATCGCACTCAAGGTTTCCATCGAGGAGTCCATGTGTTAAGATTAGGAGATGTTGGAGGGCGAAAGAGAAGATAGAGATACACAATCTCTACAATGTGAGAGTACTCCTCTCTATATTGTTTCTCTCAAGTAAGGAATTTTGGTGCTACCAAAATTCCATATGTGTTTTTTGGTGTGTTCGCGAATGAGCCCCATAGGCTCCTTTTATAGTGGTATCATGACTAGAAACCGAAAATGTTTTAACGTTTTAGTCAACATTTATTGGATTTGAGAGGCTTTTGACTAAAACGATCATATTCATTTATGACCGGTTTGAAATAGTCTTGGAAACAACCTGGCGCATGCGAACAATGCTCTATGCGTAGCACATGGCCTCACCCGTGGCTACGCTCTATGAGTTAGTAAAAAAACACATTTTTACTAAAATTTTCAACAATCTCACACCATATTATAACTAGATAGTCTCATCTCCATATCTAAATCATCATGGTCATTTATGATTTTCGATTTACATTATAACCAGGTATTGACTACATCATTTTTTTTCAAGAGAAAATTATATAAAAAGTGAGGTTAGAAAGTGATAATTATAACATATGTGATTTGTTAACGAGTAACAATTATTACTTGTTTGTCTGTGTATACATGTTAAATATGTTGCCCGCTAGTCTTTTAGCTATCAATATATTTTAATTTGATTGGTGTGCCTAGGAAGCCTAGTGGTGTTTTTAAGATGTCGTGGCTACCAAGGTAAGGGTGAGCATAAAAACAAAAGAAAAAACTAAATGATAACTTTAAAAAAAAGAAAAAAAAAACGATTAATCAATGTTACTATATCTAATAATTGATGGTTTTGGTTTTTATAATCCACAAAACCGAAATAACCAAACCAAACCCACGTAAAATCCAAAATATTCATATATATTTTTTTGTTTTTCTCATTTCTTTGTATAGTATAACTATTAGTGTATTCACCACCATAACGGCGTCGAGTAAGCGAGAAACATATTTGGTTTATATTGTAAAACCTTGGATATTTTTCTTTTTTACAAAACATCAATACATGAACTTTCATTTATTTTCAGAAGGAGCAAACTAGGATATCTAATATCTTATACATCCAAATCCATCAAATGCTATATGGATTTCTTAGGGTTTTATTTCAAGCAGAAAATTTAAGATCAAATTCATCAGGCCCAAAGAAATTAGAGTTAACCGATTAAAAGTTACCAAACCAAAATATACCAGCCAACAAAAAAAAAACCCGAATGTATCAATTTGAGTTGCCTTATAACCCAAAACGAAACGAACTAAAGAATGCCCGCCTAGATAAGCATGTTATTTTTCGGTTTGCTTTAAGTAAAATGGGTGTTCATTTATCTAAGATTTGCTCCGGATGTTGAAATGCTAAGGAAGCTGAAGACCATCTCTTGGTGTGATGTCCTTGTTGGATAATGGATGTCCAGACTCGACAACACCAAGAACCCGACCCGGTTAGACCTGTAAAGAGTTACACTGGGGGCAACGAGATAAAAATCCGCTTACTTGGCTAACCGGTAATTTACGGAAATATATAATTAATTTAATGTTTATTCATGATTAATAAACATTTAATTAATTACATATGATTATTCTTGAAAATAATCAAATAAACGGAGAAAAACATTTTGATTAATGTTTTATGGTGAAATAAATAAATAGTTATTTATGTTTCTCGTAGTTTGCGACTTGTGAAATTAATAAAGTTATTTTATTAATTAATCGCAAACTAAAGGGGATTTAATTGTAATATTAAATTACTTGGAGAATGGTTAATGGACTGGATCCTCCATGGGCTTAGGTTTTCCATAAAGCCCAGGATCCATCCATTATATATAGAGGGCTAGGGAGGAGTTTTAGTTTGCTCATTCCTACACATCCCTCCTCTCTCTCTGCGCCACTTTTAGTGCCGCCACCTCCCTTCTCCCTCGTCCCCTCCCTTCACGCAAACCAACCTCCTCTAGAGCTTGGTCGTCTTGCTTCCTTCGTGGAACCCTAAAAGACGGCGTAATACGAGAAGCTACCGGACGAACCTTCTGTGTGACTCATCAAGGTATGACCACCTTCGTCCTATTTCCATTCACCATAGGTGACGCCCACCTCTAGATGGAGGTCGTCGCCATCAACAAACCCTAGCTCGCCGTCGCGACCTAGTGTAGCTCCGTTTCACTACGACGCGTTGTCATCACCACTCATCGGTACAATCGCCGTCGTCACGATTTTACGAGTGCGAGCCCTCGTTGTAATAATCGTGGTAATCGCCCTGCTAAACCCTAGCCGCCGTCACCGTCTCGATTCGATTGGTGCTCGCTTGTCGCCACCATAAACGGAATTGTTTCTATTCTCAACGAATCCGTTTGAGACGGTGTATGCGATTTGCAAACGATTTAATCCGCCGGTTCGGATTGTTTTTCCGTGAAACCCTAGCGTCATCTTGTTGACCCTCGGTGTCTCTAACGTTTGTTAGAACACCGCGAAGGTATATCTAAACTCCGGTTTTAGTTTAGATATTTAATTTCGATTAATGTAATCGTTATTGTTTTTACGTTAACTGGTTTAACGCGAAATGGTGTTTGCGTGATCCTTTTGGTGATCATGATCATGTTGACATGATTTCGACACCAACGGTTTACGCGTCTAAAAAATTAGTAAATTTATTTATTCCGCTGCGTAAACGGATTACCGGTTTAATCCGTTTTAACTCTCAATTTACTAAACCCGGTCGGTAATGTTTTAATTAACGGTCAAGTTTTTTTTCAACGTCATCGGGCACCCGTATACCACTGTCTGAAACCCAACAGTGGTATCAGAGCCTAGATCACCACACGCAAACCCTAACCGGTCGTTTTAAACCGGTGGATTTCGCAAACTGGGGTTAAAACCCGAAAGTCGCGAAAGTATAACGAATTGCTTGTAGAAATGATTGGTCGATTTGTTTCCACCAAACGTTTTCAATTCGTTAATTGATTGTTTAAACGCACGTATTTGGCTAGACCCATATTTTGGTTATGATTGCTTGTCGTGTCTTTGTTTGGCCCATTTTTGGCCCACTAGTATTTTGGTTTTGGATTGGCCCACTTGTTTATGGGTTCAAAAGTTGTATCTTAAATAGATTAGTTTTTATTCTATTTTTCTCGTAAAAGATCACATTCGCCCTAGATGAACGTGACGAGCATTGATGCGACTATCCCGTCATGGCAAGTGTTACTGTCTAAAGACACTTCCCAGTATGGCGTGTATCCACAACCAGAAGACGACGAAATCCAATCCATCAAGGAGAGCTTATGAAGCCAGTGGGAGCGTAAGGATCAACCAGATGACCTTTTCCATAATTATCCTTATGGTTGATTTATTTGTGTCCCAGACCTTCTTCGACATTGTCATTAGGCTCTGACAATGTCGAAACCTCTCAAGCCGAATATGTGTCTGTTTGCATGTGCGTTTTAGTTGCTTGTCTTAAATCGTTTAACGCGCCAACTAAAACTCCAAACTAAGTTTTAATCGGTTAAAACTATTTTACAATCAATGGGTTCGAGTCCTAATATTTACTAAGACTCGATATTTCATAACCAATTTTATTCGACTATGAACTCAAATTTTTCGATCTTTAAATATCGAACTTTTAATAATTGGTTATTGCCTCGCGACGTGTAGTCTTTAATAAGGAG
Source organism: Deinandra increscens subsp. villosa (assembly GCA_039602395.1). Classification (NCBI taxonomy): domain Eukaryota; kingdom Viridiplantae; phylum Streptophyta; class Magnoliopsida; order Asterales; family Asteraceae; genus Deinandra; species Deinandra increscens. The sequence continues at coordinate 74,759,420 of JBCNJP010000012.1, read as the reverse complement.
GTTATTAAATTGACTGTCCCGAGTGAGATAGGGTTCTTGAGTAGCTTAGTCACGCGTTTAATTAATTAAAAACACTGACTAATTAATCTTATCTGGTAAGCCGCAAAACGGATAGATTATGCCATCCTAGTCAAGTCTAACTTGGAACATATTTACGGATGCATCAGTGTTGGAGTATTTCAACACCGCACTTGGTGTTCAGGGTATCTTCCAAGGTGTGTGCATTGGAGTATTTCAACACCGTGCATGCACACTGACCACTGAGGACATCTATCATTTTCTTTACGAGTACCTTTTGTATTGGAGTATTTCAACACCGTACATCTGGTCATTCGTAGACAAAATTGGCATGGATGATGATAAATGTATTTCGCGAATTAATTCGCGAAAGACACATAAACAGGAGTTATGACTGGTTTTCACAAGAGACAATCGTTGTCCATCCTATTACTTAGTGACCGGTGATTGCACTTAACGCTGCCTTTGTTGGTCGACTACTAATCGGGTTCCCATATTCCTATTCAAAATTTGCTTGCCGTTTTTTAATACGAATATTACATCGAAACACTAAACGAATTGCTTGTTGTTTCAGATGGCTAATCCTCCTGCAAACAACGAGGTTTTCCAGCTCAAGTCTCTCCTTGAGAAGGAGAAACTTGATGACACCAACTTCCTCGACTGGCATCGAAATCTGAAAATTGTCCTGCAAATGGCCAACAAACAACATGTGTTGGAGGGCGAGGTGCCCGAAGCACCCGCAAATAACTCTGCGGCTGCTCGCGCTGCACATGAGGCACTGAGAAAGGATGCCAACTCAGTTGCGTGCCTCATGCTGGCAACCATGTCTACTGATATTCAGAAGAGCATGGTTAACAGGACGGCGTTTCAGATGATCAGGGAACTTAAGGGCATGTTTGAAACCCGGGCCCGGCAGGAACGCTATGAAACCGTTGTCAGGCTCATCACCTGTCGAATGGCTGAAGGTAGTCCTGTCAGCGCCCATGTCCTTAAGATGAAGGGCTAGATCGACCGACTTGCGAAGCTCGACTACGTCATTCCTCAGGAAATGGCGACGAATTTGATCCTCCACTCTCTTTCCGGTGCGTTCACTCCTTTCCGGATCAATTTTAATATGAACAGCCTGGTTAAGACAGTGACCGAGCTTCACGGTATGTTGAAGACCGCTGAGATTAATTTTCTCAATGGTAACAACAGAAAAGCCAAGTCGAATGATGTGTGTAACACCCCGACCGATGGCGGAAACATCGAAGTGTCACGGAAAGAGTATAGAAGCACAAGGATATAAAAGAAATAGCATATTTTATTAAAAACTTAAACGTCTATTACAAGGCCGAATACATTAATGACACTAAAGCCTAACTAGATCCACAAGCTTCCTAGCTACAAATATGCTTGATTTCCATAACCTGAAAAACACGCAAAAATGGGTCAACTATCTACATAGTTGGTGAGTCATAGGTTTATAAGCAAAACAGTTTTAGAAAACATTTGAACAGTTTTTGCAAGGTCATACTGTTAAATAAACAAATAAGCATGAGTCTTAGTACACACGCGTTTATCACATAACAAATATTTATCACATAAACAGTACGCCTGATTAAAGGTTCGCAACCCAACAATCGGTAAGATTGTTTGTCCACGTGTTCAATTCCCCTCTCGAGGAACCTATACGATTACTGTTCAGTTCCTCTCATGAATCTCAGCGTTGGGACCACGTTCAGTCCCCCGCAAGAACCTCAACGTCATCATGTTCAGTCATTCGCAAGGAACCTCACGTTTGATGCTCCGGAGCCTTAAGCATAAATTTTCCCAAATAGCATACAATATCAAGCATGGCAAAGTATATAATCAAACGATAATACACAGATACATACAAGTAAATGTATTCAACAGTATTTGACTTTGCATAGAAAGTATAAATGTTTGAATGAATAAAGTTTCGCAATGATTCATGACAGTAAGCATGATGAATAATATGATTTACTTGAATATAAAGTAATTATAGATGAAAATGTTTATGCGTGTTTTCCACCCCAAAATGGTTTGGAAAATAAATAGAAAAAGGGGTTATGAACTCACCTTAAGTAATTGATTACTAGCTTGACGAAACGAGAATGATTCAAGTTCAAGGACGTCCTAAATGAATGATGAAATTTGTTAACCTAAAGTTACGATGACGATGAGATAGGATTTCAAAATAGCCTAGGGTTTCGGTGGGTTTGATGACTTGGGAAGATGACTATAACGTGATATCTTGAAGCTTGTAGAAAATAAAATATGTATATATATATATATATATATATATATATATATATATATATATATATAGCTAGGTAGATAAATGATTAAATAGGTAATTAAATGATTCATTAGACTAATATATAATAACTAATTAATGAAATAAATGTCCATACAAATTATTAAATATATACGTAAAACAATTAAATGAAATAATAAATAAATACATGACTAAATATTAAATGACTAAATAATTATTCAATAAGTGGTTAATATAATTAAATTGATTAATAACCAAATAATTGAATGACTAGTTAATTAAATTAATTAAGTAAATGAATTAACACTTAGATCAATAAATAAATGACGAAATATTAACTACATGAATGAATGTATAACTAGTAAATAAATAAATTATCAAAAGAATAAACGACGTGGTTAAAGATGTAACCGAATAAGGTTTCTCAAAAATAAATGTGTTTAGATCAATTCATTTCGTTTCATGAACATCAATAAACGAATACTTATAAGTAATAAATATTAAGTACAAAAATGCTTTGGGTGATTTATTTAATAGAAAACTTCAAAGATATTATTACTAGTTTATAGTTAGGAAAAAATATTTGTATCAATATTTACAAATTATTAAGACATGAGACTGGAGGTATACCGTTTAAGAAAGCTAGAAAAAAATTATAATAATTTTATGGAGAAATATATAGTTTTAAAAAGGTTAAAATGAAGGAAATAGTAAAAAAAAAAGGAATGAAAGAAATCAGTGAGTCGGGTTCGAGTCCGCGACCTTGATGTACAATTCGCAACATCTGACCAACCGGGCCAAATCGTGTTTATTGGTTCCATATTCGAGCGAACTTATTTTAGGATGTCGTAAACAGTCATCTTCTTCCCCAAATCCGTGTACCGAAACCCTAGTTCTAAAAACCCATAAAATTAATTGTCTTATCATATATGAATGTTACAATAATCGAGGGGCTTTTACTCAATGATGAAAACCAAACAATAGTGTGAGGAACTTACCTAAACAATGACGTAAAGGGTAGAAACCGGAGGTCATCAAGGCTTCAACGACGTCAGAGAGAAAGCACGAAAGGAGAGTGAATATTTGAGTGTATGAGATTGAGACAAATGGTTTGGGAATGATTAAGGTACTATTTATAGTACCATACATGGTAAAATAAGTTAAATTAAGTTTAATGTCTTAATTGATTAGCGTTAAATGACAATTTAAGTGTGTTTAAAGGTCGGTTTTGAGATTATTATGGTGATTAAATCATGGTTTAGGATGATTAAGGCTAAATAAATATGAAATGATGGAGTTTTTTATGAGCTTTTATAAACATAAAAATAAATTTATCAAAAAAAATAACCTTTTATTTAAACCTTTTGTTTATTAAAGATATCAAAACTTTATGAAAAATATAAAGTTACTCGAAATTTAAGAATGCCACATCTAGGATTGTTAAGATATATATTTCTTTTTTTTAAAACAACTCATTTAATAACAAATATGTTTTTTTTCTTTCTTTAATACCTCAAAAGTAAATAATCATAACATAACATTTAATAAAAATCACCATTTTAATTTGTTAACACATTAAATGAAATAATTAAGTTTGTATATTAAATTTAAAACCCATAATTTAATAGTATTTATTCAATAATGTTTTTAGAGGAATTAGTTTAATTAGATAAATAAATAACACAATTTAAATGATAACTTAAAATCTTTTTTTTTTAATTTAAAAATCCATGATTGTTACAGTCTCCCCCGCTTAGAGAAATTTCGTCCCGAAATTTAAGCAGTGAAAACTGTGGGGTAAAACAGTGATTATTGAGAAGAAAAAAATTGAATTTCTAATAGCTATGGTTTATATTGAGGAACTTAGAGTGGTATGAAGGATAAGATGTGATATATTGTATTGTATGAGTCACCGATTATGGGCTTTCATACAAGAAGTCGTTGTGTGTCAACAATTAAGAATGAGTGATAATAGATGATTGATTGGATTGCTTGAGTTAGATTGAAAGGGTTCACTTACGCATAGTCAGGATTTCCACAAAATTAGAACTCATTACTACAAAGTTTGTAGTATTAAATAGGCATTGACGACGAGTTGTCAAAGGATATCATTAAATATTAAGGCTTACAAACAACATAATGATTGAATACCGTGTCACAAAAATAATAAAGGATTGTGACACAAAATGTATATTGCAGAAAGTTTGGCTCAAGAATTCCCACCAAATAATAGGTCAACGTCTAAGATAACACTAAACTTCTCGTGATCCAAAGAACGTTACTTTTGATAACCTGACAGGTGCACTTATATATAGGATGTACCATCGGCGTATCCACCATGCCCTTTTTAAGTAACATCCGTTCCGTCACCCCGAATCACGATAGGTTCAACGTTATGACACACGAAAAGATTTACCATGATTTCCATGCGTCAAAATTTATAATTACGTGTGCACCCGTAATTACTCGTTTCGTCGCATGGTCCGCATAGTTTATCTTTTCGTGTGTGGGTCACAAGGCACAAATAATTCACCATAGAAAAATCAAGTAATAGTGTTCTATTAATGGATAACCAAATTGGCAATGTTCACACAAGGTTCTTGCAAATTTATCTACTGTCATTATGTAAAATCATGCTAATAAAGTACATGGATAATTAAACTAAGCACGTTCATGCATGATCAATCTGATAGTGAACATAAGAAACCAAGCTTTGTTCATGGCAAAATTCAATTGACAAGGCAAAATTAAACTTAACAAAGTATGTGAGAAATCATTCTAACAATTATTCATGGCTAATATGACGTAGGAAAAAAATCAGTTGTCAACGCTTGTGAATAACTCGAGCAAGCTCACATACGAAGGTATTCAACTATCAACGTTTGCCATAACGTCATTTGGGTCTTGAAAAGCTTCAGGTGCCCCTAGCATAAAAACTCGACCTCGGGTGGCTTGATTGTTGTTGGCCAATTCGGGACATTGGTTCCTGAAATGATTAGGACTCCCGAATTGGTAACATGCACGGTTGGTTTTGTTGTTTGGAACCGGCATGGTAGCCAGGGTCTGGTTTGTTGCTGTTGGAGTAACCTTGCACCTTCCAACCAGATGCCCAAACAATCCATACTTGGTACATTTGCGGCAATGCGTGCCTGAGGGATGGTGATAGCTACAAACGGTGCACAAAGAATTCGGACCCTTATAGCCAGTCCTGGCGACAATAGTATTGGCTGAAGCCACAGCATTCACTGGAACAGCAGGGGTAACCAATGCATAACTTTGAGTGGCCCTTTTCCTCTTGTTGTTGGTGGGTTCGTTGTTGCTTGAACTTAAACCACGATCATCCTTGTCTTTAATGGTTTCCTTTTTCAGCACCCCAGTCTTGACCATTTCAGCAGTTAGAGTTCCAGCCAACTTGATGGTAGCTGACAGAGTTGTAGGATTCACCGACATCATTACTATACGCATCGCTTCAGGGAGTGCGTCGATGTAGCAGTCGATTGCAGTTTGTTCAGGTGTCACTAAGTGAGGAACAAACAAAGAGAGTTCTTGGAATCGAGCCGTAAAACCGAGATGATCAGCTCCCTTCATGGTGAGACTCCTGAATTCGGCCTCCAACTTCCTCATTTCTGACCTAGGACAATACTCCTCAGTTAACAAAGCCTTGAATGCATCCCAAGTCAAAGCATGAAGTACCTCGCGAGTCTTGGCTCTTATTTGTGTATTCCACCAAGTTAGAGCCCCTTTTTTTAATGTACTTGACGCATACTTGACCCATTGAGCTTCGGGACAATTGCACATGTTCAGCGTAGCTTCCGTTTTCTCGAACCATTGAAGGAAACCTGTTGCCCCTTCGGTTCCAGCGAATTCAGTGGGTTTAGAGGCCACAAATAGTTTGTAGGAGCTTTCAATTCCTCCAGGGTTGGAACCTTCTCCATTTTCATGAGTGCGTACAATGGTTCGAGTTTGAATGGTTTCATTGAGCTGGTTGACCATGTTAGGAAGGATGGTAGCTATTTGCTGGGAGATGATAGTGGCCAATTCGGTGGGATCCATCTTCAGGAAGCAAAAGATTCGAGTTAGATATGCAAATAGAATGACATTATCAATGATTGAACAACAGAATAACGTCTTTGACTAATCAAAATCCCGAGCCTGTTTAACGATTCTACTAGAACTACATGTTTTAGCCTATAAGCGTCATGTCCCCGAAAGGACCCCCAGGAAAGAGAGGTGAGTCACTTGGACTACTTAAATACCAGGTCTTTCCTTAGCCAAGACCTTCCGAAGAGATAACCACTCTTCCAGATTACACACAGTCCCGAGAACCGTAACACGGACCCGTAATTTTGACGAGAGTGTTCAAGGATGAGAACATGAATTTCAAAGATGAAACCCGAATATAAAGTCTAAGAATTTTCCGACGAGGATGAGCTGCACATGTCGTGGTAGAAGCTGCCGAGTAAAAGATTCAGACGAGAGAATTCAAATACCTAAGGCAGGAATAGGGTTTATTATTTTTGGCCCTTAAGGTTATAGTCTAGATTATTGTTTTCTAATAACCTAATTCCCTATAACCAAGGCTCTGATACCAATTCTGTAACACCCCGACCGATGGCGGAAACATCGAAGTGTCACGGAAAGAGTATAGAAGCACAAGGATATAAAAGAAATAGCATATTTTATTAAAAACTTAAACGTCTATTACAAGGCCGAATACATTAATGAAACTAAAGCCTAACTAGATCCACAAGCTTCCTAGCTACAAATATGCTTGATTTCCATAACCTGAAAAACACGCAAAAATGGGTCAACTATCTACATAGTTGGTGAGTCATAGGTTTATAAGCAAAACAGTTTTAGAAAACATTTGAACAGTTTTTGCAAGGTCATACTGTTAAATAAACAAATAAGCATGAGTCTTAGTACACACGCGTTTATCACATAACAAATATTTATCACATAAACAGTACGCCTGATTGAAGGTTCGCAACCCAACAATCGGTAAGATTGTTTGTCCACGTGTTCAATTCCCCTCTCGAGGAACCTATACGATTACTGTTCAGTTCCTCTCAGGAATCTCAGCGTTGGGACCACGTTCAGTCCCCCGCAAGAACCTCAACGTCATCATGTTCAGTCCTTCGCAAGGAACCTCACGTTTGATGCTCCGGAGCCTTAAGCATAAATTTTCCCAAATAGCATACAATATCAAGCATGGCAAAGTATATAATCAAACGATAATACACAGATACATACAAGTAAATGTATTCAACAGTATTTGACTTTGCATAGAAAGTATAAATGTTTGAATGAATAAAGTTTCGCAATGATTCATGACAGTAAGCATGATGAATAATATGATTTACTTGAATATAAAGTAATTATAGATGAAAATGTTTATGCGTGTTTTCCACCCCAAAATGGTTTGGAAAATAAATAGAAAAAGGGGTTATGAACTCACCTTAAGTAATTGATTACTAGCTTGACGAAACGAGAATGATTCAAGTTCAAGGACGTCCTAAATGAATGATGAAATTTGTTAACCTAAAGTTACGATGACGATGAGATAGGATTTCAAAATAGCCTAGGGTTTCGGTGGGTTTGATGACTTGGGGAAGATGACTATAACGTGATATCTTGAAGCTTGTAGAAAATAAAATATGTATATATATATATATATATATATATATATATAGCTAGGTAGATAAATGATTAAATAGGTAATTAAATGATTCATTAGACTAATATATAATAACTAATTAATGAAATAAATGTCCATACAAATTATTAAATATATACGTAAAACAATTAAATGAAATAATAAATAAATACATGACTAAATATTAAATGACTAAATAATTATTCAATAAGTGGTTAATATAATTAAATTGATTAATAACCAAATAATTGAATGACTAGTTAATTAAATTAATTAAGTAAATGAATTAACACTTAGATCAATAAATAAATGACGAAATATTAACTACATGAATGAATGTATAACTAGTAAATAAATAAATTATCAAAAGAATAAACGACGTGGTTAAAGATGTAACCGAATAAGGTTTCTCAAAAATAAATGTGTTTAGATCAATTCATTTCGTTTCATGAACATCAATAAACGAATACTTATAAGTAATAAATATTAAGTACAAAAATGCTTTGGGTGATTTATTTAATAGAAAACTTCAAAGATATTATTACTAGTTTATAGTTAGGAAAAAATATTTGTATCAATATTTACAAATTATTAAGACATGAGACTGGAGGTATACCGTTTAAGAAAGCTAGAAAAAAATTATAATAATTTTATGGAGAAATATATAGTTTTAAAAAGGTTAAAATGAAGGAAATAGTAAAAAAAAAAGGAATGAAAGAAATCAGTGAGTCGGGTTCGAGTCCGCGACCTTGATGTACAAATCGCAACATCTGACCAACCGGGCCAAATCGTGTTTATTGGTTCCATATTCGAGCGAACTTATTTTAGGATGTCGTAAACAGTCATCTTCTTCCCCAAATCCGTGTACTGAAACCCTAGTTCTAAAAACCCATAAAATTAATTGTCTTATCGTATATGAATGTTACAATAATCGAGGGGCTTTTACTCAATGATGAAAACCAAACAATAGTGTCACACCCCCACGTAACCACTAACGGAGTTTATACCGTTAAGGGGTGCGAGCAAACCAGGACCACAACCATTAGTTACAAATACTAAACGAATCAGAGTAAAGTCCAAAACATTCATTCCAAACAGTTTCAAAAGTTACGCAGCGGAATTAAAACATAAATATCTTAGCACTAGCCACGTGCTTTACAAATCATTGTTTCAAATCAAAATCCCAAGTTAGTTTAATGAAAGTAAAAGTCTTCACGTGCCATGCCAACCTTCAATGGATACTCTTCAACGATCTGCAAAAGTGAAAACCATACAAGTGTCAACCTAACGGTTGGTGAGTTCACAGTGGGCATGTCATGCATTGGCCCGGTCTCATAATCGTAATCGTGTCAACATTTACATACGTAATATTTGTTTGTGAAAAGCAATGCTCAGTTATATACGTCAATTCATAAACATTTGTTATTTAGTAAAGTTATTGTCCGTAACAGAGTTATCAGGTATGTACTAGTCTTGTATAATTAAAGTGCTCAACCGATATCGCGGGTAGCTAATCCGTGTTTCCATGCACTAAGGAAGTTCGTACCAAAGCTGACGATTAAGTATAGTAGAGGCAGAGCCTTCAGCCATTTTGTTTTGCGGACATTCGTCATCGCGGCTTTGCCTCCCCCGTGTCCTCTCGGGATCACGGTCAGATAGGCTGATATTGTACCTCCGTGCACCTCCAGTGTCACGAGGCGGAGTTTGTCAAACTCCAGTAGATCTACCCAACATCCCCTCGCTTTACAATTAATGGCACAATTAAGTTGAGGACTTTTTCAGTTAAAAAGGCAATCCTTAGAAATCATGTGATATCATGTGGTTTAGACTTTAACCTACACTAGCCATATTAAAACGGTTTTCGTTTCAGAAAATAGTTTGTTAAGTTTCACAAGTGTTTCCCATAAAACACTTCAAGTTCATCAAGTAGATGCATAGCATTCTAAGTTTTCAGTTTCATCAAGTGGTGCATAGCACTCGTAAGGTTGTCAGCATTGTTTTCCATTAAGTTATTCAGTGTGTCCCAAACGGGCTCACAGTAAGCGGGTTAGTGACACTCACCTTTGGTTGCACTGCTACACTTGTTATATAATCCAAGTTTGCTTAACGAAGACCTATGAACACGTTTAGGTCTTAAGTATTAGTTTTGTGTCTAATCTTTACTTAACGTCACTATGGCCCATAACATAGCACGTTGGAACTATGACTCGACATACAGTCACACGACACCGATGGTTGATCATAAACAAGGGTTCATATATATCAGAAGTCAAAACATGTATCATCATAGCATAATCATGTAAGTCATGGCATAACATTCAAGCAAGTTGCACAAGTTTGGATTCTGGTCTCAGTTTCGCTAGCAGTTTCGCTAGGCAGTTTCGCTGTGTGCACGGGCAGCACTTTCGCTAGGCAATACCCGATGACACAGTTTCGCCAGGCTAGTTTCGCTCGAAACTGTTGGCACAGTTTCGCTAGCCTAGTTTTGCCCGAAACTGGTTTGAACTTTCGTTCAGGGAATTTCGCTCGGTAGATTCGCTCGAGCTGGTCTGGTTGGTTTACCCGGCGACACTGCAGTTTCGCTGCATAGTGTCGCTGGAAGGAGATATACATAGTTTCGCTGGACAATTTCGCCCAGAGAACACCACAGTTTCGCTAGTCGCGAAAAACACATAAATCAGCCTAAAAATCAATCTAACAGCTTCCATATTACATGCAGTTCATTATCTAGCATACATAACCATTTACCAACATAAATCAGTAAGCTTTAACACCTTAAACATGGGTTTTTATCATCAAATCACCAAAATGCATTTAAAACCCTAAAATGACTAAAATGGCACAAATCTCTATCATGGATCAGTTTTACACGTAAAGTTATCAACTTTATGGTAGATCTAGCATTCCTAAGCATTCCTACAGAAGATCTAACAATATCATGAAGGTTTAAGCATGCTTTATGAAGAAATACATAGAAAACACATAAAAATGGCATAAAGGAAGGTTTTGGGACTCACGATTCGATCAGGGAATCGAATGGATGTTGTCTTGAGGCTGAGATCTTGGTTTCTCTTGATGGTTTTCGGCTGACCAGATTTCCAGAGAAGAATGTGTGTTTTTGTGTAAATGAGGCAAATAGGAGAACTAGGGTTTATTAAGATTATTTATATCAGAGGCTAGTTTCGCTGGCAGTTTCGCTGGCCAGGCGAAACTAGCTCTGATCACGTGTTATCGAATAGCTCAGCTGACTACCGGGCGACACTATAGTTTCGCCCGTTAGTTTCGCTGGCTGCACAACTTAGACAATTTTCACAAAATCAAGGCTTTACAATTTGTCATGCTATTCATAATATTAAGTCATGCGTTTAAATCACATTGCACATAGTGACAACAATAAATGAACACCTAGCACATATGGGCGGGTTCGGTGATCAACCAAAGGACGTGGACGTATTCGGCCTAGTTAAGTATTAGTTACTAAGTTAACACTTATAACGTAACTAACGGATTTGTCTAACGGAAGTAAACCTTGAAATTCTCGGATGTCACAAATAGTGTGAGGAACTTACCTAAACAATGACGTAAAGCGTAGAAACCGGAGGTCATCAAGGCTTCAACGACGTCAGAGAGAAAGCACGAAAGGAGAGTGAATATTTGAGTGTATGAGATTGAGACAAATGGTTTGGGAATGATTAAGGTACTATTTATAGTACCATACATGGTAAAATAAGTTAAATTAAGTTTAATGTCTTAATTGATTAGCGTTAAATGACAATTTAAGTGTGTTTAAAGGTCGGTTTTGAGATTATTATGGTGATTAAATCATGGTTTAGGATGATTAAGGCTAAATAAATATGAAATGATGGAGTTTTTTATGAGCTTTTATAAACATAAAAATAAATTTATCAAAAAAAAATAACCTTTTATTTAAACCTTTTGTTTATCAAAGATATCAAAACTTTATGAAAAATATAAAGTTACTCGAAATTTAAGAATGCCACATCTAGGATTGTTAAGATATATATTTCTTTTTTTTAAAACAACTCATTTAATAACAAATATGTTTTTTTTTTCTTTCTTTAATACCTCAAAAGTAAATAATCATAACATAACATTTAATAAAAATCACCATTTTAATTTGTTAACACATTAAATGAAATAATTAAGTTTGTATATTAAATTTAAAACCCATAATTTAATAGTATTTATTCAATAATGTTTTTAGAGGAATTAGTTTAATTAGATAAATAAATAACACAATTTAAATGATAACTTAAAATCTTTTTTTTTTTAATTTAAAAATCCATGATTGTTACAATGTGCTCGCCATCCGATCCGGAGGTGTCATGGAACCTGAGGTTAAGAGGAAACCTGGTCAAAGGAAGAAAGGCAAGGGCGCTGCTGCTAGAGGGTCTAGTGGCACCGGAAATGGCAAGTCAAAGGCTTCGAAGGCACCACCGCAAGCTTAGCGTCAGTGCTTCGAATGCAACAAGATGGGGCACTGGAAGAGAAACTGCCCTGAATATCTTGCCAAGGTGAAGAAGACCGATGCAGGCGCTTCGGGAGGTATATATCAGTTACCTCATGTTATAAACCACTTCACTTGATCCTTTAAAATATATGTTTGACATACTTTACATTTTGTAGGAACGTGAAGTCGTAGAAAACAAAACAACCAAGAAGACATGACATCTTTGCATGATTGCAAACTTTGAATAAAGATCATGTCGTTTTTAATTCTTGGTATTATCTTTAAACAACTTGTTTTCCCTGGCGGGAACCAAGATGATACAATTTTGCTTTTTGTTTGAATCTCAAACATACACTAAAGTTTCCGGTTTAAACTTTATTGATATGCATATTTTTCTACACTTAAAAATGTTTCACTTGGTTTGTAGATTAGATTCAAACATATATAACATGACGCTAAGCCTGGTGCTATTGATTTAATGATCATAAAGACTGACCTAAATGCAAAGTAAGAACGGTTGTTCTTTCTAAATCCATTAAGGCCATGACGTCTCCTATTCTCATTGTACTTGCTACAATGGGAATAATCAACCTATCTTGATTCATGAAACCTTATGGTTTGGAATCACGTAGCTTGAGACTTCATTAAATCCAAATTGAACTCTTCTGAAATCACTTGCCTGATTTCGTTAAGACATACAATAGGACCTTTGATAAGATCAAACGCTTGTTAATAAAAGTTCAAGTCACCAGCGCTACTTATGTAACACAATCACCTGAATGATTGTGT
>JBCNJP010000012.1:74700829-74745705 GCA_039602395.1 Deinandra increscens subsp. villosa | reverse complement strand
GTATTCCTAACTTTATGGCTTTCGATGTTGCTGATCTGTTTTTGGATCCGGGGTCGAGCTCGTTAACTAAGTCCAGGAGTGTGTTGTTGGATGTCGTAATAAGGGCTGCTGTGTGGGTGATTTGGAAGACCAGGAACGAGGTGGTTTTCAATAATAAGAGACCGTCTATTCACAAGGCGATGGTGGACATCAAGGCGCTTAGTTTTTTCTGGATTAATTGTAGAGCGAAAGGTTGGATTGTCGAGTGGAGTGAATGGTGTAGATTTTCCTTTTGATGTAATTGTTCTTGTTTGGGGCCGGTGTTAGCATCTTGCTTTGTCGGTTTTCCCGTTCTTTTTTTAATTGCCGGTTCAAAAAAAAAAAAAGTTGTTTCGTGCCGTATTGAATTACGACCCTTAATGAAGCATACTAATTAATGAGTTGAGAACTGTTTACTTTTTGGTTCAGACATGTTTCTCGAACCATCAATTTCATTTCTTGGCAAAAGAACAGTGAAAATTTAATGATGAATTAATGAATAGCTAGTTTTGTACAATTGGGCACAACCATAAAAGTGCTGCTAAATGTGCATGTTATCATATTTATTGCTACTAGAAAATATCATTTTTTTTTTTTTGAACGGCAAATTTATTAAAAGACGCCAAAAACTCCTAGCAAGACGCTAGAAGCCGGCGGAGAAACAGGACATTACTAGAAAATATCATTAAAACAAAGAAAATTCAGTTATTATCAACAACCAGAAAATTCATGCGGTAAGTAATATAATTTTATTTTTTCCATTAATGGTCATTATGGGGTTGGTTGGCTGAGGTTACAAGTTTAAATCTCAGAGCCACCTAGGCTTTAAAATATATATTTTCAAAACGTAAATGATTTTTTATATTCTTCTTGCTTGATCAGATTGTGGTAATGTATTGATATCACCCCAAATTTGTTTATATCATCAAATGTATATTGAAATGATAAAATTGATGGTTTCGAAACTAAAATATGTCACATGATCTTTGGTCTTTCATAAGGGGGTAGTTGCAGTGGCGGAACCAGACACTTATACTCGGAGGGTCCATCGTTATGCACCGCTAGTTATTTTTTTTACCAAACGATGTGTATAAGAATAAAAATGATCGTTAATGTAAACCTTCTTGTATAAATCGATGTTAACGATGGAACTTATCATTAATTTGATTCGTATTTGAACGAAACTATTTTACTAGTTTATAATCTACCATAGTAACTTACATAATCAAATCTATACATTGTAAGACTCAAACTATTACTACTTGTTAGTGAGGGAACCAAATTGTCTATAAAAATATTTTAAATTTGAAAATAATTATATAGAATAAAAATGTGAATTTGGATTATTTGAATAATTTACATATGAAAATATTATCCAAATAGCCAAACCAAATATATATTTGACGTGAACCAATAAAACTATTGACAAAAGGTTAAATAAAATAATAAATTCTAAATAAACAAGTGATAAATACCGAAATAGTTAAATTAATTAAAATGTGTTTTTGATAAAAAAAATTAACTGTAAAAAACATTATTAATAAAATAATAAAATTAGAATAAAAATAATATAAATGAATTTGAATCAGAGTCATAATTAGTTTTCTAAAATTTTTATTTTTATTGAAAGGTCAAAAGCTATGAGTCTATGACCTATAAAGTTAAGCTTAAAAAGTCTAAATTGCCCCTAAAACTAAATATCCAAAGAACTTATTTTTATGATTTCTCCGGTCTTCTTCTCCACGAGAAAACCAGTTGCAGCGGCTGAAGCCACCGTCGTCCGACAACCAGGAAAAACCAGGTGTTCTTCTCTCTACTTCATTCATTTCTAGTATTCTAAGTTTCTAACAACATTAGTTTGAAGGGTCAAACTACAAGAATATATTGCACTGTTAGTCAGAAATTTGGTCGGCCGGAGGGTCAATGGACCCTCCTGACCCCCCCTGTGGTTCCGCCCATGGGTAGTTGCAACTTTCACATGTGTGCATGTGATAGGGGGTGTTCACGGTTCGGATTCAAACCGTGAATCCGTTCAAACCGGTCATTAGTTTGGTTTCGTGGTCGGTTTTTTATCTAACCTAACGGTCGGTCGATTTCAAAAGTTTCAAACCGTAATGAACGGTTTGGTTTACGGTTTATACCTAAAATCGGTCATAAAAAACCGGACCGGACCGTATACATATATATAGTATATATATGTAGGGAAAGGGTCTAGTGAAAACCCACTTTTGTTGTGAAAACCCTGAAAACTCTGTTTTTACATATGTAAATAATAAAAAAATAAAAAAAATTGTTTTTATTTTTTAAATGGATTCTACATACATTTTTATTAGTTTTGGTGAAAAAAAATAAAAAACCGCCTAGCGGATTTTTTTATAAATTTTTTTTTTAAACTTTTTTCATTTTTTACATATGTAAATCACCCAGTTCTTTTTCTTATACATATGTAAATTCACCAGGGTTTTTTTTACATATGTAAATTGTAAGGGAATAATTTGTGGCTTGTGTATTAAATCGCCTATTGGCGGATTATTTTGAAGACCTATGTGATAGAATAGGTGAAAATTAGCTGGGTTATTGTTATATTGGGTCATTGGGCCATTTAAGACATGTTTGGGCTCAATTTGAAATAGTTTAAGGGGAGTTTAGTGGGCCATTAAAGTCTAATACGGGAATTGACTATTAATTAGGGTTTTTAGGTTGTCTTGTTCTCCAAGTTGGAGAATCCCTATATAAGGGAAGCCCTCCCCTCATTATTAGGTTGCTAGTCGTTTTGGTGAATTGTGGTGTAATCGAAATTCTCACAGAGAATTTCGATCCAAGGTGTAGCAAGCAATCAGTGTTCAATCAAAGTTTATTCCTCAAATCGGTTTGTTACTTCTTGTATTTATACTTTTCGATTATCATCCTTCATTGTTTGTCTTGAATCAACTAGTTAAACCGGATTCCGCACGGTTTCACTAGTCTAGATATCGCGTGAGGGTTAGTTTGATCCTTGCAATTGGTATCAGAGCCAAGAAACGCAAGTTTCGAGGCTCTCGCGATATCAGATTCAAGTTTTTGTCAACTAACGGTTTGAGTTTTGTGGTGATTTTCAGCTTTTAGCACATTCGGAGGTGTTTTTTGTGCAGGTTACAAGTTAAGACAAAGTTTTCGTGGAGCTGTGGTTGCGTTTAAGAGACTTTTCGACCCTTCCTGTGCTTTTCGATCAGGACTCTGATCGAAAAAACCCAGTTCTGTCGCATCTTGTGGATCGAGAAAGCCCCCTCTGTGGCTTTTCGATCAGGGTATACCAGTCGAAAAGTCCCCTTCTGTGACTTTTCGACCAGAAGCTCTCAATCGAGAAGTCCCCTTGAGACTTCTTGATCAGCATCCTCAATCGAAAAGTCCCCTTAGAGACTTTTCGATCCGTTCCATCTTAGTCGAGAAGTCCCCTCGAGACTTCTCGATCTGCCTCCTTGATCGAAAAGTCCCCTGTGACTTTTCGATTCACTGTGCTCATTGATAGAAAAGTCCCCTTTGAGACAAATCGATCCATTTTTTCACTTTTCGATCAGCCAAACAACTTTTCGATCAGCCAAGACAGCTTTTCGATCAGCCAAACAGCTTTTCGATCAGCCAAGACAGCTTTTCGATCAGCCAAACAGCTTTTCGATCAGCCAAGACAGCTTTTCGATCAGCCAAGACAGCTTTTCGATCAGCCAAACAGCTTTTAGATCAGCCAAGACAGCTTTTCGATCAGCCATACAGCTTTTCGATCAGCCAAGACAGCTTTTCGATCAGCCAAGACAGCTTTTCGATCAGCCAACCAGCTTTTCGACCAGCTTTTCGATCAGCCACACTTTTCGATCAAAAAGTCCATTTTTCGATCAAAAAGTCCATTTTTCGATCAAAAAGTCCACTTTTCGATCAAAAAGTCCACTTTTCGATCCAAAACTTGACTTTTATATCCAAACTTCATCCTTTTCTATCCAACCCTTCGGCTTTCACTCTTCGATCCGGTCAAGTCTTTCCGGTCCAAATCAAAGAAAATCATGGCACCCCTTCTACCAGGTAATTCTGTATCTACCAGCAACCTTGAGGTATGTAATTGTTCCTGTTCTCATTGTGTGGAGGTATTTAATGCTTACAAAGAATATGAATCTAAATTTTATTATGAATCCCTAAACTGTGAACGTGCCACTAGAGAATCAAATAATTTCAAAGATATGGCTAAAGTAAATAGGGAAAAGTATGAAGCTGCAAAGCTTGATGTGACAAACCTTGATAATCAACTAAGTGACACTAGAGTTTTGTTGAGAGTTGCTAACACAAAAGTTGAAAATCTAACGAAAGAGGTAGAAGAATTGAAAGATCAGCTTGCTAAATCTCAAAGTAAGATTGATGCTAATAATAAGATTCAATCAAAAATGCTAGAAGCTAGATCTCTTTTCTATAACTCTGATGTTAGGATGAAATATGTTCAACAAAATTCAGGTCTAGGTTTTGGGGATGAAGTCAAAGAAGAAACATCAACTCATACTGTCCCCATGCCCCACATGCATGAAATGATTTCTGAACATATACCATCAAAGGGGACAATAGACTCTTTAGCTGACATTGACAAAAGACTTTCTGAATGTCCTATTCAAATTACTGCTCCTATTTCTAACTCTACTATTTCTTGTGCAGATACAAAAAATAAAGAAGCAGGTTCTGAAGGAGAAAGTGTTGGTGTTGAGAGTATAAAATTTCCTGATTTTAAAACTAGAAGTTTTGTGTTAAACAAGTGTGAGTCGGAATTAAGCTTTGCTAAGTCTGATGTTTTTGACAAAACTTCTGTTGGTGGTAGTTTTAATTTCGGTGTTTGTGATCCTAAACTTTCCAAACCTTTGAGGAAAGTCAGGATTTTGAGAAAGGATAAGGGACCACAGGTTGCTGATCCTAAGCCTACTGATCCCAATTTGGTTGGTTTGAATGATTGTTTAAATGTGTGTGCTAATGTTTGTGATAATGCTAGTAATGTGCAGAATGTGCAGAATGTGCAGAACGTGCAGAATGTGCAGAATGTAAGGAGGCCAGACCACATGACTTTATCCCATATCCTGAGGTAAATTCTGTGTATGACCAATTTGTGCCAGTACAGCGGGAGTATGTGCTAACAACTAGGCCCAA
Source organism: Deinandra increscens subsp. villosa (assembly GCA_039602395.1). Taxonomy (NCBI): domain Eukaryota; kingdom Viridiplantae; phylum Streptophyta; class Magnoliopsida; order Asterales; family Asteraceae; genus Deinandra; species Deinandra increscens. Next base: position 74,740,533 of record JBCNJP010000012.1, on the reverse strand, counting down.
TGGCAAAGTTGTGTGGATCCACAAAAATTCCAAACCATCTTGGGTATCCACAGGGAAGAAATATTCCCAAGCTCCCGCATACCCAAAGAAGCAGTCCTGCCATATGTGTGGGAATCCTGGACATGTGGCAAGGAATTGCTTATATAGGACATATGAACCCTACTACCCTAAAACTCATTTTCAAAACTTCCAAGGGCAATCATATGGTGGCACAAACCAAAAACCTGCCCACAGAAAGGTAAATTCTCAGCCAAAGGTACCTACAGGCCCAAAGGTATCTAAAGTGACCAAAGAATCTGCACCTTCACACCCTAAGGTGCAGAGACATGTACCTTCACAACCAAAGGTACACAAGGTGACCAAAAAGCCTGCACCTTCAATCCCTAAGGTGTAGAAGTCTGTACCCATGCAACCAAAGGTACAGAAAGTTAACCAAAAGTCTAAGTCACCTCAACATCCAACCAAAACTGATTTCAAAAGTCATAAATTGAATGATTCTGTTAACAAATCAGTTGTTTCTTTAAAACCTATTTGGGTTCCCAAACATGGTGGTCTTTCTGAGAATAATCAAGAGAGGTGGAATGTGAAAAAAGTGGTAATCAGTGTTACCTACCTAAAGGGGTGTATAAGAAGCACTCCAAACAATTTGATGAAGTTAAAAATGATAAATCAAACATTTATCAAATTCCACCTAAAAGGCTACGAGGTAAAGGGAAAGAAAACAATCAGCCCACGAATGTCATTTCCAATGATGGTCGTGTGAATTCTAATGAATCCACAAAGCCCACACCAAAGTCCGCCAAAAACAACACCAAGAAACCCAAATCAAAGGCACCTACAACCCCAAGTATCAATCTTTCAGAGAGAATGTGCTTAAAAGAAATAACTTTCAATGACTCTGCAGGTATACCCAGAACAACAATGGCCTGGGTACTTATGGTTAACTAATCTCTCACCTTCTGCAGGAACAGTCAAGGAGGACTTCCATTAACTTATTTGTTTTTGAAAGTGATTGTTCCAGGCACAGGATAGAAGACATCTCTCAACTACATGACATGCAGATTCTCATTTGTAGGGATGTTCTTCTGGTAAGAGGTAAATCTAGCAAAATCAGCAAGGTACTGTATTAATTGTTTGTTTCTTGGCAAATGTGATGAGAAGTATGGTTCTGCATAAAACAAAACTCATTTCTGAAAAAAACTCAAATGATAAACTTTGAAGGTTAGCTTGGCCAAGTTTGTCTTATAGTGTGTTAGTGTGGTTAAAAAAAAAAAGGTTTGTGTTGTTATTAAAAATCAAAAAGCAAGGGGAAGAATAGAAAAGATGAAATTGTTGACCCCTAAAAACTATGCTTTTTAATTTTTAATCTTTTCTTTGTTTGCCTGAGAAGGTGGGAAGTGAAATATTTCCGTTCTCAGAATGACTGACACGCGTAAGGCAAAAGTGAAAGACATGATCTGTCACACCCCCAAAATACCACTAACGGAGTTTATACCGTTAAGGGGCGCGGCTAGACCAGGATCCACAACCATAGTTACAAATACTAAACGAATCAGGGTTAGTTCAAACACAAGTTATAAATCAAAGTCTTGAATTACATACGCAGCGGAAATTAATTGTCCATAGCACTAACCACGTGCTTTACATAAATGTTGTTTTAAATTCCCAATTTAGTTTAAATAAAAGTAAACATCCTCTGTGCCATGCCAACCTCCAGCGGATACTCCTTAGCGATCTGCAAAAGTTTAAACCACGCAAGTGTCAACCTAACGGTTGGTGAGTTCACAGTGGGCTTGTCATGCATTGGCCCGGTCTCATAATCATAATTCGTATCAAGGTATACTTACAAGTTATTTATTTGTGAAAAGCAATGCTCGTAATTAAATCTCAGTTTATAAATGGTTTGTCCGTGACCTACGTCATCGGGTATGTACTAGTTCCGTAAAGTTAAAGGACTCAACCGATATCGCGGGTAGCTAATCCGTTGTTCCATGCTCTAAGGAAGTTTGTACCAAAGCTGACTTATTTTGTGGGGGCCGAGCCATCCCGTACGGTGCGGACATACGTCATCGCGGTTTTTGCCTCCCCCGTGTCCTCTCGGGACCACGGTCAAATAGGCTGATATTGTTCCTCCGTGCACTCCCCGTGCCACGGGGCGGAGTTTGTCAAACTCCAGTAGATCTACCCAACATCCCCTCGCTTTCACAAATTAATGGCACAATTAAGTTGAGGACTTTTAAGTTATAAGGCATCCTTAGAAAACATGTGATATCATGTGGTTCAGACTTTAACCTACACTAGCCATATTAAAACGTTTTCAGTTTTGTTTCAGAAAAATAGTTTGTTTATAGTCCACAAGTGTTTCCCATAAAACACTTCAGTTCATCAAGTGGGTGCCGAGCATCCCGAGTTCTCTTGTTCATTGGTAGGTGCCTAGCACTCTAGAGTTTATCAGCATTGTTTTTCGTTAAGTTATTCGGTGTGGCCCAAACGGACTCACAGTAAGCGGGTTAGTGACACTCACCTTTGGTTGCACTGCTACACTTCAAGTAATCCAAATATTGTTGTTTAACGAAGACCTAGAACACGTTTAGGTCTTAAGTATTAGTTTCGTGTCTAATCTTTACTTAACGTCACTATGGCCCATAACATAGCACGTTGCAACTATGACTCGACATACCGACACACGACACCAATGGTTGATCATAAACAAGGGTTCATATAAGTCAGATATCAAGCAGGTTTCATCATGGCATAATCATGTAAGTCATGGCATAACACTTAAGCAAATTTCACAAGTTTGGTTTTTAGGTCAGGTCTTAGTTTCGCTAGCATAGTTTCGCTAGGCAGTTTCGCTAGGTGCACGGGCAGCACTTTCGCTAGGCAATGCCCGGTGACACAGTTTCGCTAGGCTAGTTTCGCCCGAAACTGCTGACGCAGTTTCGCTAGCCTAGTTTCGCAGGGAAACTGGTTTGAACTTTCGTTCAGGTATTTCGCTCGGTAGTTTCGTTCGAGCTGGTCTGGTCAGGTTACCCGGCGACACTATAGTTTCGCTGGGCAGTGTCGCTGGAAGGAGATATAGTTTCGCTACTTAGTTTCGCCCAGAGAACACGCAGTTTCGCTGGTCGCGAAAAACATACGGATTTGCCTAAAAATCAACCTAACAGCTTCTAATCTTACATGCAATTCATTATTTAGCATTCATAGGCATTTACCAACATAAATCAAGCAGCTTTATCATGTTTAACATGCATTTTAATCATCAAATCTCTAAAAACACTTCTAAACCCTAAAATGACCAAAATTGCATAAATCATCATCATGGTTTGTTTTTACACGTAAAGTTTCTGACTTTATGGTAGATCTAGCATTCCTAAGCAACATATTAAGAGATCAAGTGATTTCATGTAGGTTTAGGCATGCTTTTAAGAGAAATACAAAGAAAACACATGAATGGTGGTTTTTGGAGACTCACGGTTTGATCTTAGGATCCGGATGAATGATCTTCAAGGCTGAGATCTTGGTAATCCTTGGTGATCCTCAGCTGACCAGAAATCTCGAGGTAGGAGAGTGTGTGTGTGTTTGTTGTGTGGTTTAAGCAAATGAGGCTACTAGGGTTTATTAAGTTTATTTATATCAGGAGCCAGTTTCGCTGGCAGTTTCGCTGGCCAGGCGAAACTAGCTCTGGTCTCGTGATATTGGATTGTCTTAGCTGGCTACCGGGCGACACTATAGTTTCGCCCGTTAGTTTCGCTGGCTACTAAAACAGGTCAATTTTCACATAATCAAGTATTTACAATTAATCATGCTATTCACAATAATAAGTCATGTATTTAAATCACATTGCACATAAAGACAATCAATGATGAACACATAACACATATGGACGGGTTCGGTGATCAACCAAAGGTCGTGGACGTATTCGGCCTAGTTAAGCATTAGTTACTAAGTTAACACTTATAACGTAACTAACGGGTTTGTCTAACGGAAGTTTAACCTTGAAATTCTCGGGTGTCACATCATTCCCCTGAAATTGGAATTTTCGTCCCGAAAATTATTCTTGTGTCGTAGCGTTCGCAGCATCAGCTGTTGTCATTGCTATCGTCGCTGGGGAAAGAAAGCAAAAAGTTTTTAGGGTTGTCACATCCTCCTCCTGTTAAGGAATTTTGGTCCCCAAAATTAAATTATACCTTGAGTTTCTGTGGACGTTTGCTCAAACAAGTGAGGATACTTTTTCTTCATCTGATCCTCACGTTCCCAAGTATATTCAGGTCCACGTCTTGAGTTCCATCGCACCTTGACGATCGGAATTTTGCTACGTTTGAGGGCCTTCTCCTCGCGTCCCATGATTTCTACTGGTTGCTCAATAAATCTCAGATGTTCGTCAATTTCCAATTCCTCCAGAGGAATTACTTCGATGTCTTCAGCCAGACATTTCTTTAGATTGGAAACGTGAAACACGTTGTGAATTCCATCGAGTTCAGCAGGGAGTTGAAGTCGGTAGGCCACCGGGCCTACTTCCCCAATAATTTCAAACGGACCGATGTAGCGAGGATTTAACTTTCCACGCTTCCCGAAGCGTATCACTCCCTTCCAGGGAGATACCTTCAACAATACTTTGTCACCCACCTCAAACTTTAGAGGCTTTCGGCGTTTGTCGGCATAACTCTTTTGTCGATCACGTGCTGCAGCTAGCCGTTGCCTGATTTGAATAATTCGCTCGGTCATATCATGGATAACTTCAGGTCCAGTGAGCCCTTTCTCACCCGTTTCAGCCCAACACACGGGCGATCTACATTTTCTGCCATAAAGTGCTTCAAAAGGTGCAGCACCTATACTTGAATGATAACTATTGTTGTAAGAGAACTCCACCAGTGGAAGGTGAGTCTCCCAATCTTTCCCAAAGTCAAGGACGCAAGCTCGGAGCATATCTTCTAAGGTTTGAATCGTTCGTTCCGTCTGACCGTCAGTCTGCGGGTGATAAGCTGTACTCATGTCTAGTCGGGTTCCCAATGCTTCCTGCATTGATTGCCATAATCGGGAAGTAAATCGAGGATCTCGATCGGAAATGATAGTCTTAGGCACACCGTGAAGCTTCACAATTTTGTCGATGTACAGCTTTGTTAATTTATCCATATTATCACTTTCCTTCATCGGGATAAAATGTGCAGATTTGGTTAACCGATCGATGACAACCCAAATCGCATCCGGTTGATTTGATCGATGAGGTAGTCCCGTTACAAAATCCATGGAGATGTCCTCCCATTTCCATTCTGGGATCTTTGGTTGTTGTAGTAAACCCGAAGGCTTTTGATATTCAATCTTGACTCTTGAGCACGTTAAACACTTAGCCACATATCGAGCAATGTCGGCTTTCATATTCGGCCACCAATAAAGATTTTTCAAGTCCTGATACATTTTATCTGATCCAGGGTGCACCGAGTATCTTGACTTGTGAGCCTCGTCCATCACGAGCTCACGGAGATTTCCAAACAAAGGAACCCAGATCCTGTCATTATAGTACGTGAGTCCATCGGACTTAACTTCAGAATGGCCATCTACACCACGCAGTGCTTCAGCTGCGAAGTTTTCTGCTTTCAAAGCTTCTCGTTGGCAGTCACGGATTCGATCCGGCAATCCCGTGTGAATAGTAAGTTGTAGCGCTCGTACCCTTCGAGGCTTTTCGTGCTCTTTTCGACTTAAAGCATCAGCCACAACGTTGGCTTTTCCAGGATGATACTTAATTGCCAAATCATAGTCATTTAGTAACTCGACCCACCGTCGTTGTCGCATGTTGAGATCTTTCTGATCAAAGATGTGCTGTAAACTTTTATGATCGGTGAATATTGTGCACTTTGTTCCGTATAAGTAGTGTCTCCAAATCTTGAGTGCATGAACAACGGCTCCCATTTCCAAATCATGCGTTGTATAATTCTTTTCCGTATCCTTCAGTTGCCTGGACCCGTAGGCAATTACCTTGTCTCGTTGCATCAACACACAACCAAGTCCTTGAATCGATGCATCGCAGTAAACCACAAAGTCGTCAATCCCATCTGGTAATGCGAGAATTGGAGCCGAACATAACATATCTTTAAGCGTTTGGAACGCGCGCTCTTCTTTTTCACCCCATCTGTATTGCACTCCTTTGTGCGTTAAGGCTGTTAAGGGTTGGGCCAATTGAGAGAAACCCTTAATAAATCTTCGATAATATCCGGCAAGTCCTAAAAATTGTCGGATTTCTGTTGGCGCTCTCGGGGTAGACCAGTTCTTTATTGCTTCCACTTTGGCTGGATCGACATGAATTCCTTCTTCATTAATAATGTGTCCAAGAAACTGGACTTCGCGGATCCAAAAGTCGCACTTTGAAAACTTGGCGTAGAGCTGTTCCTTGCGAAGCAATTCCAAAATAAGACGCAGATGCTCCTCGTGTTCTTCCTTTGTCTTAGAGTAGATCAAAATATCATCGATGAAAATTATCACAAACTTATCGAGGTACGGCTTGCACACTCGATTCATCAGGTCCATAAATACAGCAGGTGCATTGGTTAGCCCAAACGGCATAACCAGGAACTCGTAGTGTCCATACCGAGTCCTAAAAGCAGTCTTAGGAACATCCTCTTCACGAACACGAAGTTGGTGATATCCAGACCGTAGATCGATCTTTGAGTAGTAGCTTGAACCTTGCAGTTGATCGAAGAGATCGTCGATTCGAGGAAGTGGATACCGATTCTTGATCGTAACTTTGTTAAGCTCTCGGTAGTCAATGCACATGCGGAACGTTCCATCCTTCTTCTTAACAAACAGTACCGGAGCTCCCCATGGAGACGAACTTGGACGAATAAACCCCTTGTCGAGTAGCTCTTGTAGTTGCGCGGAGAGTTCGTTGAGTTCGCTTACAGCCAAACGATACGGAGCGCGTGCAATCGGAGCGGCACCTGGAGCCAAATCAATCCCAAACTCAACTTGTCGAAATGGAGGCAAACCAGGCAGATCTTCAGGAAATACATCTTGGAAGTCGCGAACTATCGGGTAATCATCAATTTTGCGCTCGGGATGTGTCGTGTCAGTGACGTTTGCAAGAATCGCGAAGTGACCCTTACGGAGGCATTTCTGAGCTTTAAGGAACGAAATAATGCCGGTGACTGTTCCACCTTTCTCACCTTGAACCGTTAATACCTTGCCGTCTTCGAGCGGAATACGAACCACTTTCTCTTGACACAGAATTTCGGCACGGTTTTCGGATAACCAATCCATTCCTACTATGACGTCGAAACTACCAATCGGGAAAGGCATAAGGTCAATTCCTAGGGTATGGCCAGCCAGTTCTAACTTACAGCCCTTAACTATCTGGGTCGTATCATGAAGTTTACCATTTGCTAGTTCTACCACATATTTAGCATCTAAGGCAATAGGTCTAGCATTAACTAGTCTAGCAAATTTAGTGGAAATAAAGCTTCTTTCAGCACCAGAATCAAATAAAACAGTAGCAAAGAAACCGTTCAAAATAAATTTACCATTAATCACGTTGGCGTCATTGCGAGCTTCACCCTGACCCATGACGAAAGCTCGACCCCTACCATTTCCACCATTCCCGTTATTACCATTTCCATTGCCATTCCCATTACCATTACCTCCACCGTTACCATTCCCACCGTTGTTTCCCTGGTTACCGTTCCCTTGCCTTCTTAACTGTGGGCAGTCTCTTTTAATGTGGCCTGGAGCACCACATTCATAACAATTCCCGTTACCGTTTCCCCTGGGAGCTTCATTGTTGCGGTTCTGACCATTGTTTCCATTGCTCCGATTGTTCCCATAGTTGTTCCCATGATTGTTGTTGTTCCTTCTGGGGCGGTTTTGTTGCTCAGGCAGAATCGCCCAACAGTCTTTCGCTTCGTGGCCTCCCTTACCACACCTTTCACAGCTCAGACTCTTTCTGCAAGTCCCAGCATGATGTTTCCCGCATTTGTTGCACATGGGTAGGTTACCCTTGTAGTTGCTCTGATACCAATCTGTCACACCCCCAAAATACCACTAACGGAGTTTATACCGTTAAGGGGCGCGGCTAGACCAGGATCCACAACCATAGTTACAAATACTAAACGAATCAGGGTTAGTTCAAACACAAGTTATAAATCAAAGTCTTGAATTACATACGCAGCGGAAATTAATTGTCCATAGCACTAACCACGTGCTTTACATAAATGTTGTTTTAAATTCCCAATTTAGTTTAAATAAAAGTAAACATCCTCTGTGCCATGCCAACCTCCAGCGGATACTCCTTAGCGATCTGCAAAAGTTTAAACCACGCAAGTGTCAACCTAACGGTTGGTGAGTTCACAGTGGGCTTGTCATGCATTGGCCCGGTCTCATAATCATAATTCGTATCAAGGTATACTTACAAGTTATTTATTTGTGAAAAGCAATGCTCGTAATTAAATCTCAGTTTATAAATGGTTTGTCCGTGACCTACGTCATCGAGTATGTACTAGTTCCGTAAAGTTAAAGGACTCAACCGATATCGCGGGTAGCTAATCCGTTGTTCCATGCTCTAAGGAAGTTTGTACCAAAGCTGACTTATTTGTGGGGGCCGAGCCATCCCGTACGGTGCGGACATACGTCATCGCGGTTTTTGCCTCCCCCGTGTCCTCTCGGGACCACGGTCAAATAGGCTGATATTGTTCCTCCGTGCACTCCCCGTGCCACGGGGCGGAGTTTGTCAAACTCCAGTAGATCTACCCAACATCCCCTCGCTTTCACAAATTAATGGCACAATTAAGTTGAGGACTTTTAAGTTATAAGGCATCCTTAGAAAACATGTGATATCATGTGGTTCAGACTTTAACCTACACTAGCCATATTAAAACGTTTTCAGTTTTGTTTCAGAAAAATAGTTTGTTTATAGTCCACAAGTGTTTCCCATAAAACACTTCAGTTCATCAAGTGGGTGCCGAGCATCCCGAGTTCTCTTGTTCATTGGTAGGTGCCTAGCACTCTAGAGTTTATCAGCATTGTTTTTCGTTAAGTTATTCGGTGTGGCCCAAACGGACTCACAGTAAGCGGTTAGTGACACTCACCTTTGGTTGCACTGCTACACTTCAAGTAATCCAAATATTGTTGTTTAACGAAGACCTAGAACACGTTTAGGTCTTAAGTATTAGTTTCGTGTCTAATCTTTACTTAACGTCACTATGGCCCATAACATAGCACGTTGCAACTATGACTCGACATACCGACACACGACACCAATGGTTGATCATAAACAAGGGTTCATATAAGTCAGATATCAAGCAGGTTTCATCATGGCATAATCATGTAAGTCATGGCATAACACTTAAGCAAATTTCACAAGTTTGGTTTTTAGGTCAGGTCTTAGTTTCGCTAGCATAGTTTCGCTAGGCAGTTTCGCTAGGTGCACGGGCAGCACTTTCGCTAGGCAATGCCCGGTGACACAGTTTCGCTAGGCTAGTTTCGCCCGAAACTGCTGACGCAGTTTCGCTAGCCTAGTTTCGCAGGGAAACTGGTTTGAACTTTCGTTCAGGTATTTCGCTCGGTAGTTTCGTTCGAGCTGGTCTGGTCAGGTTACCCGGCGACACTATAGTTTCGCTGGGCAGTGTCGCTGGAAGGAGATATAGTTTCGCTACTTAGTTTCGCCCAGAGAACACGCAGTTTCGCTGGTCGCGAAAAACATACGGATTTGCCTAAAAATCAACCTAACAGCTTCTAATCTTACATGCAATTCATTATTTAGCATTCATAGGCATTTACCAACATAAATCAAGCAGCTTTATCATGTTTAACATGCATTTTAATCATCAAATCTCTAAAAACACTTCTAAACCCTAAAATGACCAAAATTGCATAAATCATCATCATGGTTTGTTTTTACACGTAAAGTTTCTGACTTTATGGTAGATCTAGCATTCCTAAGCAACATATTAAGAGATCAAGTGATTTCATGTAGGTTTAGGCATGCTTTTAAGAGAAATACAAAGAAAACACATGAATGGTGGTTTTTGGAGACTCACGGTTTGATCTTAGGATCCGGATGAATGATCTTCAAGGCTGAGATCTTGGTAATCCTTGGTGATCCTCAGCTGACCAGAAATCTCGAGGTAGGAGAGTGTGTGTGTGTTTGTTGTGTGGTTTAAGCAAATGAGGCTACTAGGGTTTATTAAGTTTATTTATATCAGGAGCCAGTTTCGCTGGCAGTTTCGCTGGCCAGGTGAAACTAGCTCTGGTCTCGTGATATTGGATTGTCTTAGCTGGCTACCGGGCGACACTATAGTTTCGCCCGTTAGTTTCGCTGGCTACTAAAACAGGTCAATTTTCACATAATCAAGTATTTACAATTAATCATGCTATTCACAATAATAAGTCATGTATTTAAATCACATTGCACATAAAGACAATCAATGATGAACACATAACACATATGGACGGGTTCGGTGATCAACCAAAGGTCGTGGACGTATTCGGCCTAGTTAAGCATTAGTTACTAAGTTAACACTTATAACGTAACTAACGGGTTTGTCTAACGGAAGTTTAACCTTGAAATTCTCGGGTGTCACATGATCCAAGGTGATGTGCTCAGTAGGCTCAGTTCCAAAAAACAAAGGTATGGGTCACAACACTTAAAGATAAAGTATGTCATTTGACGGGATACACACACTTAGGTTAAGTGCTTGTTCTATTTGACTGCGAAATTGTTCCTGATACACACGCCGGACTCCAAAGTGTTGAATCAAAAATCTCAAAAAATCGGCGTCCCCTCTGTTTTGTGTGAGCAAAGATCTGGGGATGTCAAAGCCGTCAGTCAAGTCTTGCCTCTGCTTTGCGTGAGCAATGACCTGGTGTAGAATGGTTGACGTGTTAATCAGACTTTCCTCTGTTTTGCGTGAGCAAAGACCTGGTTAGTCTAGATTAACGTGCTTGCAGATCGCTGTATATAATTTACACCCCAAAAGATGCCAATGTGCACAACAAAAGAGACCCTCTAGCGTCCAAAACCCTTCAGCCCTGACTTTGTGACTAGGCTTATGTGTTTAATGAAAGGTTACCACCTGACTGATAAACGCCTCTGAGTTGAAATCATACAAGTCTTTGTATATTATCCCTATCTCTTTTATGATCTGTTCTTTCTCTTCTCAACCTAGTCTCGAGAAAAGATTCAAAACTCTGGATATGGGAACGTGAAAATATGTGGTAGGGAATGATCAAGCTTGATAGACTGCACATATTAATTACCTAGGATTTGTGTGTGACTATCGGATGTTCATAATTAATGCACCTAAAAGATAAATAAGTGACAAACAGCCGGGAAAATGAGGAACATGGGTTTAAGAAGGACCAATATACTGGCAATCGCCTGGACGTGGTCGAGTAACCGAAGCTGAAAAGGGTTCCTTGGTTAGATTCATACGGTTTGATCCCAAATAAAACCTTCTCGTTTAGAAATTTGATATGTTTGTTTTTTTTTTTTCTTTTGAGTCAACTTAAGTTTTTATTGTTTATTTTTCAACCATGGCCAGGTTAATTTAAAGGTTTTAATAAGTTTTATGGGTTTTATGCAAGAAGGTATCACCCCTCCAGAATCTCAGGGGGAGATAATGTGAGGAGTTTTCGGGTTCAGGGGAAGTAGTTAAAGGAAACCCGTAATCAATTTTAGGGTTTGTGTTAAAGAATGTTGTTCTCCTGCTAACCCAGTAACCAGGCATCATATGCTGGTTAGTGTTTGTGTTTGTTCCAGGTATGGCAGGTTAAATGCAAATGAAATGTCATGGAAAAGAAAATTCAAGGACTCAGATGATCAATGCATTGTTGTTGCTGATCAAGTTGAAGAGCCAGTCGGAAAAGGACTTACCCTATGCTCAGGGGAAGTTTGTTGGTTGTTCAAATGAAGCTTCCAAAGATTCAAAAGACACCATTCAAGTGTTTAGGGGAAGCTACATCAAGAATGTCAAGAAAAGTCAAGACAGTTACAGTTGATCCAGCGAGAACCAAAGTTTCTTTCAAGAAGGACCAAGTAGTTGAGAATCCTCCTCTCATTACTTGTTCATTTCAAGAAGTTTAAGCTGTTGCTGATAAAGAGAAAAGTCATTAATCATTTGCTGCTGCCCAATGAAGATTGCTATAGAAAAGAATCTTCACAAACCCATGCTCAAGCCAAGGAGAAGACTGCAAGTCTGAAGATTGAAAGTAGAAGACATTTAATAGCACAAGCCAAGGGGAAGATTGTAAGGGAATAATTTGTGGCTTGTGTATTAAATCACCTATTGGCGGATTATTTTGAAGACCTATGTGATAGAATAGGTGAAAATTAGCTGGGTTATTGTTATATTGGGTCATTGGGCCATTTAAGACATGTTTGGGCTCAATTTGAAATAGTTTAAGGGGAGTTTAGTGGGCCATTAAAGTCTAATACGGGAATTGACTATTAATTAGGGTTTTTAGGTTGTCTTGTTCTCCAAGTTGGAGAATCCCTATATAAGGGAAGCCCTCCCCTCATTATTAGGTTGCTAGTCGTTTTGGTGAATTGTGGTGTAATCGAAATTCTCACAGAGAATTTCGATCCAAGGTGTAGCAAGCAATCGGTGTTCAATCAAAGTTTATTCCTCAAATCGGTTTGTTACTTCTTGTATTTATACTTTTCGATTATCATCCTTCATTGTTTGTCTTGAATCAACTAGTTAAACCGGATTCCGCACGGTTTCACTAGTCTAGATATCGCGTGAGGGTTAGTTTGATCCTTACATAAATTTCCGAGAACGGGAAATAAGTATTTTTTATCGGAATTTTTTTTAAAAACGAACTATCCATGATTTTTTAACCATTTTTTAGCCCTGAACTAAAAAATCGATGTTATACAATCTAGCATTTTTTTATATTTTTTTTTTCAATGGGACATTAGGGTTTTCAGGGTTTTCACATTTAAAGTGGGTTTTCAAAAGATCTCTCCCCTATATATTTGTATGTATATTTATATATATAGATAAATTATGTTCATTTATTTTGTTTTATTGGACTTCTGTGTTTTGGCGTCGTTCAAGAAGTGATCTTTTTATTAAGTGGTTAAAATTTAAAAAGTAGAAATAATAGATTTAGATAACATCTCTAGTCTCTTATTTTAAAATATTTGAACTTTACTATATTACAGTGTATAACTTTAGAAGTTACAGAATGTTTTATTTTAGAGGTTACATGTAGTATTTTCGTTTGAAGTTCGAATTAGTATTAACATTTAATAACCTGTTTTATTTTAGAGGTTACATACCGTATTTTCCTTTGAAGTTCCAATTAGTATTAACAATTAATAGCAATATTAGCAATTTAGATTTGGATTTTGTATTAGCAATTTTGAGGTGGTAACTAGTAAGTATACAACAACACCTCGTATGATAAGGTTGCATTGACTATTATTTTTTTATTTTAATTTTTATTGTTCTAAACTTGTATGGAAAGCCTAAAGAGTACAAACCGTGAAACCAAACCGAAATCAAACCGGAAGTAGTGGTTCGGTTTGGTTCGATTTTAATTTTTAGCGGTTCGGTTTAGGTTTTCGATTATTAAAAACCGTAACTAATGGTTTGGTTTACGGTTTAACCCAAAAACCGTATAAACCGAACCATGAACACCCCTAGCATGTGATTCATGAATAAATAAGAACTTCACATGTGGCTTTATAATATTTGGTTGTAAAAGTGTTCCAAAATGTTTTCCTGTTATGTGCTCAAACTACGTAAACTACAATGTCACTTGCAAGGGTAAACAAGAATTTTACATGTGAAGGGGCAATGTATTTAGGAAAGGGTGCTAAAATGATGCGGAAATCAGTGATAATATTTTGTATGGTAACTTTGTTTGAAAACTTTTTTTAGTGCGTTTGGAAGTTGAACTATCCCCAATAGTTGAGTGAGTCTTCCTGAAATGGGATTGCAACTGTCCATACTAAATAAATTAGACACTCAAAGCTTGACTCACTCATAAACACCATCAAGGAGGAAACTCATCACCACTTGGTATTACCCCTTTGAGTCATGTTTTGAACTTGAGAACTCAAGGATCCCAAGCTCCCAACAATCATACTCAAGCTAGCACCTCTAGAATGAACTTTAAATTTTATTTGATAATTCTCATATGGATTATATTGTATTTTTATTTGGTTGTAAAACTGGTAGACATGTCGTATTTAAAGGATACTATTTTACATTATTCTATTTCTCTTTATGTTTTGTATGTTTTTCTTATGGATATAGGTCATCTCCTACTTGTATTTAATCTCCTCTTTGGCTAATGCAATAATCAGTTTTTTTTTTTTTTTTGCCATATCACAAAATAGTTATGGTATCAGAGCCAATTTTCTAAACCCTAATCCCTGCCGTCATCCTTCTTTTCTTTCGACACCATGACCGGCAAAGAAGGAGATGCCTCCAACAGCAACCCTAAACCGATTGATCCAAGTTCACCCTATTACATTCACCCTTCCGACTCACCCAAACAAATACAGGTCAACAATCCTATCACTGATAGCAATTATAGTGATTGGTCGCAAGAGATGGCGAATTTTCTATTTGCTAAACACAAAATGGTTTTCGTTGACGGCACTATACCAAAACAAACAAGGAAGACGCCATGTTCGTGGCATGGATGTACTGCGATGCGATGATCAAGGGATGGTTAACTACGGTTGTGGAGAAAGGCGTTAGGGGAAGTGTCAAGTATGCAAACACTACATTTGAGATCTGGGAAGACCTTAAAGAAAGATTCAGTAGAGGGCTTACGAGTTGAAACAATCACTTTCCATGACACAACAAGGGGAGTCCTCCGTCTCGGCCTGTTACACCAAGCTTCGTGGCTTATGGGCGAGATACTTACAACCCTACCAATGCCATGTTGTTCGCGCGACACTTGCACATGTGGTGTCAGAAAGAAGTTGAGTGAGTTTAAAGATAAGGAGCGGTTGTATGACTTTCTTATGAGTTTAAGTCAAGATTTTTCAACCATAATAACTCAAGTTTTATCAATGAAGCCGAACCCAATTTTCGGAGAGGCTTACCGTTTGATTTTTTTAAAAACGAACATCAAGGAACATAACAGCGACAAGAAAATCGCATGTGGAGACAACATCCTTCTAAACTTATTCCAAAAGCCGACGTGATGCAGGGCCTTCTCAACAAAAGTATAAAAGTGATCCTAAAGATGGAAAACGCATTAGTGGGAACAAAACTGAGTTGTGTTCACAGTGTGGGAAAAACGGACATAATCGTGAGGGTTGTTTCAAACGCATTGGATACCCAGAGTGGTGGTAGGGTAAGGACAAATGAGAAAGGTCCAAAGCTAAAGTCGGATGCGTTGAAACCAAATCAAAGACAATAGTGGTCTTGACAGAGGAACAATATGAAACCCTTCTCAAGCACATTACGAGAGCTAAACAACTCACTCAAGGTGATCAAATTCCTAAAGTCAACATGGTATGTGAGTTTTGAAAAGCTAATGAGTAGGTCATAGACTCCGGATCAATGGAGCACATAAGCCATGGTTTTAGTTCACTCTAAAATGTGTTGAGGCAAAGAATGAGACTCTTGTTGTCATCCTCAACGGGGATAATGTCTCGGTCAAGGCTAAAGGATCTTACACCTTAACCAGTGACACCAAAATTAATGGAGTTTTATATATTCCTGACTTTAATTGCAATTTACTTTTAGTTAGTCGATTGGCAAAGGATTTAGATTGCTCAGTTAGTTTTCTTCTAGATTTTTGTTTCATGCAGGCCTTATGTTCAAGAAAGCTTATTGGTGTGGGTAAATGTGTGAATGGTCTATATCGGATGAGCATGGTGGTAGATGAAAGAAAGGCTATGATGTTATAGATAGATGGTGAAAGTGGCACAGGAGACTAGGTCATGCTTCATATGATAAGTTATGTCGTGTTGGTTTTCTTGAGAATATTTCCAATTTTAAACACAACTTTTGTGATGTTTGTTCCATAGCAAAACACATCATTTGCCTTTTCCAAAAAGTTCTATTAAAACTAATGCTTATTTTGGGATGATTCACTGTGATATATAGGGGAAATACATAAAAGCCTCCACTTCCCACACAAACCATTTTTTTAACCATCATAGATGATTTTAGTAGAGCGGTATGGATTTTCCTTATCAAACAAAAAAAAAAGTAATGCAAGCGAATGCTTAATGTTTTCAAAGATTAATCAAAACCCTTGGAAAAGGCAGAAATCAGCAACTCGGACCAAGCCGATCAGATCCAGGAGCAAACCACTCGTGTCTGAAAGAGAAATCAGTGACAGTTTCTTTCCCCCTAAATTATTTAATTTACACAATTGCTTTCTTTTTGCAAAAATAAGCACATTGAGGGTAATGTGCAATTTAAGTGTGGGGATGGGATCAGTCAGTCGCTGGGATTACGCAATACTAAGTTTTTTGCCTTGTCCAGGAGAATTTTTCAAAAATAAGCCAAACTTCGCCCTCTGAAAATCCAATAAAACCTGCTTATAAACCACAAATTGCATGAATAAAAACTATGTTTTCCAAAGAGAAAAGATTCATAATCCATTTGTATATTATTCGAATATACATTGAGGTATTTGGGTACAGTAAGAAGAACCCAAAGTTTATTTTTATACAACTGGTACTTAAAACCCCTTTTCCACATTTTCAGTGAGTGATTGAGCCAACCGCGTGTACATAACTAACATGTCATCCTTCCTAAAAACAGAGAAAACTAGGTGAGTCATTCAAGCCAGAACCTGGTAATGGTATACGATCCAAGATGGACAAAGTCGGTAAACATGTTTTCATGTGATTGAGGCACTTGGGAAAACCCTCTTCTCTCTTTAACCCCAAATATTTCGTCTCCCCTAGTCAACCCCCTTTGAGCCTAAACCTTTCGTTTCAAAACCCACAAACTTTTTACCCCCAAACAACCCTTTTTTCCTTTTACACCCCCTTCACAAGCCTATGACCCTTGCTTGATTTCACCTTGATATGAGTGACCACTCAAAGTCCGTACATATACTAACCCCGAGAATTGAGTGATCCCTTGTGAAGTGTACATAGTTGCATAAATCTAAACTTTATAGTAACCTTGTCTGTAGCTTTCAATACTTCAATAAATATAGAATAAAATAACAAAATGGAGAAAAAGAATCAAAGTATTTGGAAGACATGTTTTTAGGCAAGAGATTGGTTCATGGCAGGTCAAATAAAAATCAGAAACGAGCGAACGGAGGTTATTTTCAAAATTTGTGTTGATACATGGTTCCTGGTCGTCATGTGAAGTATCAAATACAAGACAAAATGTTGCAAGATTGTGCTGAGCCGAACCTGAGGCGAACCCCAGTTCGGACTCACACGAACTCTGTCCGAACTGGAGTTCGGCTGATTGTGTATTAGCATGATGATGTTCAACTATAAATAGTGTTGTCTTGTATAGGATTAGAACTTATCGGCAAATCTTCTATGTGTGTTTGACTGTGTAATCTCTCTGTGGTAATACAAGTCCTTTGTATTTACTCTAGTTTTCAATGTTTTACATTGATTTTGATACGACCGAGTAGACGATCCACCGCTCACGCACTTTCAATTTGCTTGAGGACAAGCAAAAGCCTAAGTGTGGGGATGTTTGATGTACCAATAAATATACATATTTTTATCTATAAATACCCCCCATGTAATGGGATAAAACTGACTAACTATCACGATAAAACAATGTTTTTGTATTATATGTAGTTTTTCAGGTCTATTCAAGCCAAAATCACAAAAGGAGCGGAAAATGAAGAAAACCAGATAAAAAGATCAAAGATGGTGATTCTTGTACTTTGAAACGCCCCGTGCTAAGCATGGAACGACCCGTGCGTGAAAGCCTTCTGACAGACATGGCCCCGTGCCACTGTAGCCCTCTGCACAACACGCCCCCACCCCTGCACAGCACGGCCCCGTTCCCTTGCATGACACGTCCCCTTGTCACTGTTTCCTGCATGACACGCCCTGTCCCCCTGCATGACACACCCCGTGCCCCTGCATGACACACCACGTGCCCCTGCATGACACACCCCGTGTCATTTCCTGCATGACACGCCCCCCCCCCCCCCCCCATTCCAAACCGCTCACTCTCCTCCCCCCTAGTTTATACCACGTTTTCTTTTTGAGCCACTTTGTTTTCGTGTTCTGGTCTTTCTCGTCAAGTATTTAAGAACTTAAAGCTGTTGTGGATAATGAAATGTTATTTGTCTATGAATCGTTCATTATCTCTTAAGCATATCTTAAGGCCATGATTAGTGGCCAAATTCTTACACTCATTGGGGGATAAACATATCTTTGGAGGGTTGGTAAACTGTTTTTATAAACTTGCTTTAAGATGAACTAATGACTTTATAAAAACTCTTTTAGTTAAAAGTTTATTATTGATTTCTTTAAACAATCGGCCTTTACGTATCACAGACCATTTGAAGAGTCGAAATCTCATCAACCGGACTTGTGACACCGGTTGGGGTACGATGCATGATCCTTTGCGTGACTCGCGTCCCATGCTACATGATACATTCGGGGTCCTTATGGTCTATGTAAGCAAACCCGGTTGACCACGCATGTGCGGGCAGAAAGTATCAGGTTGGGAAAAGGGTTGGTAATATTTTGTCACTTCGTAGAAGCCGAGATGGTACGTGTTTATGAACTTGGCTCTGGTTACGCCGGGCGCGCATGCGCGAGAGCGGTACGCAGAAGAAACAGAACTTAGTCCATTTAAAATATCATTATTATAATAAAATATTCCGGCACGCAGGGTTGTTGCCCTGCTGGTTAATGACAGCATGTCGAGTATGGTGTGTTGCCTGAGAGGGGGGGCCCATAACTAAGTGGCATTAGATTCACTATATTTTTTTACCAACAGCACAGTTCCCCGGAGTTCGTACTCCCCGCAGACGATTACCCGGGAGAGTAGTGATACTAGATTTGAGGCTGAGAGACGGTCTAGTTGCCTGTTGGTGAATAATCTTACGGGAATGGTATAATTTACGGGTTGCCAACATCACCACTGATAAGTCCCCCAAATGATATTATCTTCGACCGAGTTGACCAAGATAATCTTCTATATTATATATATATATATATATATATATATATATATATATATATATATATTATTTTCTTTTATATATATTACTAACTCTTCACTTGAAGAATGCTCAGGTTAGACGTCAGCAACAGTGAAGTAACAAGAGCCTCATTTTCCTTTGTGTCTTTGATCGACCCCGATTCAACTTACCACTACTATACTGCTCCAAGATGTGTGCACTCGCCCGTGAATGTGGTGAAATAGTAGTAGTCTAAGTAAATCGAGTTTAAAAATTTAAAGGCTCAATGCTAAAAAGATGTCACAAATTTTAAAATCATATATGCTTATTTTATATACACCACGGCCACACCATTTATCAATTTTAAAATCATATATGCTTATTATATATATAAACATGTTCTAACACCAAAACCAAACCTCCATACCTCCCGGATAGTGTAAAATTAAATATACATCTTTCAAAACCCTGATTTGACGCAACTATCAATTAATTATCAAAACTATTTATAATATGAAATAAACTTATAGATTTTACTTATAATATTATATTATAACATATCTTAATAGATTAGCCCCAATTTAACCCCGTTTGTTTAACAACGTTACAAAAACCGTAATTTTGACCCGTTCGATAATCTCATATAAAAACTTTAGGAATTATAAAATTAACTTGGACTTCTTCAATACATCATATTTTAAGATTACCTACAAAAATTCAGACCCTAATTTTTTCCCGATTACACATTTTTAGCAAAACAAGCGTAAGAACCCTAATTTTTATACATTTAACTCTAATCTAACAAGCATATTAATTCAATTTGATAGAGGGCTATTGTAGATCATACCTAATTATGTAGAACTGCATAAGATTAGCTTATATCTACTTTCAGATTGCTCGAATTTCGCAGAAGAACTCTCAGATAGAAAAGAGGGTTTTTAGATTATGTTTTTGTGAATTGGTGCATTGTTTGATCGAATTAAGCCCGCTATATATAGTCATTCTGGTCGCCATACGATTCTTAGACGTCCTACAGTGACTAACGAAGTAAAAACGATACGTGTGGATCAAAACTTGGGTTGCAAGTTCGAAGACGTGAAAATTCTGCGATCAGGTACCCGTCGCGGGTCGCAACGGTTGTACAATGGATTCTCGCGATCCACGAGCTACACCTGGCCGTTTTTCGTGTTTGGTCCTTCCAGCTTCGGTTATGCACATAACTACCCCTTAGGCTTTTCAATGCTTATCATTTTATGTCCAAAATTAATCTAGGATGGTTTCCCATGGTTTCTAAGGTTCAGGACACGTATAACGATAAATTAAAACATGTATATATACATATAAATTACGTATTTACTCATTTTCTTTCCCGTTAACCATCAAACACATATTTAATAGATTATTATCTCGATGATTATTAAACACGTATTTTTATCTCTCTCTCTCACACACACACACACACACACACATATATATATATATAGGGATGGGTTCCGTGTAGACCCCTTAAATTTTGTAGACCCCGTAGACCCCTATAAAACTCAATAAAAATAAAACTCAGTGTTGTAAATTTGGTTTTTTTAATTACGATAAGCTTTTAAGAACAAAAAAAATAAATAAATAAATTTAAAAAAAAAACAAAAAACATAAAAATCGAACATTTTAAGACAATGAGTTTTAAAATAATGAGTTTTAAAATAATGAGTTTTAAACGCAACACTGAGTTTTATTGAGTTTATTGAGTTTTAAACTCATTGATTTTTAAAACTCATTGTCTTAAAATGTTCAATTTTTAATGTTTTTCGTTTTTCTTTTTTTTTAATTGTCTTTTTTTGTTCTTAAAAGCTTATCGCAAATAAAAAAAAACTAAATTAACAAAACTGAGTTTTATTTTTAGTGAGTTTTAATGAGTTTTATAAGGGGTCTACGGGGTCTACAAAAAATAAGGGGTCTACACGGATCTTTTACCTATATATATATATATATATATATATATATATATAACAAAACTGAGGTTCGATTTTTAATGTTTTTTGTTTTTTTAAATAATTTATTTATTTTTTTGGTTCTTAAAAACTTATCGTAATAAGAAAAACCAAATTTACAACACTGAGTTTTATTTTTATTGAGTTTTATAGGGGTCTACGGGGTCTACAAAATTTAAGGGGTCTACACGGAACCCTTCCCTATATATATATATATATATATATATATATATATATATATATATAAGTAAAATTTTGGGATGTTACGCTCTATTCTCAACTTAGATCCACATGCATGTACCTACAATCGGTTATATCAACAAATTCACCATCTTGTTAAATCTCCCAACTTCTTACAACTTTATGCCTTTTGACCCTTTAATGCGCAAGCAATTTAGAGGTGATTGTTAAACCATCAATTTTCTTCGTTAACTCAAATGGTATTTTAGTGTTTGAGTAAATTACTATTTTGGTGTCTGTGGTTTGATAGTTTTAACCATTTCAGTCCATTTTTGTTTTTTTTAACAAATCATGGCCTCAGGTTTCATTTTCTTAACACTTTCAGTCCAACTACCGGATTTCATCCAATATAACCATTAACCCCTGTCACATGCCTCTCATGTGAGGGGTATTTCCGTCAGTTCTTCACCTTAAGCTTATTTCAAATGGAAAATATGGACTAAAAAAAACTTTTATTAAATTTTAAAAAAAAAATCATCGATCTCAGAGCTTCTTCCCCACTTCTTCCCCATCACACTTTTAAAACCCTAACCATCCCCAAAAAAACCCATCGATGGACCTTCACTCACCTTCTGCTATCTTCTTCCCCATTCACGCTTTTTACACTTTAAAACCACCATTCACTGCTAATCTTCGTTCATTTGGAGCCTTCATCTTCACCCCAATGTTCTTCCCCAGTCGCTACTTAAATAAAAAAATAAATAAAAAATAAATAAAAAAAACCTTATGCTCTGTCAATAGTGATTTGCCCATGGTTCATTTGATATTAGTTTCATGTGTAAAAAAAAATGAAAAAACTAGTTTCTTATTGACATCTACCTCTGAAAACGGCAGCTCAAGTTGACTAATTCAAGGAGTATTAAAGAATACGTAATTTGACTTGAAATACATGACCAAATTGAATCATTACTCAAGCTCAACAAAGTTCAAAATTATGTACAAATTTCAAGCCAGGTATGATAGTCCGCTGATGAACAGGGGGTCCAGATACATTTCTTTTTTTAATTAAGATTTGGTTGAGCAGTTGACGAAAATGCCCCTCACATGAGCGGCATGTGACAGGGATTAACGGATATATTGAATGGAACCTGTTAGTTGGACTGAAAGTGTTAAAGAAAATGAAACCTGAAGCCATGATTTGTTAAAAAAATCAAAAATGAACTGAAATGGTTAAAACCATCAAACCACAGGCACCAAAATAGTAATTTACTCAAACAGAAATCATAAAACTCTAACATGCTACTCAAAAAAGTTGGTATTCAAACTTGTTAATTTCACCAAACCATATGAACTCTATGTGTAGTTAACTCTATATATAAAGGTAGAGGTCACAAGATATATGAGTCTACTCTTGCAAAGCAAACAAGGATGAACAAATTCCACAAACTCCACAGCATAACCATTTTCTGTTTTCAGGACACTTTCGGTGCGAGTTATCAAGTCAACACATGGTTCAGCCTGGCGAACAAAACACCATAAAATGATTAAAATCAAGATAAATTCTTCCATCAAACCTTCTAAATGGGGTTGCATCAGGTCTCAGAAAACTGAAACAAGATCTTGAGTTGTGTGAACCTAAGGATATTACAATACTAGCATGATTAAGGAGTTGTATACCATCTACAATCTGTCCAAAGTGTCATTTTCTGTTTGCTTGACTAGCAGGATACTTTGGGCTCGATTTCCCTCCAAGCTTCCTTGCGGTACGTTGTATGGCTACTTGTCTCTGTCGCTGATTGTGGCTCTTCCTTTTACTGCATGCATCACAGGGATAGTAAGAAATTAGATATGAATAACAGGCCAGTTGGGTGTCATGTTCCAGTCAGGGTGGGTTGAGCAAATCGACAAACATTTTTTTAATTGAGTTCTATAATTTCATTGATATTAATAGGTCAACTTATGTCAAGCCTGTGATAAATATCATATAAGAGTTATATATAAATATTAGAGATGTGTTATATTTATACTTATCATGGTGATTTGCCATACCTCTCGAATACAAGCTGTTTTCTTGACCGTTGAAAGTTAATTTTTCTTAAATTAGTTTGATTTAAGGTCCATTATCACTTTAACTCTGTTCGGATCCTAAACAAACATACCCAACAAAATCCCACTCTAACTAGTAGGGTTTGGGGAGGTTTTGATTGTGGCTCTTCCTTTTTTATGGTTTTCTGCATTTAAATACCCTTTTGATGAGTTTCGACCCATTTCTTCTTGGTTGAGTGTTTTAGCTAAACCGATTTAATTCATTAGAGAAAATCTGACCTTACAAAGAGAAGCCCTGCTGTAAGAACCAATCCTCCAACTGCCCATGACACTTGTTCATTAATTGGCATTTCCTTCAACCACTGATGAAACTCAAAAAGAAAACCCGACTTCTCAGCATCACGTGACACACCAGTGCGTGATGTCCTCCATGAATCCACAACAGATTCTAGACTAGCTTTACCACCGTAGCAAAATGCATCTTGAAAATCATTAGAAGACTTCACAGAAAATCCTGAAGCTTTACACAGCTCGGTGCCATTTGACACCCATTCTGAGGCCCGACCACAAACAGTTTCAGTCATTCCACATGGTACTAGGACCTGCCACATCAAATTGTTTTAATGACTATGAGAAGTCAACTTCGTCTAATATTGGTGGCTAACTGGCTATGATAAACAAACGCCTTCAACACTCAAGATATTGTAACAAATTTAAAGGAGTAAATTGCTATTTTCATCCATGTGGTTTGCTCAGAATTGCCAATTCAGTCCAATAGTTTAAAATTTGTAAATTTCGTCCTTGTGGTTTGAAAAAATTGCCAATTCAGTCCAAAATATCATAAAAAATTGCCAATTTCGTCCTTGTGGTTTTGCAAAAAATGCCAATTCAGTCCAAAGAAATTGTTGGTTTTGGACTGAATTGGCAATTTTTGCAAACCACAGGGACGAAATTGACAATTTTTTAACTATTGGACTGAATTGGCAATTTTGAGCAAACCACAGGGACGAAAATGGCAATTTACTCAAATTAAAGATATAATTCAATGTATTTAAAAAGAGAAAGCCAAATAAGTCAAAGCCAAGCCAACCCACCCATCTTTTTACTTCTAGTAATTAGGTTATACTACTTATACACTTGTTGGGTAGAAGCATATATATAGGCTTTTGATATTTTGCAAACCTGATTCTTTGCATCCGTAGCGAAGTAGGCACTAGAGCAAGCATCATAAATCCTATCACAAAGAGAGTCACATATGATAGGAAAACCAGCTTGTACGCCAACATGTGGATCACAAATAGAACATTCTAGAAGTTCCCACAAATGTAAGCATTCATCACTGGCCTCTCCAGTTGAAGCCAGCCTCCTGATTGCCAAAAAAGCAGGATGAGTCTGGGTGACATCACAGCATGTCTTTTTGCGAAACACTCTACAAAGAGTCAAATCATTGGGACCTTTGCTAACTCTTCTTGGAGGTTTCCCTTGGATAGAATACGGTGGAAAACGGCCACCGGGAGAAACACAAACTCCATCAGATTTTGCTGTACCAACAAGGGGATTTTTAAATACCATAGACTAGTAACCTAACATCAATATACAATGATAATTGGTTGTTTAAAAAATTCAATCAATAAGATTCAAAAAAGCTTAACAGATACTGGTGGCAACTTCAACCCATTTACTTATAGTTATGAATGGGTTGGCTTTGATTTTCTTGTCTCTAATAGGTCTAACACGTAAAATGAAGGGGGAAAAATAGCTTAAAGAAGTGTAACAATTATCCTCTTTGAAATACATATAAAAGGTGAAAATTTGAAGCATTCAATATACATAAGAACCTAGCTAAAAAAAATAACCCTTATATGTCAACATCAAAATAACTTATGTCGCTAAAAGTACCTCACTTTTATGTTCATGTAAAGAGCAACAATGCAATGATAGGAAGAAGAAATGCTGGAACAATTAAATGAATGCAACATACAACTCACTTTCAAGAAAGAATTGCCCCAATATTAAAAGGAGTTGAAGTAAGGAAAAGCATTGTCATAATAGCACTGCAACTTCTGGGAGAAGATAACGATCACTACATATGTTCCTTCAATCTAGATTAAGTGGTGAAGAGAATTTACTTTTAAAGATTGTTCTCCTCACTGAGAGATCCCAAAGAATTCTTTTGCCAGCAAAAGTTTTGCTGATAATTACCTTGATTATATTCAAAATTAACGCTTGAATCTTATATACGCAAAAAAAAAATCTCAACTAGAAGATATGATGTGTTTTGCACATTATTCTATTTGTTGGCGTCTTCAATTCGTTATAATGCAATGTTTTTTCTCCCCTTATCCAAGTAATGAAAAACCCATACACAAACCTCAAATGCCCAAGAAGACTACTGCATGTTGCTGAAGATACAAAAAGGATCATCTTAAAAGCACTTGATGCACATTGTTAGACCAGAAGGTCAAAACACATAAGTATTACTAGCCCTCAATCAGGCAAAAGGTAATATGTGAGTTGAAGATCCAAGAGTATCACCAAGGAGCTTTTTTTGGAGTTCTTGAATCTTGACGGTATTTACATATATTTTTAAAACAAAACTACCGGTTATGAGATTTCTCATCTTTGTGTTTCATGCTTTCATATATATTAGGTTACTTGCTTCTCCAGAGTGACTGAGACATAGATGGTCTGATAACGGCTATGGACTTTTATGAGAGTGAATTAGTGTATTAGTTTTAGACCTTAGCTTTTCCGACACATAGTTTTCCCTACAGCTTAGTTTTTCTTACAATTTAGTTTTCCTTAGCCTTACCTTGGTCTTAGCTTTGTCTTGGCGTATAGATTTTTTGGAGAAGCATGTAGGTACTTTCATGGGGGCGAATTTGTGCTACTTTGTCTTATTTCCTTGTTCTTTAATCCATAACTACTAGAGTTTTCTCACCAATTTCATGTTATCGGCAGTATACTACTTTATTATTAGTCTTTTTTGTCTTGTTGTTTTTATTCCTTTAGCCTCAATTTATCTTCTTTGGATTACTATACTTTGGATATCAACAAAGAAAAGAGACTTTCTTAGAGTCAAGGGTCTTAGTAGGAACAAAATTAAGATAGAGGAAAGGTTTGGTCTCATCCCATCCTCCCCAAACCCTACTTTAGCGCCTCTTTTTTCTTGAATCGTGAGTAGTGTTATATCTTCATAAAGGACATTTGACAAAACAATAGACACTACGTTTCCCATTTGTAAAAATCTAAAACACTACACGATGATCAATGATGTCAAGTATCCTCTAAAATATTCTTTTAACGGGTTTCATATAAGGTATATGACAGATTTTTTAATGTTACATGTTTGACATTATGAGATACAAATAGGGTTATTTCATATGATATTGTTCAATGGTCATCATAAACAAAAACAGTAGGGCTTTGATGGTCGAAATATCTTCATATTCATCATCAGTCCATCCATGGCAAAATCAATGTTCTATTACCTATGATCATCAAGTGGGTATAAACTTCCAATATATTATCAAGTTAAAATGTTAAATAGTCATCCCTTATTTATCTAAATTAGTAAGAATAAAAAAAAAGATTTTAAAAACATAAAAGATCGGTCACCTCTTTGAATGTAGTAAAGCGGAAACATAGTTAAGCTCATAACTGTGGTTGGTTAATAAAGTTAGGTCCTTGTTTAGATTGTTACAGAATGTAAAAGTCAGCTGATTAGTCATATTGATTTTATAAATAGGAGAGTCGTCATTTCTGTAGAGTTTGTGCAGAAGTGATAACAGAATTCTCTCCCAACTCTTCTTTCATACACAATTAACTCATCTTCCAGAATCATTCTCATTATAAATTCTCATGAGTGTTAATAGTACTAATTCATTGAATTCTTCAATCTTGAGTATACTAGAAACCACATCACTCTAGCTCCTAAATGAAAAGCCTATATAGGCAAAAATACGAGTTTCATATCATATCTGAGTGTGACTTTCCAAGCTCTATGCCCCTAAGTAACTATACCTCCAACCAATGAGGCATCTCCAATAGAGCATTGATGACAGGACTCCATCCACAGGCTTAATGTTTGAGCCTGGCCCAACTCTGATCTAGCCCAATGGGCCTAATTTGGTCAATATACTCCGCCCGGGTCTACCCACCATTTCTCTCCTACCCCTCACACTAGTGAAATAATCTCTCTCCATAAAATACATTCTTTCTTTCCCTTTACTCTAGTACATGCTCCTTCTCTGTGTTTTATCCACTTACACTTGAATAGATAACACATCCTTACCTCGTATACCGCACTGACTTAAGTGTCAGAGCGAGGTCCCCTTCAAACGGGTTTTCTCATGTTGCAAATCCATAACAGTCAAAACCAATCCAAGCCCAACCCTGACAACTAATGCTTAACACCCAATTCTGATATTACCTCCCAAAGACAATGCCATCTCAGGAGAAAACTATTTCTGGGCCCTATTAGGGCATGTGGTATACATGGTGTTAAAGGATGGTGTTATTGTGCCATGTGGACGATGACTGGATAACACCATTTGGTGTTGTGAGAGGGGTATACATGGTGTGATGTGGTGTGTGATGGTGGATTATTTTTCATTGGTTTAAAAGTAAAAAAATAAAAATAAAAATTACATGGAAAATTATGATTGGAGGAAGCCCACAACACCTCCACCCAAAACGCCGCGGACTTCTCCACGGGAATGGATCACGCGGACCCAAAACGCGGAGGGGGGGCGGTGTTCCACGCCGTTATTCCCCTCCACACCCCCTTCCACGCCGGTATACCGCATACCCTTAGTAGATGGTCTATAATTCTTTCTAGTCTCCTGCTTTATTCACAATTTCACATATAGTGGCTTGAGGAAGGGTATCTGTTTTAAGTACAATCACTTGGGAACAAGCCGACAGTTCAGCAAACACAGTCGCACACAGTTCCACAATCTTAAATATCATCAGATAACAAAATCTCACGAATCAAAGCCACTTCAACTAATCATATAAATCATATTCGTGTGTCTAGATGCTAGGCATATACATAAGATTGAAAGGTAAATATGATGACAATCAACACACAATTAGGGTTTTCAGTAATTAAAACCAGCAATACGATCATTTAACAAGAGTTGATCGGGGAAAGAAGATGTTACCAGACGCGATTGGGAGGACACGATTTAAACACGCGACGATCTGTAGCAGCAGAAATAGACCGCCATAGAAATTGAAGTTTGTAGGTCTCCGTTGTGAAATTGAATCCATCTTCAATGCTAGTTTGATTCAATCGTCGTTCATTTGGCGAAAGAATTTAGGATTCCACAATCTAGGTCAGTTGTTGAAACTTCACTGAGTCGACGAAGTGATTGTTCCCTTGAAGAACGGAGATGTTTCGTTCGCCCTTCAAACTATTACAATCCGCCAAATGACGATCTTATGTTATGGAATGTTACATTTTGGCCCCTAAACGTTTTTTCTCTCTTTATATTAAGATTCAGAATTAGAGGTAATTGATCGTTTAATTTCGAATTGAAATCATTTCTGTCTATTTAGTACTTAAAACTTTGATTGTTAGTCATTTAGAAAAACCGTTAGATAAACCTTTCTTTGATTCTATAGTCGATGATTCGTTTTAACCTTACAATGGTGATAACTCCGACGGGTGATTATGGAGTTAATTACGGGGCAGATTACAACGGTAGTTACACTGATGACTACGATGGTGATTATGGTGGTGATTATGGGCGTGGACCGCTTGGTTATGGCGATGATGACGGTTTAGATGGAGGTGATCAACCTCCTAACAACAACGACAATGATAGAGGTGATGAACCTACTGGCAGCATCGGTGACGGTGATAGGGGTTGGTTATACGATACCACTCTGTTAAAACGGTGTTCGAATTTTTGCCAGGTTAATATTCAGTTACGGACATAATTTTTGATCAAACGTAAGGCTGCCCGTAGTGGGGCGTTACTGGGCCAAAAAGGGCTCCATAACGCCCCCCATAACGCCACCCCCACTACGGTGGGGCGTTATGGGGGCGTTATAGAGGGAGAATGGGCGAGGGGCGTTAGCCCTATAACGCCGATAGAGGAGTTGAATAAAAAAAAATAGCCGTTCAACGGCTAAATTTTGTACCCGAGCAAAGATTTTTTTTTTTTAATTTTTTTAATTTAAACCCTCTTTTACCTATAAATACCCCACTTTTTTAAACATCTCACACACCACTCCAACTCCTCTCTACTTCTATTCTTCTACTATATATACCCCATCTATTTTATAAACTTTCACAAACATTCACAATGAATAGGCGTAGTTGGAAGGTCGAAGACGACGTAGCGGTGGCACAATCTTTCGTTAACGTCGCACACAATTGGAATGATGGACGCCGGCCAAACGAGTTTTGGAATGCCGTGATTGATGACTTCAAACGGCGACGTGGAGTGTTTTTAAACGGGAACTTTATCAGGGCGAAATGGTGGGACTTGCAATCGAAGGCACGAACTTTTAATGATATCTATGTACGACTCGAGCGACAATATGGCGCGGAGGGTATAAGCTCAGTGCTGCGAAGGTCGTTGAGCGAGTACAAAACTGAATATGGCAAGAGCTTTATATACGCAGGCGTTTGGGCTTTTTTAAGGCCATACATCAACAACCCCGAAGATCCTATTTTCACGTTTAATAGTTATATATAGGCGTTCGTGTTTTCTTTTAAGTTGTGATGTTTTAATTTATTTTGTTGTCTTTTATTTTATTTTTAATGAAAGTACTTTTTAAAAAAAAGTTAAAAAAATAATAATAAGGTAATGATGATGGTGGGCTTTATGGGGCTTTATCCACTACACCATAAAGCCCCATAAAGCCCCTTGCCCAGTCAGCGTCCACATGGCGCATAATGCCCCTTGTGGGGCTTTATGGGGCTTTATCCACTACACTTAGCCTAATGTAAACTCAATCCGGGTGTGTAACACCCTCCACCCTTAAAGGACCCAATTTAATGCTAACATTTTGAACCCCGAGAATATTAAAAACGATAATCATTTCGCTTAAACGCTAATTATTTTCAAAGGAAAACAAATTATGACGTGTATTTATCGCGTAGTCAAAAACATACGCATTTACGAAAGTTTAAATAATAAATGTGCCTTATTATATATCAATGTTCAAGACTTGGTTTTGGTATATATATTTTCATGACTTTTAGATTGTTTACCCTACAATCATTTCTATAAGTCCATACATTTGTTGAATAAACATCCATATATAAATATTTAACTATAATTATAAGCATAAACATAAAAATATAAGGTGGACTTCAAATAATAAGGACACCCCCCCCCCCTCCCCTTAAAGCCCAAAAAGTTTTGGCGAGTGCCCTTATTTATGCAGGAGATGGAAGCACAATTTCACATGACCGCCAGTCGTTTTTGGATGTCTACGAGCGCCACATGCCAAGATTTCTTTCGGGTTATCCCTATTGAAGGGTTTGGTCAGCACATGTCATCAGTGGAATACCATGCTATTCTTAAATACTGCCTTATGATTTCTATTTTCCCGGTATATGAGAAATGCCATGTTTGCCGAAGGCGTGCTTGGATTCATTTTGGGAGCATCTCGTCCATTGCAGAGAGCTCCCGGGGTTTAAATATCGACACAAATTGGTAAGGGATGTTCTCTTCGACATATTCAAGCGCGCAGGGATTTTGTAACACCCGTATACAATTTGATACCAAACAAAAGCCATTACTTTATAAAATTCGGTCCTAGAAAATTTTTGTTCAAAACATGCTATTTGATAATCATATAATACCATCATGGTGGTTTATATTTACAAATATACCCATAATAAGTTTGACATCCAAGTGTTGTTCAATAAACTTTACATAAGTTCACTACACCAAAAAGGGGGATCGGTTTGTTTAATCTTCATGTGATCGGTTCATTCAGCACTTGATGAGCATCCCTTCAAGCTTTTGCCTTACCTGCAACATACTCACTTTCAATAGTGAGTTTCTATTGCATAACAATGTACAATTAACGTCAATCAATAAAGAAAACAAGCAAAATCAGTATTGGGCTTCCCAAGCGTATCACCTAAGTTGGCTTTACTTCCAAGCGATACGCTTGGAATTTCGGGCGTATCGCGATACGCTTGGAGCTGATTTTTCGTAGATCTGGCCATTTCCGACCAGTTCCATACTTAGCCAAACTTTTGGCTGTTTCATCCTGTTTTCTACCAGGTTTTACCAATTGGTTCTCCACCATTTTCAAGTCTTACAAACCTCACAAAACACTTCTAAAACATGTTTTATGCGCATTAACATACCTTGTCTGAATGAATTCATACCTTGCATTAATGGGTACAACCAACCCGTTAGGACACCCATTGCTTTAACACCAATGACATGTCCCTATTGCAAGCTAATCTTACCATAACCCAATGGAAAACATGTTTATTAAATCAATTGCATAAGCTAATTGTATCATTTGAACCCGCATGGATTATATGCACTTCGTGTGCTTGTTCTCTTTGGAACTATCACAAAGTAGAGGTTTAAGACCCTACAATAAAGCAATTTCAAATTGTGGCTCCTTAGAGCCATTTAACCTATTTGACCCATTAGCATGGGTTTCAGCTTGTCATATAAATCGTTAAGCAAGACTTTTGCATTCTAGTATGGTTCTTTATGGACCATTTATCTATTTCAACACATTTGACCCATTAACATGGGCTATATAATTCGGGCATCATTTACAATCACATCTGCTAACTATTTATGGTCACTTAACCCATGGCACATGGTAATGGCTTTCTTGAACCATTTTCTTCCATTGTGTCATACTTTGACTATTTTATGGCTCCTATGAACCATTTATAGTCAACCTTCATTATTTAATTTCACATAATTCCTTCCCAACCATTAGACTCATTTATAACACAATTTGGCATGATATGGTTTCTTTGAACCATTAAGCTAACATCTAGCAATTGTCCATTTTTCACGTTGCCATGATTCCTAAGAATCATTTGGCATCCGTGTAAAGGTTACTTATAAGGTTCAACATTACCCATCTATGATGTCATAACGTAACCCCATCCTAATTTATCAACAATTACTTAGAACTTAACTCTAATGTTAGACTCCATAGTTTTATTCATCTTTACAACTTGTCACAACGGGCAAGTTTATTGCATTTCTAGCCTATTTGCATTTCATGACACTATAGCAACTATGAGTCATAAATAATGTAACATAGCATAGATGTTACCTCGTAGTCTTCAAAATCATTACCCGGTCTTACATATGCTTCATTGCCTCGGTTTCCTAAAGTGGATTCAATCCTTGTTAGATCCACACGGCATCATAAATCATTAATATAAAACTAATACATAAGCAATTCGACTTGCTCACTTTTATTTGCTTTTAGAAAAATGAATTATTGTGCACCGTTTTTTAACAATGTTGTTGTAATGGTCCATTTTGACCACTAAATAAATTTTAACACCGTTTCATGTTCAAATATGGAATGTAGTATATTAAAAGAGCTTTCCAGGCATATATGGTACACCCTCTAACGATTTTTCTATGATTTTATACAATTTTTCTAAAAACGGGACAACAACTATTTTTTTTTTCCAAACAGCATGCTGGAAATCCAAATGGTCATATTAACGTGCCGTTTTGACCCATTATACATCGGGTTCAGCTTTTGGTGTTCAAATACAAAACATTGTATTCAAAACAAGCTTTTCAATCATATATCATACATCCTAAACGGACATACGAGTGATCTTATACAATACTTACAAAATAGCCCCACAACTAGATTTCCATCTTTTTATGGTTTTACATAATTCTATTTGACACCTTTTACAAGCATGGATTTCTTAATTCATGTTGATTCTTATTTCATGATTCCTAGTAGTGTAACATTCCTACATTTAGTCATGAATGTAAGCATTTCATATAAGTTAGGCACTTCATCAAACACTTGGTGTGCATACTACTTATGCACATAATGTACAACTCTTCTAGCCAAGGTTATAACCCATTTAAGCTACTTGTTGTTTTATCAATCAAGTAACTTCATTACTTGCATACATCATCATACTAATCACACATAACATCAAATATTTCAGCAAATTTACAATTTAGAAATCAATTTCTCAACCCCCAGTTCCATATAATCTAACTTTTAGGGTTTTCATGCTTAATCTCTCTAACTACTCATGATTAATGTATTAAGCAAGCATATCAAGCATTATCAACCACAATTAGATCAAAATCACAGCTTTGTTTACCTTGTTTAAGCCTAGAAATTTTGGATCTAAGTATGCAACAAGGATGAATGACTTACCCACAATCTCAAGATGGGTTTCACAAGGCTTGAATGCTTCATAACCTTGTTTAATCTTCCAAAATCGCATCTTGGTCATTCCCAATCTCAGATTTCGATTTTTAGGATGAAGGGGAGGTTTTCACGTTCATAATATCATCCCCAATCTGATTTCCAGCTTTCATTAAAGCAACTTTCAAAAATGACAGTTTTGGTCCTTCTAGTTTGACCATTTTGAATTTTAATCCCAAAACTCACAATTTTTCACATAAAACCATATGTTATCATTTCAATAATATATTGTACCTAAAAATGTCTTAAAACATTTATATAAGTGTAATAATTATTAATATTACACTAACGCATTATTAACATCCTAACCGAGTTTAGGATTTGGGACGAAATATCGTATTTTCCCCAATTTACCAAAACATTACATCTTATGATTTCGGGATATATTTAGGTTCTAAATTGGGTCTTAACATAGTAAATCCATAATTTCCTCATAATCTCGTCATTTATTTGACACCTTGGTTAATTTTGGACATCCCGAAATTGGGATGTTACAGATTTCGGCTAAGAAGCGGTCAAATTCCTGAAGGACCCGTATGATGGGCGATCAACTCTTAGACCGGCAGACATCTTGGTATTTAGATGGATGAGGAGAAACATGCATGCTTGGATCTAACTAGGATCTCCCCTCTTGTGGGCTTGGGAGGCGCCGGTGAGTTCAAGGTGGGTCAGGCGGCCACTAAAGCTGCTGCGGGGAAAGTGAACAAGCACGAGAAAGCGTACCTGGGAAATCAACATGTGTTTGTTCCTTTTGCTTTTGACACATTTGGGTTCCTCGCCCCTGAGGCCGTTGAAACTCTATGTAGAGTCCAACGGGTCATGCATAGCAATGTTGTGACCCCTGGTTCTATGAATGTTGTTTTCACACGGCTTAGTTTTGTTATTCAGAAAGGTTTGGCGGCGCAGCTTGTTGCCCACCTCTTTTGCATGTCCGGGTGATTTGTTTTGGGTTTAATTTTCGTGTGATTTGTTATCGAAATCAATAGCTTGAGTAATGATTTATTATTATAATAAAACTACTTTATTATTTTGTCTCAATGTTCAAGACTTGGTTGAAAATATATATTTCTACATGACTTTGAATAATTATCCGACTTATAATTATTTTACAAGTTATATATAATTTTTTGAATATAAATATAATTACCAACCTAAATATTTATTTGAACGATAAATGTTTCAAACGAGTTTTTCCAACAATACAAACGGGAATATCATATCAAGACTTAACCGGGATCACTTGGGTGACTAATCATTACTCAGTTGAATCAATACCTTAAAAACTCTCTTATTATTATTAGGACACTGTTTACTTACATGCATCCTGTACGATTCAGCGTTCGTTCATCACCTGCATCAGGTGAGTCTCATGGCCTCTTTCTTTTAAATTGTTTCAAATACTTTGGGAGAGAAATCATGATACAAACAAACTTTATACTTGATATTATGGCCTACTGTATAGACGTATGATTACATGTTCTTTTCATGCCCATATCATAGTACAATTCGTTACATAAAGTATTGTCACTGTTAGTTGATTTCGATTAGTTATGGTACAAAAGGATAGCTAGTGAATAGATC
Source organism: Deinandra increscens subsp. villosa (assembly GCA_039602395.1). Classification (NCBI taxonomy): domain Eukaryota; kingdom Viridiplantae; phylum Streptophyta; class Magnoliopsida; order Asterales; family Asteraceae; genus Deinandra; species Deinandra increscens. The sequence goes on along the minus strand of JBCNJP010000012.1, from coordinate 74,705,230 downwards.
TATTTGGGTTGACAAACCCTATTTGCGATTGGTCATTCCAATCCTAAATCCATGGTTACAGTCAATAAGTACATGCCAATTATTCTGTTCCATTCGGTATTCTTGGGGAAGATGACACGAGTGGGTAAATCGGTTAGTGTTTGAAATCAATGTTCATGTTAATCATTACAAACATGGTAACCATTAACCATTAACCATTATAATATCTTGTATACCTTAAATTGTTTACAAATTTATTTCCAGAGTCTTAAAACCTGTAAACTCACCAACATTATGTTGACCATTTTAAACTCAAGTATTTCTCAGGTAACTAAGTCACAACCGATATGCAAATGGGACATCTAAACTTACGACCTGCATTTGGATGAAGTCACGGTCACATTTACTTTTCAATAAGGTCCTAATTTAGACACCGCCTATAAATTTTCTGGGCACCACCACGGTTTGACCAAACCGTGGCATATGTTCACAGCAAATCGCCAAGTTATGCCCAAAACGTGGGGTTAGGACGTCTTCGGTAAAAAGTTAACCCTAACCGCCAGGTTAAGGCCTTACCGTAGGGTTTAACCCCGAATGTTTTTGGGATCGTTGCCCGCAATCATTGAAACACTAACCCGGGGGTAAGCCCTTAACGTGGCATTTAGGCCTTTTGAGTTTTTTTGCCATCTTTTTTCTCTTTTGCTTCTAACCTTCCTTTTTTTAGTTATAAACTTTCTCTAACTTTTTAGTAACTTATAAGTGTTATATAAAATTTTAAAAAATTTATTTACATTTTTAATAACTCACAAAATATAAACGATCGTATAGTCGTATAAGTTTTTCAAACAATATAGATTAAGTATTGTATAAAGTTTATAAAAAATTTCTAGGTTTTGATAACTTACGAATATTAAAATGTTATACTTCTTTTATTAGTAACTAAAAGTTTATAATCTTCTCTCGGGAACACCAATATAAACGATCATATAGTCGTATAGTCACCAATACAACCGAACAAACAAACAAATCGACAATACAAACAAATCAACAATACAAACAAACGAATTACCAATATAAGCAAACAAATAAATCACCGATACAAGTCTGATGCATATATAATCATATAATAAAATGAGTTTGTACAAATAAGCCATCGGGCGCATGTGGAGGGTCCTGATGTACCCCACCTGCCTCCTCGTCACCCTCGTGCCCCTGCTCGATAATCACCTCAGCGGCAGCCACCGGTGGTGGCTCGATCAACGGCACCGGAACATAAGGCTGCTGACCACGTTTGCTGTCAAAACGCAAAACACGGCCGCCATCAAATATGCCGAGGATCTTCATGCAGTCACACGTCATACGACCCGCACGATGAGGAATAATTGATGGGATATGTAGCCCCTCGATATCCATATAATGGCCCATTAACTGCGTAGTCGCTGTGATGTAAGGGCCGCCGAGCAACGTGCCGCGGTACCACCAAGGATTGCCCAAACCGCCAGGTTAGCGTCACTTTTCGTACTTTCTCATACTGAGAGTCTCTGTAGTTTGTCAGATCAAAGCCCTAACCGCCAGGGTTTGGCCTAAACCTGGCGGTTAAGTCACCAATCATTGGTTCCCGTGATCTGTGTCAAATGATTAGGTGGGGTTACAAAAGCAAACTGCCAGGCTTTGCCCAAACCGCTAGGTTAAGTCTGGTGAATTCTAAAAAAATTAAGGTGTCTAAAGGCAAGGGCTTTAAATAAACTATGAACTATCGTATTCACTACTTTAATGCTTCTCAAACAATTCTATTTGAGTATTGTAAAACAATGTCATTTTAATATATTTCCCGTTGCAGCTCAATGACATACTTGGTTTTCATACGTAATCTAACTTGATAGAGGTCATTCTTTGTATCCATGACTATGACCACATGACGTACACACCTCTTTTCCCGAAAGTTCAGAGTGTGACAATATGGGTGTGTGGCTCGGCTCAAGAAAACGAGAGGAGGGGCTCTGGTTCGAATTTGTAAACGAGGAAGGAGAATAGAGTTGAGCTAGAGATGGTAAGATCAAGTTCACATGGTGGCTTGGTCTTGGGTCCTTGGCCGGTTCAAGCAAGAAGAAGGAGAGGGAAAAGTCGTCTTGGTTGGGGGGGGGGGGTAGGGAACACAATATCCATTGTGTAATAGCTAACACAAAACACAAGACAAAGGTTAATGTTTAAGGCGGTCAGAGGTTGAGGCGAAACTCAGTTAACAAATAAAAACGAACACAAAACTTACCATAACGAGTGCAACTATCACGGTAATCACACAACATAAATAAAAGTTGCATAACATACAAACTCTAGATACCATATTTCAGATTCACAGTCTTATCGTCTAACAAAATTCATCACACATCATATCAGATCATTAAGTTATGCTCTACAATAAATTTAAATATCGATTCACAAGTAAATAAGCATATTCAAATATAAGGAAATACTCAACGAGCCAGAATTAGACAACATAGATATAGTAACCATAGTGTACAGAAGGTTAAACAGTCCTTAAGTACTAGTTGTGTGGATGGAGTGTTAGCATACACTACCACCCATCAGATGCAAATATATCGTAGGGCCAGTCCATATGCCCCTTAACAGATACACATAAGTACTCTTCCAAGCACATAGATGTCCAAAACAGATAGAGACACCATGGTCTAATTGCACTGCCACACATGGTCTAATTGCACTGCCACAAATGATGTCAAGCCATCGATGTCGCAACGACAAGTCTATGAGAACCCCATAGATAGGGTTGCTTGGGTATCAGAGTAACGAAACATGATAATAACCATAATTATATAATATAACAAAAAGAATTGGTTTGTTGTGTTAGGAAATATTGTACTTCCTTTAGCCAATAAGAACTTGATATTAAAATTAGTTGGCCTTTCATAACATCACACGTCTACTGGTATGCCACGTTTATTTCTTTAACTCCACCCACGCGTTTATTTTCAAACCGTACTTTTGTTTACAGGTGTACACACTGAGACCTTTCATACAATTTAGATTTCTAATTTTCTGCCAAGTTGGTGAACATATGCTACAACTGTACACTCTTCTCCAACCTCCCTCTTAAAAAACGAATACTCTCTCTCCTTCTTTTTGAACACAATTCCTTCATCTTCTACGATCCGGTCGCCGACAACTCCCTCTCTCTCTCTGTTTAAAGGCTCCTTCTTTCCCTCTAATGGTCTCATTTGTGTCTGGTGACCGACGCTTTGTAGTGCGGTAACATGTATTTCTTTGTAATGGCGATTTCTTGGTATTTTTGCGATGGTAAAGAGGGTTTTGTGGCGGACGGACTACAGTGTTACTACGTTTTTTTTGGTGATTATGAGGTTTGGTTTGATTCTCAGTTTGTTTTTTTTGTTTTAGGCAATGATGGTGGTGTGGCAGCTTAGCGAAGATGTCGTGTTTATCTTTGCCACACAGAACCAGAGCCCTCTTAGCGTTGTATTGTTGTACGATTTTGCGGGTTAGGATTTGTTTTGAAGAGGTTTGTTTCAGAACTGTTCGTTTGAGGTTTTTATTTATGGGTTTTTTACGATGCGTGGGATTTTTGGGGTTTAGGATTTGTTTTGAAGGGCTTACCCTTAAAGCTTTAATCTGGATATATTTTTTATGAAGGTGCATATGGGATTTTGATTTCAAAGAAAGTTGTAGTCGATGTTAAAAGTGAGTTCATTCTTTAGTTGATAATATCTCGATTTGGGCTTTGCATGTGCAAACTTCTGTGGTTTTTTTTTGAGTAAATTACATATTATAACCTTTAGACTTATTAAAATTATGGATATTAACCTTTTCCAAAACTTGTTACATAAAACAACCTTTAAAGTAATTTTCTTTTTGGAATTAGACCTTTTCATTAACTCTCTTAAATCTCACCGTTAAAAAAGACATGTGCCAAACACATGAAGGGCATAAGCGTAAATTTACCATTAAATAAAAAATAAAACTTGCTGAAATCACTATTAGGTAAATATACAGTGCCATAGTTGATTTGTTAGAAATCACTATTAGGTAAATATGCAATAAAATATTATGCCTGAATTTAAATAAAAACCGAAAATGTTATACAATAATTAACTTTTTAAAGGGAACAACTGCGTTTTATATAAGAAAGCAAATTAGTTTTTTTTTATAAAAAAACCAACGCATGTGGGGGGGGGGGGGGGGGGTTAATGGTAAATTTACACTTATGCCAATCATGTGTTTGGCAAATGTCTTATTTAATGGTGAGATTTTAACAGAGTTAATGAAAAGGTCTAATTCCAAAAAGAAAATTATTTTAAAGGTTGTTTTATGTAACAAGTTTTGGAAAAGGTTAATATCCATAATTTTGATTAGTCTAAAGGTTATAATATGTAATTCACTCTTTTTTTT
>JBCNJP010000012.1:74674105-74700329 GCA_039602395.1 Deinandra increscens subsp. villosa | reverse complement strand
ATAGGGTTTTTGTTTAACGGAATAGAGATTGTGCGAATAGATTACATTTTACCTAAAATTATGCATCAGTTGTTGATTGGATTTCAATTGTTGATCGTCTTTGTTTTCAAGGATTAGGGCTTTTGTTTAACAGATTGATTCATAAACAAAAATAGACAAACAAGTATATAACAAAAAGTGGGTTTCATACTACTGATTCCAATTCCATACACAAAATTATTTCCTAATTTACATGTTCATTCCTAAAAAAACAAAAGACAGAGCAATTGCGGGTTGAGGTTCACGGTGTAGGATCGTTGATTACTCAGAGAAATAATCAGAACAAGAACTCTTTACATGCAGATCACAACCATGCGGAATGAAGTTGTATCATACTTGTTTTACTTAAGCTTTGTTTTACTTATACTTGTAGTTTGATTGTATTGATTGCATAAACTAGTGAACACAAGATAATAAATTTCTCGGTACTATTTGCATTAACTCAAGTTCAAACTGTTACAAGTGTAAGCACTGAAACGGGTTACAATCTGGTACTTGTGAATGAACTAGCTAACAACTATAAATAGTACTAAGGAGATCAACTACAGCCGTTGATCTCATACGGGTTAATCTAACCGTATATAAAAGTCAAACAATAAACTTACTAAAAGAACATTAGTAAACATACAAAAGAGGAAATGTGCAAAATGTATTTATCTATAAGTAGGAGACGGCTAGGATGTGACTTTGGAAGAATGAAAGTTGTTGCAGGTCTGAATTCTGCAAAAGTAATATTCCAGTACTTTTCCGGTTGAACTCTTTATTCTGTTGGATAAAAGAGTTCACCCGGAAATGTTCTTCCGGTTGAGCTTCCGGTTGACCAAAGCTTCCGTTTGAGCGTTCTTCCGCTTGAACATAACTTCAACCGGAAATCTTCGTCTTGATCCGGTTGACTCAGAAAATCATTTCCTTACAATCTCCCCCTAAGATGATGCTGCCAAAATTTGTCCTCTGTATGTTGTTCTTCAAAAATTGACTATCTCCAAGAACTTCATTCTTCAGGAGATGGTGGCCTTTCAAATTGAATCCTTGTTTTGTTCAATTCTCTCATGATCCTCCTTGTTTTAAAGTCTCTGGTTGAAAGAAGTGGTCGTTTAGCAATGGACTTCTTCCTTCCAGGTGAAACACCAGAGGCAGGATTAGCAGATGGATTGACAGTTTCAGTTGGGACTTTTTCTTTCCCTTTATCTGCATGAGAAGAGGTTTGAACAAAACTTGTTGCAGCTGGCTCAGTAGGTTCAGAAGGTTTTGTTGGAGATATGGTGGGTGGTTTCATGGCTTGTGGTTGTGGGGTTGAAGAGGTGGAGTGTTTTGGTGGAGATGAAGGTTGATTATACTTCCAGGTAGGAGGACAGGGTTTAGGCTTAGCAGGGGTGATATCAGTCCAGTTATCTAACCTGTATTTTGGATGAATATACTTGGGCTTGGTAGATCTGGATCCCCTGGGCCTAGGGTTCATTCCCCTGGGTCTCTGGGAGTAAAATCTGGAAGATGGAGTGGGAACATGGGAGGCTGAGTGCTTGAGTCTTTCCAACAAGTTGGAAGGGAGAGACTCAGCAAGTAGATCAGATTCTTCAAAGGGTTCTGGCTTTATGTATGTAGATGAGGGGTTACCTGTGACTGTCTCAGATGGCAATGGCATTTGGAGACTTGGAATCACAGCAAACTCTGCTCCTTTTACTTGTTTGAGCAGCTCATCTACAATTTTACATGTGTCTTTAGCCTTCATCTTCTCTACTTCAGCAGCAGGCTTGAGACATCTGATGATGGCACATTTCTTGATTCTTTCCAATAGCTCCAAGTTGTCTAAACTCTTGTTTAAGACAGTTGGCATTTTGGAAGCTATGTTGATCAGCCTGTTTTTCTCCTGTTCATCCAGTTTAGCAAGGTCATAGACCTGCATTCTCCATTCAATTGATCTCTTCCTCGCTTCATCTACCATTCCTTCAACCACAAAATCATTAGAGAAAAGATCTAGATCTGCCAAGAAGTTGTTGTATTGAATATTTGATTTGGCTTCTTCTGATCTTATTCTGGATTGATTATCTTCCCAGTCATGGACGAAATCTTCTTCAAGTAAATCCTCCATAGTCTCTTGTTCTTCTGACTGGTCAGAATCAACCATAGTGTCTAATGCTCTTGGTTGAGGAGTTATGCAATCCTGACTCTTCTTCAGTCTGATCATCCTCCTTGATTTGTTTTGTTTCTTTCTTTTAAAGTTTAGAGGAGGCTCTGAGTCTGAAGTGGAATGCATTTGAATCAGTGTTTCAGCAATCTCAGCTTCAGTTGAGTTTTCCGGTTGAGTCTTTTCCAGTTGAGACTTTTCCGGTTGAGACCCTTCCGGTTGAACTTCAGCCGGAGATTTTGTACTTGTGTTTTTCAGTACATTGCTGATTACATCCGTTGTAGCTTCTTCTCCTTTTTCAGCTTCTTCTTCTTCAGTCTGAGTGACCGAAGCATCATCAACCACATCTTCATGAACCATATCAACAACTGGTTCAGAGGCAATGTTAGTTGTGATCTCATCCACTTTAGATTTGGCAAATGCCTCCTCTTGTGGAATAATCACGTTGGTCAAGAAATGCTTGACCCGCAGAATGCTCTCTGGCTGAGCACCTGCAACTAACATTGTTGCTTCAATCATTCCCAACAGGCTTGGATCCTGTGGAAATATCTTCATCAGTGAGCTCATCTTCACCTTAGTCAACCCATCAGCAACTGAAAAGGGGTCAACATCAGCCAGTTTGAAGGCTGTATGCCTTACATCTTCCGGTAGAGGCATTGTATGATCAACTTCTTCTTCTTCAGTTGTAGTTGCAGCAGCAGCAATGTCAGGTGTTGGAGAATTAGTCTTCTCCCCCTTTTTGGCAGCATCAGCTTCTACAGCCTGACCTCCAAAAGGAAATGGGTTCAAAGAACTAACCTCAGCAGAATGCTGTGCAACCGGTTGAGATTTCGGTGTAGGAGAAGTTTCCGGTTGAGCAGTTGGGGCATCAACAGGAACTTCTGGAGCTTGAGCAGCAGCAGGAGATGACATTACGAGGCTGGCAACAGTCGAATTAAGACTAGTTACCTGAGCCTGTAGTGATTTGTACAAGACCGTCAATTCAGTAAGTGTTAAACTATCCTCAACTGGAATTTTACCAGTATCATAGGAAAAAGATGGACCATCAACCCTAGGTTGATCAAGTCCACCACCCTGGTTTTCTTGGCGCCTGGGATTCCCCTCAACTGTAGTTTTCCCCTTAGGATCCACTAGGGGATCTTCCGGTTGAACTAAAGTGTGGGTTGCCATGGATTGGGTCTTATTGATGTTACTACCAACATCAAAGTTCAATGAGAAACTTTGAGTGGCAGCAGCCCTTTCCACATGAATCTCATCTAAACTCCTGAGATTCACCTCCTTGGGTGAATGGGGGTTAGATGTAGCAGTGTGAGTGTCACTCAGAATGTTCCCATGTAATGTGGTGCTTGGGTTAATAACACCATCATTTGTGACAACTCTTTCTACATCATCATTCACAGGTGAGAAGTGTGAAGTATAGGGTGAGAAAGTGGATGGGGATTGTACATCCATTTGAAATGACTCCCCCTCAAAAGAAGGTTCATCAACCAGTTTAAATCCCAATTTGGCTGACCCAAATGGCTGTGTGCCAAGGGTTGGTTCAGGGCTGGAGGTAATAGGTTGCAAGAGAGGAGTAGGCTCCTGCACAACCTTTTTGAGCCTTTTGAGCTTTGTAGGTTTTGGGGAAGGGGGGATGATGGGAATTGATGGAGGGTCTGATTCTCTTCTCCTTTTTCTTTTGAAAATTAAGGTTGGCTTATCAGAAGGAGAAGGTGGTTGATCAGTGGTGGGTTCAACAACTGTGGATTGTACAGTGTTGTCCACTGGAGCAAGTTGCTCTTCAGAAGCATGTGTTTCCGGTTGAGAACTAGGTTCTCCTTGTTCAACCGGAATCACCCTTTGGATTGGCATGGGATGGTCAGTATCCCTCCCAAGGAAAGGCTTCTTGTTTGTGGTTAATTTAGAAAAAGTATTTTCAGATAATGCTCTTGGAACCAGCAGCATGTTTCCTTCTAAATTAATTTGGGGGTATTTTTCTTGCAAAATGTAAGTTAAAAATCTAGGGTACATGTAAAAAGCAAAATTCTTTGCATTACCCTTTAAAGCATTAAAGATTACAGCAGAAAAATTGTATACCTCCCCTTTCACCACAGCATAAAATGCAGATGTTTCAGAGAAATGGCTACTGAGCAAGCATCTGCATTTTAGTGGGTCGTGTGACTAAAATTTTAGTGGGTCAAATGGGTCAATTAAGATAAAAATTAAATATTTACCTAAATAATGGGTCAATTTGGGGTCAAATGGGTCAATTAGATGTGTTTTAAACTGAAATTTCTACACGTTATAAAAAAACCACTAAAATTTTAGTCACACGATCCGAAATTATCCAAAATTACTTTAATACGTTCTTAAATTATTAATGTTTCAGAGAAGAAGAAACAAAATCGGAAGAACTAGAATTCTTCAGAAAAAAGAGTTCATCCGGATTGAGAGAAAATGAACAGAAACGGATGAATTGACTGGAATTAACAAACAATTAAGTGAAATTAATATAAAGGTTAAACATATCACAGAAAAAAATAAAACCAAATATTTGGTTTAATCACTTGACCCTCACAAGTCACAACCCCCTCTTCAAGGAGTTCTGTTGTATTCAGCGGCCCTACGGGCGATAATAACCGCCTCTTTCAGAACATCAGCCTTAAGCTTGTAAATTAAAAATCAATTCATTACAATTACTCTTTAATCTGGAACCCTAAAGAGGTTAATCATTTCCCACACCACTAGAAGCTTGAAATCTTCTCCGGTTTCATGTAAGTAGAGTTCGAACGCAACGAACAACAGGTCTTCCTTGGTTTGGTTCTCCTCTTCATTCTCTTTGTATATCCTGTTGAATGTTTTGATTTTCTGGTAATCAAATTAACAAGTCAAAATTAAAGGAAGAAAGTCAAAATTAGCCACTGCGTCATTTTATGTGGTTTATGTTCCCCTATTTAATTTTCACCTTCGAATACATAGTCAAATAAACAATGTTTTTAGCGCCAGACTTGATTCATGCAGATTCGTTTGTATACTCAAGAATGCATATGTACACGATCATGTTTTTTATATAATTTTGTTTTTTGTGCAGATAATTGGCAGAAAAACAACGGGTTATTTCTGCAATTATTAATTGGTAGAAAAACAAAGAGCTATTTCTCCAATTATTAGTCTTGGATGGACAAAGACCAAATTACCCTTGGGGTTAACGGCTGGGATGGATACAAGTTTAACAAAGGGCTATTTCTACAATTCGTGTTTCTAAAAAAGGACGAGAAACATAATAAACTGGGTTAAAGGGCACGTTTCATAAGTTACCTCAAACACAAAGGGCAATATATGTAATTTGCTCCAAAGTAAATGTTACTTGTGAAAAACTCATCAAACCCACTAGGTAATGGTTTCATTCTTATGCAAATCTTTACAAAAATTGATGAAGTGAAAAAGAGTAAGAAAAAATCATCAAACCCACTAGGTAATATTTTCATGCTTATGAAGATCTTTACAAAATTGGTAAAGTTAAAAAGAGGACAATCATTTTTCTTTTGGACGGGGAAAATTTTATTAGGAAAAAGCTAGCAATAAAGATACATAAAAAAGGAATGATACATAAAAAAGGAAAAGGAATGATACTACAAGTATCTCAATTTTTGTTTAATAATTATTGTAACATATGTAGAAATTTTATAATAATTAAAAGATTAACAAAAAGGAAAAGTTAAAACAAGTATCTCAATTTTTGTTTAGTAATTTTTGTTTTTTTAGAACGACAGTGATTTTATTAAAAGCTCAAAAGAGCAAGAAAAAAAAATTACAAGATAATCAAAGGATTACAAATCCACTCGGACCAACGAGCACTAATTTTGCTTTGCCTAGAAGAAAACCAACTAAACGTATGAAAAATAATAGAATCAATGATATTGCCGTTTCAAAACTTTATCGGATGAAAAACAGAGTCATTCCAAATCTTTTAAATCTACCATCAAACACAAAACATAACCATATAAAGCACCTCTTTAACAATGATCCCAGTTTCCTTAACATCGAAGTTGAAAATTTCATTACTCGAAGTCTCGAACCATTAGATGACATGGAGATGCATGCCACATGCACAAAACTTAGCATTGGTTGGGGGGTGCATGTAGGGTAGAGATTTGTGGGGGCGTGTGCAAATGAAAAGTTTATTTTTTTATCTCTCATCTCTCACAAACATATATATAATGTATTTAATAGAGTTTAGATACAAAGGATGAATATTTTAACATTGGGATTAAAAACGACATGTATAAAGAATTTGTTGGAATTTATAAAAATATGATGTAACATGGATTATGCTTGTATATGGAAAGTGCATAACTTAGCGATAGAGTTTGTGGTGATGTTATTATTTATTATTAAGAAATCTCCATTCATTCCTGCCTATAAAAACAGGCATCCCATTAAAAAAAAATAAGAAGAAAAAAAAAAGAAATTAATATAATATTTCTAGATCCACACAATATATATCAGTTTTAGCCTTTAGCCTTTTAGCCTGTACAAAAAGGAAGCAAAATCACCCAATGGCGCCTACCCAATTTTCATTACATCCTCTTCTTAGTTCTACCATGGAAGACATTACGCATAGAACCGTAAGAGTCAATGGAATCAACATGCATGTTGCTGAAAAAGGAGAAGGCCCAACAATCCTCTTCCTCCACGGCTTTCCGGAACTCTGGTACACCTGGCGCCACCAGATCCATGCCTTTGCTGCCCTCGGCTATCACTGTATCGCCCCAGACCTTCGAGGCTATGGCGACACAGATGCCCCGCCATCCCCAACAAGCTACACATGTTTCCATGTTGTTGGGGACTTGGTGGCACTCATAGACTCGATGGGCGGCGAGGCGGTGTATCTGGTGGCGCATGACTGGGGTGCCATGATTGGATGGTACCTATGCATGTTTAGGCCGGAAAAGGTGAAGGCTTATGGGTGCATATCGGTACCGTTCCGGCCTAGGCACCCCAAGATGAAGCCGGTAGAAACCATGAGAGCCTTTTTTGGTGAAGATTACTATATGTGCAGATTTCAGGTCAATCTCTTTCTTAGTTACTTCTTTTCTGCTTTAAAATGTTAATAACTCGCACACAAATCTTCTGTTTTGACTTTTGTGGTATCATATCCTACAAAATATATTATCATATTTTCTTACTTTTTAAGCTTCTTTAAACAATGCTACCTTAAACCATTACAAGATTTATATTCTTCCTATAGAAAAAAAAACAAGATTATATTTAAGGTTCTTTAATGGTTGCTACATTAGACTATTACAAGATTTTTTGGTGGAATGAGAGTTGCTGTTCAGATAAAAAAAAAGATTTATGTTCTTCCATAAATCATTTATAATATTCCTTCACAATATTCCATGTTATATACTTTTATATATATATATATATATCTATATATATATATATATTATATGTGAAAAGTTCATTGTAGACACCCCCATAAGTGTAGACAGGTAGACACCCTTTTTCACCATTAGATCTCTTGATCTAATGGTTGTGATTAATTTTCTTTTTTCTTTTTTTCTTTTTTCTCATTAATTAGAAACTTTCACATGTGAAAAAGAGCTATTTCACATGCGAAAGTGTCTACAATGAACCTCACCCTATATTATATATATATATGCTGTTCAAAAAAAAAAACTTATATATATATGGTGTCCACACAATTTCAAGATGAATTCTCCGGATATCTTAGATGTGTGGACGTATACCGGATTTATTCCATCTTTTTTGCACCACTAATTACGTTCTTAAAAAACGGGGTCTTTTTCGAACTTTTCATACATGCAAACCGTCGTTTAACTTTTCTAGACGGGATGCTTGACTTTTCAACGTTTGAAAAACTCAAATGATCGTCCGACACAACCTAATACGGCCATCCGAAATCTCTGAGAGGGTGTAGGAATAGCAACATATATAGTTCGGTAATTAAAAGTTACACCGTTAAATTTTACCTATTAGATCATATAGTTTGGTGAATTAAAGTTACACCCTTAAATTTTACCGGTAGTAAATAAAATTATTTACTGTATAGTGAGTGTATTTGTTGTAGGGTAAAGGAGTTTCAGAACAGACATAAATGCTGGCATAGTTATAATTACTTGTATGAACGCACTAAACGAAACAAACGACATAGAATTTAATGTAACAGGTAACATGGGTTGTTATCACCGGTGAACATTAACTTCCCTTTTTATTATTTCACATGTTAAGTTTTCTTTTTTCGTTAAAAAAAAAAGTGAAAAATAAGTTTCCTTTTTATTTCACATGTTAATGTGTGTAATTGTTCAGGAAGTTGGAGTTATGGAAGATGAGATCAAAAGATGTGAAACAGCAGAATTGCTTAAGAAAATTCTAACAGATAAGACACCAGGACCGCCTTGTTTGCCCAAATCCGACCCGTTTGGATTAAAAGCTTTGAACGGACCATTGCCGCTGCCAGAATGGTTATCCGAAGATGACATCAAGTATAATGTTGACATGTTTAACAAAACGGGATTCACAGGCGCCTTGAACTATTATCGCGCTTTGGATCTGTATGTATTTTCAACCACCTAACCTGTCCTACCACTTTTGTCAAATGCATTTTTTATGGTCATTATTTCATTTATTTGGATAGGTTGGCCAAGTGTGTTCTGGGTCAGGGTTGATTTTAAATGGGGCCTGATTTTTAGTCACATCTAATCCCCCACAAGCTTTATACCCTTGACAATTTGTTTATAGCCACTTGGCTTCAATCTTTGAAACTAAGGTTAATTATCGACAAGCTTTTCACACGTGAGAAAACCACATCCTCACCAAATGAAGATGAGTGAAAACTAATGTAAAAGTAGAAATTCAGTAGAAAATAGAAACCACGTCTAATGACCTAATGATGTCTTTACACTTTTGGCCAATCTTATGTGTTTAGAGACACAAGACCAGGCTTTGCTAGAAGTAGTTTGAAAATGGTTGGATTTTGACTGATTTTTCGAGTCATCTAGCTTCTAATCATACATTAATTGTGCTGATAACATGTTTTTGTGTTTAACTTAGGAATTGGGAGCTAACGGCGGCTTGGACCGGAGCACAAGTGAAAGTACCGGTGATATATGTAGTTGGGGATGAGGACATGGTGTATACAACACCAGGGCTAAAGGAGTATGTGCATGGTGGTGGGTTCAAGAAAGATGTGCCATTGCTTCAAGATATTGTGGTTATGGAAGGTGTGGGTCACTTTCTGAACCAGGAAAAGCCTCAAGAATCCACCACTATCATTCATGATTTCATCAAGAAGTTTTAACAACCAACCACCAACCACCAAATTGCTAATGTTTTATGTACTTCTACTTCTACATATGGTTGGGAATGAAGTCAATGGTTCTGTTTATTAGCTTAACTTTGTATAATTGATCTAGGAGTGTTAGCAATTTCATGGAAGATAATGTTGCTCCTATGATTAACTATGTACCTTAAGGGTATTTATGTGATTTGAGTAGCCAATTTTCTGTTAAGTTTAGAATCCTTCATGGATTCCATAATTGTGTGTGTGTGTTTTGAAAGTGCAGAGAGCAAATTACAATAATATACAAACTTGCATTGACTGAAATGTCAACATACAAGGGGTTTTTATACCCATATTTGACGCTAATAAACCGCCATATAATTGACACAACGGTTGGTAATTAACTGCCTAACCAACCTTATCCAAACTGTCTATAACTGTCCTATATCGGACTTACGTTCTAATTTGTAACACCAAATTTGTTTAAGTACATAGATAATAATATATGCTTCTAGCTTCCTTAATGGGTTAAACATAATGCTTCCAAGAATACCATCCCCTAAGCCTGATTTGTTCTTCCTCCTTCCTCCATCTAACTGGCAGGACCAGAATCGGGTGGCTAGTCCCTGATTGCCGTAACCTTTTTCTTCCTTGACTTGCTTCCATCAACTAGTTCTTCTTCATGCCTTCGCTTGTTAAAATTTCTTAACTACTACACTCACCTTCTTCGAATTTTGCTTCCATCTTAATTGCTTCAATTTTTTTGGTCTCCTTGTATTGCTATTCCAATGATTTCAAATATCTAAGTATAGGAGTCAATGTTTCCCGCCATTAGTTCACTCAAACTCAAATTACATGCGATAAAAAGCCAAGCTTTCTTTTCTGTTGCAGCCTAATACCCATCAAATGTTTGAACCGACATATAGAGATTGTACATATCTATGTTTTTCCCATTGAGAGTAATCGGGAAAGGCTTATTTTTTCTTAGGTAACTTCGAAAGGAACCACTTAACGAGATGGTCAAATTCTTCTTTTATCTTTTCTTCCTCCATGGCCCCAATGCACATCATCTTCAATAGATCCAAGAACGTGATGCAATCCTTCTGTTAAGTTTTGGACAGGTTTGTAATTCTCAAGAAAGTTGAGGGGTTGAATATGTAATTTTCTTATTACCGTTGAAAGTTAGGTAGTTAGGTTTAGGTATAAAAGAGAGATCGAGCTGAGTTCTTCATGTTGTTGTAATCTCAATTCAATTCATTTCTTGTTAGTAATAAAAGTTCTTTTCCTGTCAATCATCATCTTTTCGATTTCAATTGTTTCGATCCTGTGTTACCAATTTCAATTGGTATCAGAGCCCTGGATCAATCGAATTGAAATTTCTCTGGTTCATCGCAATCTCCGTTTTCAATTTCTCTTTCGGTCAGAATAAAGGGGATCTAGGATCTCCTCAAGTTTGAGATCAAGATTCGTCGTTTGCTATCCTCACCTTACCGATCTCCAAGATCATCTCCGAGAAGACCTGCAAGACAAGAGATGGGAGATGCCACAGCAGGAGGGGGAAATCGACAAGTAAAAGAGAACTTCACAACCATACCGTTGTAGTGCCCGATTCTTACACAGACGAATTACATCTGGTCTGTGAAGATGAAGGCAATATTCTGTTGGATTAGGTGTCTAAGCCTATAACTATAATTAATAGCAGCACAGTCCTTTTGGGTTGCCCTCAAGACTCAGCAAATGGAGAATTAAATAAAAGGAAGAAAGTAATAGTTTTGTTAATTATTATAGTTTAATAATTAACTAGATAAAACTGTTGGGGAAGATAATTAACAGTTTGTTAATTAAAGGGATTAAATTGTAAATTAATAGTATTAGGAATTTCGAAATCCCTTATGGATTAAAGGGAATTTCGAAATTCTTAGCTATCCCACATTGGTGGAACTATTAAATGGATAGGTTCCTCAAGCCTATAAATAGGGGCCTTGAGATCTCATTCCAATTTGCACCAAAGGGTTGAGTATTCCCCATTCTCTTTCTCCCTCCTTTGTGGCTTAACCAAATTCGATTTTGGACTAACCACTTCTAGTTTAATATTCTCCCTTTGGAGTTCTTGGGTGTGATCCCATTAGAGGCACGACGCTTGTGGTGCTAGCTTCCCGACATCGTTCAAGGGGATTGTGTTAGTTGTTTGCTATAACAACTAAAAGGTATGTAACTCTGTCTATTTTATTTACTTGGGTATTTATTTTTCGCAATAGACTAGGGTTTATTATTTGTTCTTAGTTGTAAGTTCAATAGAGAAAACATAGATCCTGGTTTTAGGTTGCATGCGCCCTTAAGAGTTTAAGTATGCTTGTAGTGCCTGAAACCCATCAGTGGTATCAGAGCATAAGGCTTGTTTTCTGTTGAATCTGCTATGACTAGGAATGAATTCTAGTTTGAGGCTTAGAAATTTAGAGATTTTGGTTAGGAGGCTAGTCAAATTCGATTTTGATATGTTAGGATTTTAGTTAACCTAATTTTCCTCCTAAAATTTCTAGTGCCTTAGGATAAATTAATTAGATTAATAGTTATCCTATAATATATATATGTATATAATAGTTAATAGATAATTAATGGTATTGGATATACATATATACAAATTTCGAAAAGAGTAGATATATATATATATATATATATTATTAATAGATAATTAATAGTATTAGATATATATATATATGTAATATGTAATTTTCGAAAATAATACTAGATCATATATATATAATTTTCGAAAATGATAGATATGTATATATATATATAATTGTTAATAGATAATTAATGGCATTATATATATATATATATGTAATTTCGAAATTCTCTATATATATATTCCATGGGTTTATTTCCTAATAAACCTTGTATTTTGAAAAGTTTAAAATACACCTTATACTATATGTAAAAGATTAATAATTACTATATGTATAAGAATAAAGTCAGTCGACCAATAGTAGGCCTCATTCACGAAGCTGGTCTATAAGGGGGGTATAAGGAGATTGTCTATAAAATGGCAGTCGAATGGGTGTACATTCCTCACCCACCGCTCCCTTGACTAGTGGAGGGTCGTTAGCCGAACGGGTCAGATAGGACTAAATTAATAACATTAAAAGTATAATGATATTGAAAGTAACTAAACCTATATTTATTACTCTTAGTTACTTTAGGAAAAATGTGAAATTGTATGCTAACCCATGAAATTGCACATTACACTTTATAAGTCGTTAGTGGAGCGTGCGTGGTTAACCAGCACACTAATAGGGACTAATAAAGAGTGGTAATGGGTATCTCAAGAATTATCATTGTTGATGGAGCGCGTGTGGTTAACCAGCACATCAATTGAGATGATAAATGACGTTGAGGTTTCCAAGCAGATTTGCATGGTTATTCACATCTTGTTTGTGATCCTCGGTATCCCAGTCACAAATAGAAGAGCATATTCCGAGATTAAACATGCCATTGAATAGTTTCAATGAATCTCAAAAGAATAATCATACATTATATAATTTGCAATTAGATTACGGCATCCCTTCTCTAAGTTGTGAATTTTATAAGTTGTACTCCTAATTATTCTTATCTAACTTATCCACCCTCTACTAAGAGAAATGACTACTCTAATGGATACTGCTGCTTCCTCCTCCTCCTCCACCCACAACTTCTCCCTACTGAATATCTGCTCCAAAGTCATATTGGATGGTGCCAATTATAGTGACTGGATGCGCAACATCAAGATGGCCCTTCGTTTTGAAGACAAGGAGTATGTCCTCGAAGAAGAACTTGTAGAAGTAAACGAAGAGACCGCCAGTGCTGATGAATTAGCCGCGTACGAGCAACACAAGAAGGATGCATCAAAGGTTGCTTGCGTCATGGTTGCCACTATGATCCCTGGATTGCAAAGGTACTATGAGGATTACTGGTCGTACGAGATAAACAAGGACCTTATGGAAAAGTTCCATAAGCGAGCTCGTCAAGAGAAGTACGAGATAGTAAGGTTCCTCATATCTAGCAAGATGAAAGAAGGGGAGTCAGTTAGCGCTCACGTGCAAAAGATGCAACGTTACGTGGAACGCCTTGAGAAGCTGAATGTGCAAATCGATCAGGAGTTGGCTATTGACATAGTCCTGAACTCCTTACCTAGTTGTTATGATCAGTTCATCTTGACCTATCATTTGAACAACAGTGAGACCACTTTGGCTCAATTGCACAATCTTCTAAGAACGACTGAAGCAGGAATGAAGGGGAAGAATATTGTTCCCGCTCCTGCTAATACTCCTGTTCTAGCCATTGGTCAGGGAAAGGGGAAGAAGAGGAAAGGTCCTCCTAAACAGAACTGGAAGGGAAAGTCTCAGCCAAAGCAAGGTTCTGAAGTTGCCCCTGTCTCTGATCCCAAAGAGGCTACTTGTTTTTATTGCAATGAGAAGGGTCATTGGAAAAGAAGCTGCCCAAAGTATCTGCAAGATCTTAAGGATGGCAAAGTGAAGCCATCTTCTGCAGGTACATACACTATTTCATCTAATAACTCATTATCTTCTAATTCTTGGGTCCTTGACATAGGATGTGGATTCCACATTTGCTCTGTTTTGCAGGGACTAAGAAAAAGTGAGGATGTGGAGCATGGTAGAATGAACTTGATCATGGGGAATAGGCGATCTTCACCTGTCACCAAGATTGGAGTTTATAGTCTTGTGCTTAGTAATGGTGTTACTTTAGAGTTATTGAATTGTTGCTACTCGTCAGAAATGACACGAAACATTATTTCTTTTCATGCATTGTTTAAACAAGGTTTTGGTTTTTCTTTTAATAATGAGAATGGTTCCGTTTCTGCTTATAAGAATGGTGTTTTCTATTTTGAAGCTTTACCTTGTAATGGTGTGTATGAAACTGTGACATGTGTAGACAACTTAGGCAATAGTGTGTTTCAAATTGATTCGTCTAATGGTATAGAAAAAGCATGTTTGTGGCATTGTCGTCTTGGACACATTAGCAAAAAACGCATGGAACAGCTCCAAAAGTATGGGGTGTTAGAGTCTTTTGACTTGAGGTCAGAAGATACGTGCGAATCTTGTCTTCTGGGTAAGATGACAAAATCACCTTTCACTGGATCTTGTGAAAGAGGTGAAGGTTTGTTGGATCTCATACACACGGATGTGTGTGGGCCCTTCAGATCAGTCACAAGAGATGCTAATCGATTCTATGTGACTTTCACTGATGATTATAGTAGATATGGATATGTCTACCTAATCAAGCATAAGTCAGAAACTTTTGAAAGGTTCAAAGAGTTCAAGCAAGAAGTCGAGAATCAACTAGGCAGGAAGATAAAGATGCTCAGGTCGGATAGAGGCGGAGAGTATCTTAGTATCGAGTTCCTCGACTATCTTAAGGAATGTGGAATAGTTTCACAATTGACACCTCCTAGGACACCACAACTTAATGGTGTAGCTGAGAGACGCAATCGAACCTTGTTAGACATGGTTCGTTCCATGATGGGTCGAGCTTCACTTCCAATCACATTCTGGGGGTATGCCTTGGAGACTGCCGCCCATATCCTTAATCTTGTCCCAACAAAGAAAGTTGCCAAAACACCTCACGAAATGTGGACGGGAAAGTTCCCTCACTAGCACATATCAAGGTTTGGGGTTGTGAGGTTTTCGTTAGACGAGAGACTCACGACAAGCTTGAACCTCGAAGTGAGAGGTGTGTTTTCATCGGTTATCCACAGAAGTCTTTTGGATATTTGTTCTACAGACCAAGTGAGAACGTGGTTTTTGTAGCACGAAGAGGAGTCTTTCGCGAGAAAGAGTTCATATGCAAAGAAGACAGTGGGAGCCATGTTGATCTTGAAGAGACTCAAGAGTCAACCGATGAAGGAACTTCTGAGACCGCTAGGGTTCAACCAGAGGAAGAGATTCCAGTTAAACCAGTTGACAATTCATTACCTCTTAGGCGTTCTGAAAGAGTTAGCGTCCGACCTGAGTTCTATGGTTTCCATATAACTGCAGAGAGTGACACGTTTATCAGTGATAACACACTGGTAAATTTGGATGAGCCAGCTAACTACAAGGAAGCCATGACGGGCCCTGAGGCTGCGAAATGGAAAGAGGCAATGGATAGCGAGATACAGTCCATGTATGACAATCAAGTTTGGAACTTGATTGATGAACAGCCTGGTCGGAAGACAGTTGGTTGTAAATGGATCTTCAAAAAGAAGACCGATATGCATGGTAATGTAAGCACATTCAAAGCACGACTGGTGGCAAAGGGATTTACTCAAACCCCAGGGGTTGACTATGATGAGACCTTCTCACCAGTAGCTAAGATAAAGTCTATTAGGATAATGCTGGCCATAGCTGCGTTTCATGACTATGAAATCTGGCAGATGGATGTCAAAACTGCCTTCCTAAATGGGAAGCTGGCTGAGGATGTTTACATGAGTCAGCCAGAAGGTTTTGTAGATGCAAAGTTTCCTAATAGAGTGTGCAAGCTTGAGAAATCCATCTATGGATTAAAACAAGCATCTCGCAGTTGGAATCTTTGCTTCGATGAGAAAATCAAAGAGTTTGGATTCTCTAGAAGTGAGGATGAGTCCTGTGTATATGTCAAAGCTAGTGGGAGTGTAGTAACCTTCCTAGTGTTGTATGTTGATGACATACTCCTTATAGGAAATGACATTCCAACCTTGCAGGAGGTTAAGTCCTGGCTTGGAAAGTGTTTCGCTATGAAGGATCTAGGAGAGGCTGCATATATTCTGGGGATAAAGATTTCAAGGGATAGAAGTAAAAGGCTAATTGGACTGAATCAAAGTACATACTTGGACAAAGTAATGAAGCGATTCTGTATGGAAAATTCAAAGAAAGGAGATTTACCCATCCAGAGCAATACCAAACTGAGTAAGACTCAGAGCCCGAGTACAGATGAAGAAATAGCGGAAATGAGTAGAGTTCCATATGCTTCCGCCGTTGGATCTATTATGTATGCTATGACATGTACTCGTCCTGATGTGTCTTTTGCCTTGAGCATGGTTAGTCGTTATCAAGGAAATCCAGGTAAAGCTCATTGGGTTGCGGTAAAGAATATTCTTAAGTATCTGCGAAGGACTAAGGACTGGGTCCTAGTACTTGGTGGCAGTGATACATTGAAAGTGACTGGGTATAGTGACGCCAGCTTTCAGACAGACAGAGACAACTTTCGATCTCAATCTGGCTGGGTCTTTACCTTGAATGGAGGAGCAGTGACTTGGAAGAGTTCCAAGCAAGAAACGGTGGCTGATTCTACTTGTGAATCAGAGTACATAGCAGTGAGCGAAGCGTCAAAGGAGGCTATCTGGTTAAAGAACTTCATCGGAGATCTTGGAGTTGTGCGAACCATTAAGGAGCCGATTGAACTTTTCTGTGATAATGAAAGTGCAGTTGCTTTGGCAAAGGATGCAAGAAGTGATCGCAATTCAAGGCATATCGACAGAAAGTATCATTTCATCAGACATAAAGTAGAAGAAGGGTACCTCGTCATGAAGAGGATATCATCAGAGGAGAATCCTGCAGATCCACTTACGAAGGGTCTGAGTAGGATTCGACACCATCAGCATGCTAGGGGCATTGGTCTGAAGGATGATGTTATTTTTGGTAGTTAGATTGAAACTTATAACAAAGTAAATGTAATTGACTTTTGGTGATTAAATAATGGAGAATTATTTATGAGTTTGTTTACTACCTTTTGTCAATTGTTTATTATTTGTGTTTCATTTTGCATGTTTTACTTCCTGAATAGTTAGATTATTCAAAACTCCACAGTCGGTCATACTTTAGGAAGTAAGTATGAATTAAGACTGTCATGAATGAGATTGTAGATTGTCTAAAGAGTGTTAGACATAGCAATAGAATTGCTGCAATATTCATGAGTACTTTGAAATGGAGAATTTAAGTATTGGATAAACCCTCGCTCAAAGAATTACTTCATGGAATTCATCACGAGTAATTCTGAGACGATAATATCTTATAATCTTGAAGCTGAGATATATGAGTTGTGGTTTACAAGTCAGTTGTGCATTGATGATATGTAAACGCATTGGTAACTCGGTGTTATAAAACGTATTGTTGTGCATGATTTGATGAGTAGATGGTGCAAGCATATAAGTCAAAGTTTATTCGTTCCTTTTGCCCTAACGGGAAAAGCGATATCTTTGGGCCCCTCGGTGATTTGATGTTGACTTATAGTGCCGGGCCCGGTCAGAGCTCAATTGATGTGTTCAATTGGGAGTTCTAAAGTCTTTACAAATCGGAAATCGGGAAACAAAGTACTGAACAATGAGATTGATTATATTCCATGTCTCATGTTCGAATGATATCTTGTAGAACGAAGGATTATATGATCTCTTATCTTAGGACACGAACTGACTGGGTCAGAGTTCGACAGCGTTCGTTGGAAGCTACAATTTGCTGATCAATTAGGAAGTTACAAAGGCAATAATAGTTATTAGACTTATCCAAGTGGGAGACTGTTGGATTAGGTGTCTAAGCCTATAACTATAATTAATAGCAGCACAGTCCTTTTGGGTTGCCCTCAAGACTCAGCAAATGGAGAATTAAATAAAAGGAAGAAAGTAATAGTTGTGTTAATTATTATAGTTTAATAATTAACTAGATAAAACTGTTGGGGAAGATAATTAACAGTTTGTTAATTAAAGGGATTAAATTGTAAATTAATAGTATTAGGAATTTCGAAATCCCTTATGGATTAAAGGGAATTTCGAAATTCTTAGCTATCCCACATTGGTGGAACTATTAAATGGATAGGTTCCTCAAGCCTATAAATAGGGGCCTTGAGATCTCATTCCAATTTGCACCAAAGGGTTGAGTATTCCCCATTCTCTTTCTCCCTCCTTTGTGGCTTAACCAAATTCGATTTTGGACTAACCACTTCTAGTTTAATATTCTCCCTTTGGAGTTCTTGGGTGTGATCCCATTAGAGGCACGACGCTTGTGGTGCTAGCTTCCCGACATCGTTCAAGGGGATTGTGTTAGTTGTTTGCTATAACAACTAAAAGGTATGTAACTCTGTCTATTTTATTTACTTGGGTATTTATTTTTCGCAATAGACTAGGGTTTATTATTTGTTCTTAGTTGTAAGTTCAATAGAGAAAACATAGATCCTGGTTTTAGGTTGCATGCGCCCTTAAGAGTTTAAGTATGCTTGTAGTGCCTGAAACCCATCATATTCAACGTTCATGGTTTGTGGGAAGAAATTGAGCCGGCAGAGGGTGTTGTTTCTGATGCGAAGAAAAACAGTGCAGTAATTGCCTATCTCTATCAGGCACTCCCTGAAGATCTCGTATTACAAATCGCACATGTGAATTCTGCAAAGGAGGTTTGGAATTCTATTGAAACCCGGTTTGTAGGAGTCGATAGAGTTAAAAAAAGGCTAGTGTTCAGACCTTGAAAGCTGAATATGATGCACTAAGGATGAAAGATACAGAGAACATAGATGATTTTGTTTCAAGATTGGTGGCTCTCTCAAGCCAATTTGCCAGTCTTGGATCCTCAATTGAAGAACCAGCCCTGGTAAAGAAGTTACTGGACTCTGTGCCTAATAGGTTCGTGCATATTGTTGCCTCCATTGAACAATTCATAGATCTAGAAACACTTCTGTTCCAAGAGGCAGTGGGCAGGCTGAAAGCCTTTGAAGAGAGAACTGGGATGAAATCTAAGGCCTCTAGCAACAAAGAAGAACAATTACTTCTTACCTATTCAGAGTGGCAATCAAGACAGAAAGAGTCTAAGCAAAAGAATAGGAAATGGGATAAGGGATCTTCAAAGAATGGGGAAGGGTCAAAGCAGGTTTCTAAGTCAAAGGATGGACAAAGAAATGGGAAGGATCAGAAAGCTAACAAAGGATTTAAGAAGGATAAAAGCAAGATTAAGTGCTTTAAATGTGAAAAATATGGACACTATGCAAGTGAGTGCACAAAGGATGAACCAAAGAGTCCAGAAGTCAATCTTACTCAATTTATGGATGATGAACCTACCCTGTTGATGGTTTTGGAAGAGAAGGACACCAAGGAAGTTGTGTTTCTCAATGAATCAAAGATTGTGCCCTCTAAGTATGAATTGGATGATCAAGAGAAGGAAGTTTGGTATTTAGATAATGGGGCATCAAATCATATGTCAGGTAACATTCTGCATTTTTCTAGTTTAGATAAAAATGTTATAGGAAATGTTACTTTTGGTGATGGTTCTAGGATTAAGATAGAAGGAAGAGGCTCTGTCTTACTAGAAGGTAAGAATGGTGAATAGAAATTGCTAACTAATGTTTACTATATATCTAATCTTAGAAGTAGTATCCTAAGTCTAGGACAAGCCACAGAAATAGGTTGTGAGGTTAGAATGAAAAATGAAAATCTATGGTTGTATGAAAGGAATGGCAGTCTTCTTATGAAAGTGAAAAGAACACCCAATAGGTTATACAAGATAGGTCTTAAAACAGGTTCCCCTAAGTGTCTTAAAACTTGCATTGATGATCCTGCCTGGCTTTGGCATGGCAGGCTTGGTCATGTAAATTTTAGGACTCTAGAACAAATTGGTAAAAAGGAGATCATTGTAGGAGTACCTAGTGTTACTCATACATCTCAGATATGTGACGCTTGCTTAGTGGGAAAACATTCTAGACACTCTTTCCCTGTGAGTTCCTCTTTTAGAGCTGAGAAGCCCTTAGAATTAGTTTCAGTAGATTTATGTGGCCCTATAACTCTTGCAACCAAGGCTTGGAATAGGTATTTTATGCTTTTGGTTGATGATTGTTCAAGGTTTATGCGGGTTTTTATGTTAAGATCAAGCTTTTGAAGTTTTTAAATCTTTCAAAATTGGAATAGAAAACAAACTTGGTTTGAAACTTAGAACTCTAAGGTCTGACAGGGGAGGGGAATTTACCTTATTTGAATTTAAGCAATATTGTGAAGAAAATGGGATTACTAGATTGTTGACAGCCCCTTATACTCCCTAACAAAATGGGATAGTAGAAAGGAGAAATAGGTCTATTCTTAACATGGCTAGAAGTTTACAGGATTTGAATCTTCAACTCTATGATTACGAGACCCACCATTCAACTGCCACGATATCCTTTCATGGACATGTTAGTTGTTTCGTGCCGTATTGTATTACGACCCTTAATGAAGCATACTAATTAATGAGTTGAGAACTGTTTACTTTTTGGTTCAGACATGTTTAGGCAGCACCTCTCGAACCATCAATTTCATTTCTTGGCAAAAGAACAGTGAAAATTTAATGATGAATTAATGAATAGCTAGTTTTGTACAATTGGGCACAACCATAAAAGTGCTGCTAAATGTGCATGTTATCATATTTATTGCTACTATAAAATATCATTAAAACAAAGAAAATTAAGTTATCAACAACCAGAAAATTCATGCGGTAAGTAATATAATTTTCTTTTTTCCATTAATGGTCATTATGGGGTTGGTTGGCTGAGGTTACAAGTTTAATCTCAGAGCCACCTAGGCTTTAAAATATATTTTTTCAAAACCTAAATGATTTTTTATATTCTTCTTGCTTGATCAGATTGTGGTAATGTATTGATATCACCCCATATTTGTTTATATCATCAAATGTATATTGAAATGATAAAATTGATGGTTTCGAAACTAAAATATGTCACATGATCCTTGGTCTTTCATAAGGGTAGTTGCAGTGGCGGAACCAGACACTTATACTCGAAGGGTCCATCGTTATGCACCGCTAGTCACTTTTTTACCAAACGATGTGTATAAGAATAAAAATGATCGTTAATGTAAACCTTCTTGTATAAATCGATGTTAACGATGGAACTTATCATTAATTTGATTCGTATTTGAACGAAACCATTTTACTAGTTTATAATCTACCATAGTAACTTACATAATCAAATGTATACCATTGTAAGACTCAAACTATTACTACTTGTTAGTGAGGGAACCAAATTGTCTATAAAAATATTTTAAATTTGAAAAGAATTATATAGAATAAAAATGTGAATTTGGATTATTTGAATAATTTACATATGAAAATATTATCTAAATAGCCAAACCAAATATATATTTGACGTGAACCAATAAAACTATTGACAAAAGGTTAAATAAAATAATAAATTCTAAATAAACAAGTGATAAATAACGAAATAGTTAAATTAATTAAAATGTGTTTTTGATAAAATAAATTAACTGTAAAAACATTATTAATAAAATAATAAAATTAGAATAAAAATAATATATATGAATTTGAATCAGAGTCATAATTAGTTTTCTAAAATTTTTGTTTTTATTGAAAGGTCAAAAGCTATGAGTCTATGACCTATAAAGTTAAGCTTAAAAAGTCTAAATTGCCCAAAAAACTAAATATCCAAAGAACTTATTTTTGTGATTTCTCCGGTCTTTTTCTCCACGAGAAAACCAGTTGCAGCGGCTGAATCCATCATCGTCCGACAACCAGGAAAAACCAGGTGTTCTTCTCTCTACTTCATTCATTTCTAGTATTCTAAGTTTCTAACAACATTAGTTTGAAGGGTCAAACTACAAGAATATAATCACATTAGATTGCATTGTTAGTGGGAAATTTGGTCGGCCGGAGGGTCAATGGACCCTCCTGACCCCGTGGTGGTTCCGCCCATGGGTAGTTGCAACTTTCACATGTGTGCACGTGATAGGGGTGTTCACGTTTCGGATTCAAACCGTGAATCCGTTCAAACCGTTCATTAGTTTGGTTTCGTGGTCGGTTTTTTATCTAACCTAATGGTCGGTCGGTTTCAAAAGTTTCAAACCGTAATGAACGGTTTGGTTTACGGTTTATACCTAAAACCGGTCGTAAAAAACCGGACTGGACCGTATACATATATATAGTATATACTAGTTTTTGATACCCGTGCGACGCACGGGCGGTTTTAAAAAACGAATACAAAATTTAACATGTTATAAAAATGTAATTCGATAATTAGAATTAAAGAAAAAAATTAACATTCGACAATATAAAAAGTTATAAATTTAAAAAAAAAAGTATTCATATCCTCATTTATTATGAATCAATTTCATTTAATTTCAGTTTTTAAATTAGGATATGAGATATGCATTTATTGTCAATTACTTTGTTAAAAAATTAGTTAAAGATTTTGTCAATTATTCAAACCAATTAGAAAAATATAAATAAGGCAAACCATTTGAGCGGGAAAATGAAAAAAAAGGATTGTTGTGGTGATGCCATGTGGCATTCAATCTTTTCATATATATATATTATATAGATATAGATATGTAGGGAAAAGGTCTAGTGAAAACCCACTTTTGTTGTAAAAACCCTGAAAACTCTGTTTTTACATATGTAAAAAATAAAAAAATAAAAAAATAAAAAAATTGTTTTTATTGTTGAAATGGATTCTACATACATTTTTATTAGTTTTGGTGAAAAAAAATAAAAAACCGCCTAGCGGATTTTTTTATAATATTTTTTTTAAACTTTTTTCATTTTTTACATATGTAAATCACCCAGTTCTTTTTCTTATACATATGTAAATTCACCAGGTTTTTTTTTTACATATGTAAATTTCCGAGAACGGGAAATAAGTATTTTTTATCGGATTTTTTAAAAAAAAATGAACTATCCATGATTTTTTAACCATTTTTTAGATTTGGACTAAAAAATCGATGTTATACAATCTAGTATTTTTTTATATTTTTTTTCAACGGGACATTAGGGTTTTCAGGGTTTTCACATTTAAAGTGGGTTTTCAAAAGATCTCTCCCTTATATATTTGTATGTATATTTATATAGATAGATAAATTATGTTCATTTATTTTGTTTTATTGGACTTCTGTGTTTTGGCGCCGTTCAAGAAGTGATCTTTTTATTAAGTGGTTAACATTTAAAAAGTAGAAATAATAGATTTAGATAACATCTCTAGTCTCTTATTTTAAAATATTTGAAATTTACTATATTACAGTGTATAACTTTAGAAGTTACAGAATGTTTTATTTTAGAGGTTACATGTAGTATTTTCGTTTGAAGTTCCATTTAGTATTAACAATTAATAGCCTGTTTTATTTTAGAGGTTACATACCGTATTTTCCTTTGAAGTTCCAATTAGTATTAACAATTAATAGCATTATTAGCAATTTAGATTTGGATTTTGTATTAGCAATTTTGAGGTGGTAACTAGTAAGTATACAACAACACCTCGTATGATAAGGTTGCATTGACTATTATTTTTTTATTTTTATTTTTATTGTTCTAAACTTGTATGGAAAGCCTAAAGAGTACAAACCGTGAAACCAAACCGAAACCAAACCGGAAGTAGTGGTTCGGTTTGGTTCGATTTTAATTTTTAGCGGTTCGGTTTAGGTTTTCGATTATTAAAAACCGTAACTAATGGTTTGGTTTACGGTTTGACCCAAAAACCGTATAAACCGAACCATGAACACCCCTAGCACGTGATTCATGAATAAATAAGAACTTCACATGTGGCTTTATAATATTTGGTTGTAAAAGTGTTCCAAAATGTTTTCCTGTTATGTGCTCAAACTATGTAAACTACAATGTCACTTGCAAGGGTAAACAAGAATTTTACATATGAAGGGGCAATGTATTTAGGAAAGGGTGCTAAAATGATGCGGGAATCAGTGATAATATTTTGTATGGTAACTTTGTTTGAAAACTTTTTTTAGTGCGTTTGGAAGTTGAACTATCCCCAATAGTTGAGTGAGTCTTCCTGAAATGGGATTGCAAATGTCCATACTAAATTAGACACTCAAAGCTTGACTCACTCATGAACACCATCAAGGAGGAAACTCATCACCACTTGGTATTACCCCTTTGAGTCATGTTTTGAACTTGAGAACTCAAGGATCCCAAGCTCCCAACAATCATTCTCAAGCTAGCACCTCTAGAATGAACTTTAAATTTTATTTGATAATTCTCATATGGATTATATTGTATTTTTATTTGGTTGTAAAACTGGTAGACATGTCGTATTTTAAAGGATACTATTTTACATTATTCTATTTCCCTTTATGTTTTGTATGTTTTTCTTATGGATATAGGTCATCTCCTACTTGTATCTGATCTCCTCTTTGGCTAATGCAATAATCAGTTTTTTTTTTCCATATCACAAAATAGTTATGGTATCAGAGCCAATTTTCTAAACCCTAATCCCTGCCGTCATCCTTCTTTTCTTTCGACACCATGACCGGAAAAGAAGGAGATGCCTCCAGCAGCAACCCTAAACCGATTGATCCAAGTTCACCCTATTACATTCACCCTTCCGACACCCAAACAAATACAGGTCAACAATCCTATCACTGATAGCAATTATAGTGATTGGTTGCAAGAGATGGTGAATTTTCTATTTGCTAAGCACAAAATGGTTTTCGTTGACGGCACTATACCAAAACAAACAAGGAAGACGCCATGTTCGTGGCATGGATGTACTGCGATGCGATGATCAAGAGATGGTTAACTACGGCTATGGAGAAAGGCGTTAGGGGAAGTGTCAAGTATGCAAACACTACATTTGAGATCTGGGAAGACCTTAAAGAAAGATTCGGTAGAGGGCTTACGAGTTGAAACAATCACTTTCCATGACACAACAAGGGGAGTCCTCCGTCTCGGCCTGTTACACCAAGCTTCGTGGCTTATGGGCGAGATACATACAACCCTACCAATGTCACGTTGTCCGTGCGGCACTTGCACATGTGGTGTCAGAAAGAAGTTGAGTGACTTTAAAGATAAGGAGCGGTTGTATGACTTTCTTATGAGTTTAAGTCAAGATTTTTCAACCATAAGAACTCAAGTTTTATCAATGAAGCCAAACCCAATTTTCGGAGAGGCTTACCGTTTGATTTTTTAAAACGAACAACAAGGAACATAACGGCGACAAGAAAATCGCATGTGGAGACAACAACCTTCTAAACTTATTCCAAAAGCCGACGTGATGCAGGGCCTTCTCAACAAAAGTATAAAAGTGATCCTAAAGATGGAAAACGCATTAGTGGGAACGAAACTGAGTTGTGTTCACAGTGTGGGAAAAACGGTCATAATCGTGAGGGTTGTTTCAAACGCATTGGATACCCAGAGTGGTGGTAGGGTAAGGACAAATGAGAAAGGTCCAAAGCTAAAGTCGGGTGCGTTGAAACCAAATCAAAGACAATAGTGGTCTTGACAGAGGAACAATATGAAACCCTTCTCAAGCACATTACAAGAGCTAAACAACCCACTCAAGGTGATCAAATTCCTAAAGTCAACATGGTATGTGAGTTTTGAAAAGCTAATGGGTAGGTCATAGACTCCGGATCAATGGAGCACATAAGCCATGATTTTAGTTCACTCTAAAATGTGTTGAGGCAAAGAATGAGACTCTTGTTGTCATCCTCAACGGGGATAATGTCTCGGTCAAGGCTAAAGGATCTTACACCTTAACCAGTGACACCAAAATTAATGGAGTTTTATATATTCTTGACTTTAATTGCAATTTACTTTCAGTTAGTCGATTGGCAAAGGATTTAGATTGCTCAGTTAGTTTTCTTCTGGATTTTTGTTTCATGCAGGCCTTACGTTCAAGAAAGCTTATTGGTGTGGGTAAATGTTTGAATGGTCTATATCGGATGAGCATGGTGGTAGATGAAAGAAAGGCTATGATGTTGTAGACAGATGGTGAAAGTGGCACAGGAGACTAGGTCATGCTTCATATGATAAGTTATGTCGTGTTGGTTTTCT